>CM026202.1:20352890-20740390 GCA_014839995.1 Xenentodon cancila
CCACACACTCCTGAAACAAGGAAGAATAGGATTTGGGCTGCTACTTTGAGACTATGGGCTACTCTTGCAGGTCAGGGGTTCTGAGAGGCCGGTAGGTCTGAAATTGTAAGAGAGTTGTCACCAATTAGAGGTGCTCATAAACAAACCTGGTCAATCCACAGTTTGCCCACGATGATGTTGTGCACCGTGGAGGTGACCTTCCTCCAGACATAGTGGTTTCCACTGGAGTGGAACTGCAGGTGAATGGCACCTGGGGACAGAGGAAACAGATGATATCAGAGGAAACAATCATTAACAGCTGGGTTGCCAGGCTGCAGTCAAAGATATAAAACATCCAATATTCATTACAACATACTCATTTTACGCGTAAAGGCTTTTTTCTACACCATGGCCCGTCACAGCACACCAGAGCATAAGGCAGGTCGTATAAATGTCCCTACATCTTTTGTCTGGTGCCACGTTTTTCAACCCTCTCGTTTATCTGAGCCAGCAGACTGCAGCTCTTTGCTCTCCGGGCGCAAGATAGCTTCCTTTTTACCTTTATTTATGTGTGCGTCAAAAGGGTAATAAAACCATCAGGAACTTCAAACTGCATAACATGTTGATCAATAAGTAGTCATCAAAAAACGTTGTGGTCGTGATGAATGTGATATATTTTACCCAAAGGCATAATGGAGAGGTATTTGCCCCGGAACTTGCTGGCAATTGTAATTTCCTGCCACAAGGTCCAGCCTCTTTGGGAAATCACATGATGTGCAGCTGCAGGGGGGTGATGGCTCACCTGAGGGGAAATATGGACACACAGGAATATTTTATTAGACTTTTTTTTTTTTTTGCATTCCCTAGAGGAATGTGCAAACAGGATGTCCCACTGGGGATGCTATTACCTGCTCACACAGTGAGCGGTAGCCAAACTCCTCCAGGCGATCGAGCTCATAGGTCTCGCCCAGAAGTGGGTTGAAGGGCTTGGCTGTCCGGTGGACTGTGGTGGAATAGGAGGAGACTGAGAAGGCAGCGACCAGGCACATCTGTTCCAGGGAAGAGTCGCAGCGTGCTGCTTTGTCGAGGAGCTCGTGATACTCCAAGTCCTCAGTCAGACGCTGCAGCATCGACAAAGGCTCATTGAAGTTTACCTGCATGGAAGATAAAGAAAAGAAAGACGTGAAATATAGGAAATGCTGATTTATGTTAAGTAAAAAGTAAGTCCCTGCCTTATAGACTCACAGGCATTGGGATTTTAGAGAGCTCTTTGCCGATGCAGTTCTTCATGATGCTCCACAAATTGAGGGAGTAATTGGGCTTGTCTGGGATGTGGGTCCGCCTCTCTCTGCGGGGCTGCAGCTCCTTCCCCAACACGTCATTGTAGCTCGGAGACATCTGGGAACAGGCAGGTGTGAACACTCAAGTTTGAGAAAATGTTTTCTTATTCATGGTCAGCATTTAGACACACAAATACACATGTGTAATGGAAACAAGGAAATTGAAAAGAAAAAAAAAAAGAAAGGTTGTTTCACACGTAAGACGTAAAGATTTAGCAGAATTAAGGCACTGAAAGTCTTTGGCACCACGTGACATTATGGCAGCAAGCACAGGAAAAGGGCTTGTGTGTGACACCAGACAATAAAAGTGAATCAATACGAAGAGTACAAATGTCAGCAGCATTTGCAAATGTCAGCTCTATTAGTCATACTTGTTAGGAAGACTGACACTTACATGGTTGTCCTGGTTCCAGTCGCCGGCCTGGCCGCCACTTGCTCCGCTTAAATTACTCTGAGATCGTCTGGAATGGATTGAAAATATTTTCTGTCATAAGTGCTACAGCAGTACGTCAGCAGAGAAATCCTTTTCTATCTATTTCCACTTATTACAAATGCAAATACAAAATACCTACAATGAGAGCTACCTTCGTAAATATATGTATGTATTCATCACCTCCTTCTTTCTTTTCTACTCTATATTTACAAAATTCAATTATTATCACTTGTTAGGACCAATAATTTTTATTATTATTCCTAAATTCTTGTAATTCTTGCAGTTGAATATTGTCTAACAGTTGCAGTCACTCTGAAGTACCGATCACCTACAACAGGACGATCACTGACAGGTTACTTCAGTCACATCAATCATACGTTACAGGGGAAACTCTGGGCCGTGGAACTCGTGGACTTTACTTTCTTACAGTGTACGACCCAACTAAACACTATCTCAGACCAAGAACAGCACAGTCTGCCCAGACACACTTGAAAATCCACTTCGAAACACAACAAGGACTTTAGAGAGGCAAAGACAGAGACTTTCTCTACAAGGATATACTGATTTATATCAAGAGTATACCAAAAGTCAATTCAGTTCAATTTCATTTTATTTATATAGCGTCTATTACAACACAAGTAGTCTCTAGGCGCTTTCCAGAGACTCAGAACATGACCCCCGAGCAATTATTATATAAACAACGGCAGGTAAAAACTCCCCTAGTGGGAGAAAAATCTCACGTCAAACAGTGGCAGGAAAAACCCTTTAAGAGGGAATAAACCTGGATCAGGACCTGGATCATAAGGGGGGGGGGGGCTCCTGCTGAAGGGCAGCCGGGTGGAGCAGAGTCACTGACCCAATGAATTTTGGGCATAGTTAATGCGATCCAACAGATGATACATTGACGTACCTTCATAGTAAATTTAAATTTTTTAGTAGTACATCTAGATTTCTAGGCTAAGACAGCACAGGACACCCAGACAGAGCCTACATCCACACCTTGATGGAGCAGAGCCATTTTAGTACCACAATAAGGGCCTTAAGATAGTTTAACAGGCGGTTTTAATATTTTGGCTGATTGATGAGACAAAAACAATATCTGGTTTACTTCCAGGAATGCCTTTTCTAAAGTTGCTTCATCCGATTCTCAGTCTCACAAAAACCAGTTATGCTCTCATACACTCCTACAGACACTTTAGAATCACCAACACATGTGTAGCACCAAGAGAACAAACATGCAGGACATGCAAACTCCACACATGGAGGCTGGAAGACTGGAAGAAGGAGGAGCCTTCTAACCGTGAAGCACCAGCGCAAACCACCAACTAGTTTACCTGTCTACAGTAAATTATTTTCACTCATTTTCATTTACGTAACAGGCGGTAAACACATAAGACAAGCCAATCGTAACTAACGTCACTGAACATCAAACTCACAAATTTGACACATGAGAAAATAAATTCAAATGATTTATGAGCAATCTTTTTCAAAAACATTTTTTTTCCTTTTTAACCGTTAGTTCAGTTTACTTTCACTTAATTTCAGTAAATACAAATAAAAAGCATCACTTGAACTGTGATGAGGCTGACCTGTGCTGTGTGCTCTCACTGGCAGTTACTGTGATAAATGCAGGGGAGTCCTCCATGGCATCAAAATACTCAGTATCTTCATCTTCATCACTTGCTTCTTCTTTGTTCGACCTTTCACTTCCTTCAATCGAGACATACGTCTTCGTAAGTCCAGACAGATATCATGCAAAACTATTAAAACCATTTCATGGGGGTGAGTTTGAATTCAGCAGAGTCAGGGAGAGGAGTGTATAATCGCATACCCATGGCGATTAATCAAGAAATAATCAGCTTAGTAAAATTGGCAATGTCCCTGCTGGTTAGCTCACCCAAGTAATACAAATTCTCCTGTGTGTGCTTCTCATATTTAGTATCTGACACGGTATCCGAAACATGCTCACTGATTCGCTATGAGAAGCAACTAGTTCCCACTGGGAAAAAAAGGGAAACAATATAATTGTTGCAGATTAATGGTCAATGGGAGACATAAGAAATCACATGATGAGTCGTTGGTTAATGTACAGTATGTTGTAAGAACCACCTCAAACTTGGCCATTATCCAATCAAAATCTACATTTTCTCCACACAAGGACATTCTAAAGTCTCATCCCTGAGGCTACACATTACTTTTAGCCGACGAAATGAAATCCACACAAGACCCACAAGAATCAATAGCAGCCAGTCTTACCCTTGTTGGTGACTGGGGCACTGGGTGCGCTGGAAACGAGCGTGGGTGCTTCTCTCCACGCTCGCTCCAGGCTGTTATGCTGCTTGGCGAGCTGTTCAATCGTCTCCTCTAGGTGGGTACGCTGCTCTCGCTCATACTGCAGTGCACGCTGCCACTTCCGGCTGTGAGTCTCAGCGAGGTCCAAGAAGTCTCGACACGCCTTGGGAAACAAATGCATATAAGTATTAAATCACACAGTCAGTGACGGAAGTTGACGTTTTTTTAATAGGCATCAGTGTCTTAAAAACTCAAGAGTGACTTGAGAATTCTGAGTTAAAAACACTGCAGTCAATTTAAAAGTTAAACAACTTTTATAAAGACTTTTTTTGCAAAATTCTCATGCAACTATATATAATGACATTTTTCTTTTTGAAAAGATGAACATTTTAAACTTGAGGACACTTATTTTTTTTACCACTAGCAACAGCACGAGAGCACATTAGGATGGATAAAGACGTAACAGTCATTGTAATTCATTGTAATCACACGTCCTTATCGCCACTGCTTGGAGCAATCATCAGTCTTGTTAATTATATGTCTGTTGTGTCAAAGGTACTGCTGAGGGAGGTGTAAACAAAGACAATATCAGTGTCTGATGACTATTGTGGAAATTAAACCACGCTACTGTCAGAGAAGATGAAAAAGTGAAAGTGGAGCACCGAGCTTTTCTCTTCCAAATGTTGAATCAGTCCAATATCTTTTATAAAAAAAAGAACAGTCCAACATTATAAAGGTTTGACAGTGAGGGAAAAGCAAAGGAACTCCAGAGAAACAGTCATTTATACAGTCAGGACATTAGAAAAAAACAACTTTCGAACAGTCTGAGGAGGGTAAAGCAGGACAGACGGAGACTCTGACAGATTATTCCACACATATGAATTCAAGGCGTAGACTGTCCCCATGTGCTTATTTAATCCACTTTGAACTGAAGGTAAAACAATGCAGGAGTACTGCTGTGAGTTGTGAGGGGCCACAGTTGCTTCGCTGCTTTGATTTAACTGCTCAAAGAGGTTACTACAGATCACACACACATTACATGTCAGCACTTTTTGACATTGCACCACGACAACTTTCTTCATATGAGCCTCAAATGTCATTGAACCTAAATAATACCTCTCAGCTGACTATATACTACTAAAAATGTCATGTGATGGTCTCCAGGCCCTCAGTGGGAGGGAGATTTGACTTCTGCAGCATTTCTCTGGAGACTTGTGAAAGTCAGTCTTTACCTGACTGCCTCAACACATAATTACATTTGGTCTACAGTCATTTGCAGTATTTAGTCCCAGAACCAGAGAAACTGCTGACAGCAGACCTATGGCACAAAAGTGACACAGCTCAGCACATTCCTTCACTTGGGTAAAAAAGATGACAGGATGTGCGATACTACGAAGCATCAGGAGGAGAAACAAGGATACTGTAACATCTCCTTGCTGATGCATGTTGTGACATTTGTCAAATGTCTTTAAGGTCTCATTTTCAAATGTTTTATTGGTTTCCTTTTGTCCAACTGTGACTAAAAGATTCAATTTATTATCAGAATAGACCAAGACATGCTGCAATCCATTATACATAACAAGATCATCCATCCATTATCCATACCAACTTCCGCCTATTCTGGGTCTTGGGATTCAACATGAACATTATTTTTAGCAATAATATCACAAAAAAGGCTTGCAGTAAATAACTTACACACTTTAAAATCTGACATCTTTATTAACTGTGTTGCAGCTAAGCTATTTATCCATCCATCCATCCATCCATCCATCCATCCATCCATCCATCCATCCATCCATCCATCCATCCATCCATCCATCCATCCATCCATCCATCCATCCATCCATCCATGATACCTGCTCATTCATATTTAAGGTCACAGGGACCTGCTGGAGCCGGTTCCAGGTCTCTTTGGACAAAAGGCAAGGGTGCACCCTGGACAGGTAACCAGTCCATCACAGAGCCACATATATCCTACAAGCAACTTAGAATCACCAAATAGACTAACATATGTCATTGGACTGTGGGAACACGCTCTAGTACCTGGAGAAAACCCAAAGCACAGTGAGAACTTGCACACTCAGAGACCCTGCAGGAAGTCGACCCGGTGACCTTTTTGCAATAAGGCAACGGTACTAACCACAAGATTTATGCATCACTTTAGCTTCACTTAAATTAAGAAAAAGCCGAACTTTGGCTTTATATCAGTGCTTAAACATCTTATAGAGTATCTCTTAATCTAAAGAACTCCAAAAGACAAATAACACATTGGTTCAAATGATGTCAAGAACATCGCGTCAGAAAAAGCTGCATAACATATGCGTCTTTGTTTTTTTTACTAATTACAAAAATAACTAATCTATAAAAGAGACCCCCATTTTATTCTCACAGTATCCAAAGTTAAAAGTAAATAGTATGACGTTGACAACCCCCCGAAAAAAACAACAGAAAACCAAAAGCACATTTGTACTGTCCCAACCCTGAAACAGAAAATCAATTTGCCCTGCATACCAAATAGATTATTAAATATTTTACAACAAACATGCAAAAAAAAAAAAAAGATAAGAAACGTTTATGGCTCCCCAGGCAGGGAAACCCCCAGTCAGTCACTTACCTTCAGGAATCTTACATGAAGTGCTAAAACGTCAATGTCGGATGTTCATTTTAAATGTCACAAGTGCACGTGATGTGGATGTCCACTTCCTCAGATCCGATATGAAACTCAAACCCCTACAGAAAACATTAATGAGGTTCCACTTTTTAAATGCTGACTCTTCATTTATAACAGACTGCATGTGACTTCTGACGTTGGGATAAAAGCAGCATGAATGGGCAGGCAGGAGAGGACGTATAGGGATGAGTTAACATCAGTGTCAAATTAAAGCTCCCAGTGATCTCTGGATAATGAGCCACCTGGCAACAAATAGTGAGTTTTGATTGGATGAAACTAAAATGGTGGGTTTGAAATTGCATACATGCACAAAACGGAAGGCGTGCCACTGGAGTCAATGACACATTTGAGAAGTTAGGTCAGCGGTGAATGAACTAGAGAACCCTCTTCCCAGGCCAGGGTCAGATCACACGAGAGTGCAGTGGTGTCCTCTCGTTATGGCCTCCCTCTGACTCCTCCTTTCTCTCCCTCTTCCTTCAGACCATCTTAGCATGGTATGAAGTATGAAGGTATTTATATACAAATCACAAAGCTGCTACATATTATAACTATGTATTTACAAGACCATAATAATGTTCCAAGCACAGTTTATGGCAGCATTTCTTTGATTACAAGCACATTCTTGACAAAACACATTTTAACGAGGTACAAAATCCAAGAGGGCATGACTCCTTGTTCCACGGGTGTTATTTTCCTGTACCACATAACAAAAAGAATCTTATTTTACATAATTTAATTGAAAATTAGATTTTTTTTTTCTTATAATCCATTACTGAAATGTGTTTAAAAATGCTCAGTACATAACTATGTTATCCCCTGTCACCTGATTCAAACAAAGTCTTGTTGAACGTGGCTGCAGTGCAAACAAAGAAATCTGAATCTCACATGTCCCAAATTTGGCTCCGTAACTCCGTTGCCCTCCGTTACTCTGCCTCCGTTACCAGGCCAACGGCGCGTCTGCAGTAATTACAGTATATATATGCACTGCTATGGTCTATAGTAATACAGCTACTACTTAACAAAAGGTAAAAACAAACAAAACAAAACCCTCGCAAAACTCAGCCTTTTTTTTTTTTTTAAATATTTAGCAAATCCTCATAAAATGTAAATAAAAAATAAAAAGACAGAGGAAACAAAGACTAATTTCTGGATTATCACACTGAAAAGTAGAATCACTGGATAGTAACACTACGGCTGTAGCAATGAGTAATGAGGAACACATCAATAGCTCAATATCAGCCTTAAAATGACAGAGTTTACCGAAGGGAACCAAACATCACTTGTTGTCAGTTAATTTCTTGAAGCCAGAGTCGAAGAGGATAAGCCTCCCCTGAATCAAGTCCATTCTGCAGGTTATCTGCTTCAGTGGCCAGCATCTCTGCAGGAGTAAAAGCCAGTTCATGGTCTCTGCTTCTGTCCGTGTGTGAGGGATGTGCGACAAAAATTCTGTCCTTCTGCAACTGGACCGCATGCCACTCAAAAAACTGTAACCGCGTGAACCAAGTCTGCTGACCACACACACAGGCCTGGATCAATCTCAGATTCAGAAAAATACACACTAGAAAAAGCAGACAAGGAGCACAAGATCAACACAGATGCCAGATTGAGAGGTGACTTTGCAAAAGAAACACCACGACCCACACCGGTACAGGTACACCTCGTAAACTACAATCAACTATTTACACAAAATGTACTAAAAGTGTTAAAATGGGGTTTGATCACTCAGTCGAGCTTTCCTTCTGCCCTAATGATGTCAGTAAGTAAAGGTGGACACAGATACATGATTATACAAATAAATTACAGGTTATGGATTGCTTTCCATGTGAGGTTAATGAATGGAAGTATGTTCATTAATAGTTACTATGAATCAAAATAAGATCGACGTAAGTTATTCCTGTGAATTCATAGTAAGCATACTGGAATGTATGAGCGATGAAATATCTATAACACCTACAAAATATCAGTCAGACATGCATTAAAGCCAAAATCTCTGACTCAAGCAACAGAGAAAAACAGGAACGACAAACCTTGTATGGTCGTCTGGCTTCAGTCCGAGCGGGTCTGTCTGTCTGTATAACTGTATTCCACAAGGCTCTGAAATTTCCCACCAAGCTAGGAGGTCGAAGGTTCGAGAGGAGGGGAGATGGTGGAGGGTGGGGGTGGGGGATGGGGCTATTCCTGTCACCCATACCCAATATCATATCTAGTATCACTCTTTCAGGACCTCAACCCTTTCCTGAACTCTCATCCACAAGTGTAGCAGTATAAAGCCCCTGGTATTAACCAGTGGGCTAAGAGGGAGAGGACAACAGTGCATGTGGAACAGCCAGCTGTTGTACAGGAAAGCATTTCTCAGTCACACAAAAAAACAACACATTTCGTGCTTGCACAGAATTCCACCTCACCTTCGCAGTTACAGAAGTGGTTGTGTTTCTGTGAGTTAAACAGGATCTGGTGAGGTGTAAAAGTGCCTGTCTAAGATTGCAAAATGCAGCCGTGGCGCTATATTTAACCTACCACACAAACTCTGAAGTTATCTCATCTCTCACCACTCCCTAACCAGGACATTATGGATGACTGGTATCCTTGTTACAATGACACAGATCCTTCACGTCTATCTGCAGTTCCACTGAGCAGCCCGTTATCTCCAAAGTACTTACATTGATCATAGCATTGGAAGTGATGCGGAAGAGGGTGGCTCGCTCATTGACCGCCTTAATCTTTTCTCCACCTTCCACAGGGACCTTTAGGCCTTCAAGTTCACTCAGGGACCGCTGCAGGGCTGCTCCGTGCTTGGCAATTAGGTCATTACATGTGCTGAGGTCATCAAGTTTGCTGACAAGTATCTTCAGGGTGCCCTGTATCTCACTGCGGTCTGACTGGGATGTTGGCTCTTCGTCCCCCGAGTCATCTGAAAGGTGGAAATCACAAAAATTAGATTATTAAAGAAAATAAATTATTAGGGATTATTAACTTTACTTGCACATTGCAAGCAAATATCTACTTTCTCCAATATTCACTAGTAAGTCTTTAAGACATATAACTTACTACAGATAGATATGAATAAACACAACAGTACTGTTAACTTCTAATGCTGTAAAACACCTTTGCAGGGGGAAGATTTGGCTCCACAAACAAAGCTTATTGACACAGTACAAAGAGTCAGTAATCTAAAGTGAAATCAGAACTGTGATTATATATATTTTTTCCACAATCAAGCATCCCTATGCTGTTATTATGTGACATGTTCAGGACAAACATCAGGATATTCTTGTAAATTAGGATACATGCATATCTTTCCTTCACAGGAAAGTACTTCTATACAATTTCCAGTTCAAATAAATCAAAACAAATGCAGAAATGATAAATATAAAGAGTCACTTTAAAAATATCCTTGTTCTTGACACAAAACAACATGATGAAAACCTGCAACAAAGCAATGGCTAAACCAGCAGAGGGACGTATAACATCACTGTTACTGCTAAGGCATAAAAAAAAACAGATGACATGATAGATTTAGAAGGACAAAGACACGGAGAAAGAGAATGAACATTGTCCTGTCATCCTCTAATAGCTACGTTACAGTTTTAGTAGAGAACATCGCATCACTGTTCAATACAACCTGCCAAATCCTAAATGTCTTGAAAGTGCTATTCTACTGCCTTCTTCATATATAAAGAGTGTTGTCTCACACTGAAAAGGTGCTATGTACGTGATGGGAAAGACGGTCACAGAGGATGAGAGGCAGCATAGAGCAACACTTTCTCCTGAGAACATGGCTGGTGAAGACCTTACATTGGAGAAGACTCCCACCCCAGTGAAACCTATTTACACCATCCAAGTACAACGCGGACCTCCGCCTTCAGGATGGTGATGGTCATTCGCAGGTTTGCATCACAGAGTCCAGCAGAGCTACCAACTCCACAGAGAGCAAACCAGCACAACGGCAACATTTTCACTCCACTCTAATTCATCTGATTTCTAACATCCACAAGCCATGCTTACTTAGGACTACTTTAAAATTGTAAAACGTATCTGTCCTATTACCTGAATGTTTTCATGACCACAAAAGCGCCAACATCAGACACGGCTGTCTGATTCTGAGGCAAGTCAACTTATATGTTAAATAATTAAATAGTAAAAATCATTAAATCTCCTCATAAGATGTTTTATGAAGTAATATATTAAATAGTACTTTTTAGTCTATAAAATGTTATATAAAATGTTTCTTTAGCTTAAGCAGTGCTTTGTTTTCTCTCATACACCCATCTATTGCCATTTAACGTTCAGTGTCTCCTTCAAAGAACACAAACTGAGACAGAGCTCATATACTTTACATAGTGTCTACATATATCGCTATTACTCATGCACAAAACTAAACTGTGATACTGACAAGACAGAAAGACAGAAAAGAAAATCTCTCACCATATTTGCTTCCCTGGACATTCATTTTCCTCAAAAAGGAACCAAAGTTCAAAGAGTAAGGAACAGCACAAGCACAGGTCAATGCGATCCTGAGGTGCCGTGTGGTGTTGAAGGACCTTACAGAGAGACACGACTGCCAGGACCATCGGAGAGAAGGGATTCAGCAAACCAAACCAAGGTGTCTAGCCACAAGCACAAAACGAATCAAATCACCAAGAAAGTCACTGTATAAAAAGAAAAAATATAAAAAGGTATAGAGACTGAAAAGGCGGATGGCATCAGAAATGTGCCAGTAGGAAAGCTGAGTGACTGTAAACTTAACAAGAACAAGAGATGCTAAAAAAATAAAATAAGTGGAGCCATTTCTGAGAGTTGAAGAGGATAATGAAATCAGTCTTTAATTGATAAAGCCTGACTGTGGCAGCGCAGCTTTAAACAGATAAGATACTTGGCTTGTTACTGTAGTTAAGAACTTCCTCCCACAAGGAAGCAATTAGCCGGTCCACAAAACTGGATAGATTTGCATTCAGAAGGAGTCCTCCAAACTATAAACAAAACATACATAGACATACATGAAAGTATGGAGAGAGTTGTGATGTAAAATTAATTAGAAGTGATGTCTTTTCAATGTGTTTTTTAAAGCAAGCAGAGCATAAATAGAACAACCTCTTGTAGGGATAAAACAAAGATTACTAATGACTCTCAAGTTAAGTTTGCAAACTAATGACACCAGTTTATCTGGATATACAACACTGGATGTGGCAAATTATACATTTTACTTCTAACTGTTCTTGTTACATAGAGTCAATTAGTGTAGCGTGTATCTAAGGTCAGAAACACTGAACTGCTGCAGAAGCACTGTTGCACGTTCCTTATTAGTGGTAGCAAGAGACTGCCTGTGGATTAAAAACAAAACAACTAATTAAAGTGGAGTAACCCTTATATGCCAAAAGCTGGCAAGTTGGTTTGTCTTCTGTTAAGAAACTTCTTGCTCAATAGTCTTTTGTACAACAGCAGGGCATTGTCACAGCAGTAAAAAAAATCCTCTGGGAACATAAGAACTTGATGTTGAAGTTGAACTAAAAATTGGGAGAAAGTGCAAGGTGCTCTGTTGAAACCAGGGGATGAGGCATCTTCCCCTGAGGCCTCTACAGCGTCCACACTGAGTTGTGGATCAGTATTAAGGAGATAAATAAACAATGTGGCTTGTGACCCCTAAATAAACTCAAACACGAGACAGGTGTAAAACCAAGGTTACCGACTGGCAAAGCCCCCACTCTGCTGGAGAAAACTCGTCCTCTAATGCTCTGCATCGAGTCCTCATCTGAGGGTGTGAAATTACACACCAGTATCTGGATAATATTAGGATCATATCAGAGGTGCTGCGAGGGGACAAAAATACAAGAAACACTCTACATACTCAGGGAACACTAAGATATGTGGCTATATTCTGGCACTTCTACAACTGCACTAAAGCCTTGCTCATATTTTTCTTCCCTGGTAAACAAATAAATTAAGCACCTTTAAAGTGAGGCCATTTAAAAATAAACTGCCAGACGCAGCAAGACATTTTCTTAGTGAAGTTCCTGCTTACAAGAAGTCACCTGCAAGACCGCTTCCCTTTTCAAGGAAATTTACTGCAGGGATGTGCTGATCTGATATTAATATGGAGTATGGGACTCCATATTGTCTAAATAACTGAAACCGGTATTGGACAATGGGGTATATCCATTGGGTCGATGTATTCACTTAACCTCCTTGTGTAATGTTTTCCACATTACATGTCAGCTGCATGTGCAGCCGCACTGGCAAGAAAAACGATCAAGTAGGCTTTGTGTAATGTCCTTTCAGTTCACTGAGTCGGATTCGCAGCATCAACAAAATGCCAACAACCAAGAGGTCTGGGTAGTGGAGACAACGACCGATCATAATGGTGAACATATTCTATTAATAGGATATCACTGATCTGGAATGAAAGGTTGATATTGTGTTTTACACTAAACTGGTCTCTGATGCATCTGTGCATTCATGCTTGGTCTGCCCCCTATCATTTCCAACTCTTTCCCTCATAACTGCAGAACTAGATTGATGGGATCTCGCAGCAAAGTCAACACCACGAGGCAAGGCCAGGAGCTCATTACCACCCCAGTCATGCCTCAAGGACACACCGTCGCCCCTCTTCCCCAGCAACCTTATACCCAAAAGCTTTATCAACACAGATATCAGTCTGTTTCCAGTTTACTTACTGCTGCACCCTGCTTCTCAGACGAATACATTTGCTTCAGAGGAGAGTTGAAACAGAAGCTCATAAAATCACAACATTTCAGCACAGAAAGTGTAATTGGGTAAGCAGAAGTCTGCTATCTCAGTGTTGGGGCTAGTTTCTGCTCGTCCCTGAGGACGGGCTGTCAGATCAGTGGAGCCAGGCCTTCAGCTGACAGGACGTCACCCTGTGGCAGAAAGATGAGCACATCAAGCAGGCAAAGACCAGGGAGGAGTGTACTGCTCCTCTGGTATAAGGATAGTATTTAAATGTACTGCCAGCCCTAATTACCACGGATATAAATGTATTGTTTCCATTTTTTTCTTTTTAAGAATATGGATTCAGTTTCTTAAGTTTGAATTCTTACTGCGGCTATGGTTTTACAAATTTTTATGGTTTTACAAATCATATTTCCAAAAAAGCTTTAATTCAATTCAATTATACTGTATTCCTCGAGGGCAGCACGGTGGCTTAGTGGTTAGCACTGTTGCCTCACAGCAAGAAGGTTCCCGGTTCAATTCCCGGCCCGGTGGGTCTTTCTGTGTGGAGTTTGCATGTTCTCCCCGTGCTTGCGTGGGTTTCCTCCGGGTACTCCGGCTTCCTCCCACAGTCCAAAAACATGCAGAGTAGGTTAATTGATCTTTCTAAATTCTTCCTAGGTGTGAATGTGAGTGTGATTGGTTGTTTGTATGTGGCCCTGGATAGACTGGCGACCTGTCCAGGGTGTACCCCTGCCTTTCGCCTGATATGCGTCAGGATAGGCTCCGACAGACCCCCGTGACCCGGAAACGGATAAAGCGGGTACAGATAATGGATGGATGGATGTATTCCTCGAAGGGAAATTATATCTTGCAGTAACTGTCCTTATTTAGGTTCCTTCAGAGTCACAGCAGATGGTTACAGGCAGGAAGGATCTTCTTGTGAAGAGGATGCTCAGTGCTGCCCATTACCTTTTTTATTTTTAGAAGTATCAGTTTTTTCACAATCAGCTCCAGAGGCTCCAGAGCGGTGACCTAGTCTAGAACCAGTCTTCTTTATCAGTTTGCTCAGCTGTTTTAAGTCACTTGGTCTGATATTTCTACACAAACAGATAACTATAGATGAGACTGCACTCTCAGACTTGCAGAAGATCTGCAACATCTTGCTGCAAACACTGAAGACCCTAAGCTTCCTCAAGAAATACAGTCTACGTCCTCCCTTCTTGTAGACAGCATCAGAGTTGCATCTCCAGCCTAGTCTGAAATGACATCATGCTATAAAGTGGTCTACCAGTCCTTTGTACTACTTGTACTGTCTCTTGTCCGCCACTGATATGCGACACAACTGCAGAATCTGAATCTGCTATGCAGATGACAGGACTCTGACTTGTCCTGAAAGTCTGGGGTGTACAGAGTGAAGAGAAATGGTGAGGGTACAGTCGCCTGTGGTGCTTCTGTGGTGCTTACCACCCAATCAGATACACAACCCTGAAGTCTCACAAGCTCTTTGTCTGGTAGTCAGTGGTATAGGCGATTGCGGAGGCATCCACCTGTGTCTTTAGACGTTTCTTACACAATAAAACAAGCTGAATTGTGTTAAAGACACTGGAGAACTCCGTGAACATGATCCAGTGCTACTTGCTTTTTCCAGGTGACAGTGGGTTTGTTGAACCAGGTGTATGATGGTGTCTTCAACTCAACTCAACCCCACAACAATGAGAAAACAGGAGTGCAGAGTGTGTGCAGCATGTTAACAGTGTGGAGTAAATGACAACGCCAGCTGCACGGCTATGAGACTATTCACTGTACCTCAGGACAGTCAATTTTTATTAGGATTTATGCCAATTTTTGTTGGAGAAAAAAAAAAAGTGAATGTCCACTACCCTTAAAGCTAGATTTTCGGATGTTTCTCACCTTCCACTTGATTAATTAACTGTAGGTTAAATAAAGATGGAGAGAAATGGCTATAATTTTACCCAAATGGCAATTTCCTGACAATCATCTAGTATACCAGAAAAAACAACTCATAAAAATGAGTTGTGTGCTGCTTTTAAGCCCTCACGTGATCAATTCATTCATTTTGTTTTAACATCTCTTTTATGCAGCACAAATGTTCAAATGCTGCCTGCATATGATGGCTGCCTTTTAATGTCTTTACAGCTCTGTTTTCGCACTTTGCTCTCACTAGCTGTTTTAAAAGGTGGAGGGACCAACTCCATATCACTCTAAACCCCGCACCTGCAGCACACTGAAATTAATTTTATAGCTTTACCATACCCGCTTCCAACGTACAACAAATGCAGTAGCTCCAGTTAAATTTCGATTTTTCTTTCTTCTCAAATTGACTCAAATTCCACACAGAAAAGCCCCAGTTGGTCATCAGGTTCATCTCTGCCATTCTGTCACTTCATTTAAAATAAACATACAAACTTTTATTTATCAAGATTGTTAAGGCATTGATTTCACTGAGACCTGTTAAATGCAAATACAATAATCAGTGCTTTCTAGACTATTTGTGGTATTGTTTCAGCACAGATAAAGAAGAGAGGGATGACAAGCAGTCGCTTTTGACTTGATGTGTAGTAGAAAAGGAAGATATAAGAAGAATATTGGAAACAGAGTAGAGGACAAACCATATGAAGAGTGAGGAGTACAGACCCAAGGGGTGGGACTGTAATCCTGAGCAGTAATTGCAAACTGGCTCTATACCTCCCCTGAGATACATCACAGGGAGACAAACCGAGGAGACAGCAGGTTACCCTGTAATGTTGCGCTTGGCTTTCCACAAGCAAATGAGAAATTGTGTGGTTCAACTCATCACTGTCCTCAAATCTCTGCAGCACAGCTCCAGCAGCGTTTTCAATCAAACATTCGAAGAAAGGAACAAACAAAAGAAAAGATCAATAGTAAACTGCAGCAACAAAGCATTGACATTTTTGGCTTTTAATTCACTATCAGTTTACAATGTGCCTGCATGGACAAAAATTAGAGAACAATCTGCCTGCTGACTACCAAATTGATTTACACTCCCATGTGCTTATTTATTTATATATTATCCCAACTAGCTAGTGAGAGAGTAGATGGTTGTGACTTACAGCAAGAGTCTTATTGAAGGTTGAGGTCATTGACTGTCCTCCAGGCTCAGGACACTGACTGAGCTTGGATAGATTGTAGAAAAATATGTGTCTGTTTGGGGGCACAGATTACACTGATATATTACACTGTAATTAATTAAAACTCAAACGGAATAGAGCGAAGAAGTCATGAATTAAACAGAACATACGTTCTACATTCACAGTTAGATTCTAGCAGCTCCTCAGGCTGTGTATTTGATAGTTTCACATGCAATATGTAAGCAATCCATAATTTTCATCAATGGAAACCCTCAGATTTGCTAGACAATCATGTTTCTGATTATAAAATTGAGATATTGTATACAAAGTGACCAAAAGTGATTCACTCCTTAGATGTAGGTGGTGCCTCCTTAGACACCAGCTTCAGACAACATCAACCGCAATATGAGCTTTTGTCCAATGGTTTAACGAATCTAGTTTATGTAAATAACATAATACCAATTTATAATCGGCCAACAATTTTACCTCTGGCATCTGTTCATCTCTTAAATGAACAACCTGAAAATGTAGATAAATTAAGCAAAATTAAGATCAGTAAGCCTATAAAAGGTTTGACAGTGCGACCAGAGATCCATCTAGAAGAAATGTGTCAGTTTTCACCAAAGAGCAGCATCTTCTACACTCAAATTATGCTTTTTAATATTTGAATAATTTTAAACGATGAATGCAAAGCTGGTGCACAGCTGGGTCAGCAGGGGACGTGAATTTGTATAAGATATCCAAGCACAGAGGTGAAGGTTTAGTTTTCTCAACATCAGCGGGAACAATATCTGAGCAGTGACGAATACATAATTCATTGTGAACTCATTACCAAATTGAAGTGGAACCTCACTTCAAGGTGCAGCTATATATATATATACATATACATACATACATGTATATGTATGTATACATATATGTATGTATACGTATGTATACATATATGTATGTATACGTATGTATATGTATATATATGCATACATATACATACGTATACATACATATACGTATATATACATACATACGTATACATACATATACGTATATATACATACATACGTATACATACATATATGTATGTATACGTATGTATACATACATATATGTATGTATACGTATGTATACATATATATATGTATGTATACGTATGTATACATACATATATGTATGTATACGTATGTATACATACATATATGTATGTATACGTATGTATACATATATGTATGTATACGTATGTATACATATATGTATGTATACGTATGTATACATATATGTATGTATACGTATGTATACATATATGTATGTATACGTATGTATACATATACGTATGTATACATATACGTATGTATACATATACGTATGTATACGTATGTATACGTATGTATACATATACGTATGTATACGTATGTATACATATACGTATGTATACGTATGTATACGTATGTATACATATACGTATGTATACGTATGTATACGTATGTATACATATACGTATGTATACGTATGTATACATATACGTATGTATACGTATGTATACATATACGTATGTATACGTATGTATACATATACGTATGTATACATATACGTATGTATACGTATGTATACATATACGTATGTATACGTATGTATACATATACGTATGTATACGTATGTATACATATACGTATGTATACGTATGTATACATATACGTATGTATACGTATGTATACATATACGTATGTATACGTATGTATACATATACGTATGTATACGTATGTATACATATACGTATGTATACATATACGTATGTATACGTATGTATACATATACGTATGTATACGTATGTATACATATACGTATGTATACGTATGTATACATATACGTATGTATACATATACGTATGTATACATATACGTATGTATACATATATGTATGTATACGTATGTATACATATACGTATGTATACGTATGTATACATATACGTATGTATACATATACGTATGTATACATATATGTATGTATACGTATGTATACATATATGTATGTATACATATATGTATGTATACGTATGTATACATATATGTATGTATACATATATGTATGTATACGTATGTATACATATATGTATGTATACATATATGTATGTATACATATATGTATGTATACATATATGTATGTATACATATATGTATGTATACATATATGTATGTATACGTATGTATACATATATGTATGTATACGTATGTATACATATATGTATGTATACGTATGTATACATATATGTATGTATACGTATGTATACATATATGTATGTATACATATATGTATGTATACGTATGTATACATATATGTATGTATATATATATGTATACGTATGTATACATATATGTATGTATATATATGTATGTATATATATATGTATGTATATATATGTATGTATATATATATGTATGTATATATATGTATGTATATATATATGTATGTATATATATGTATGTATGTATATATGTGTATGTATATGTATGTATGTATATATGTGTATGTATATGTATGTATGTATATATGTGTATGTATATGTATGTATGTATATATGTGTATGTATACGTATGTATGTATATATGTGTATGTATACATATATGTATGTATATATGTGTATGTATACATATATGTATGTATATATGTGTATGTATACATATATGTATGTATACATGTGTATGTATACGTATGTATACATGTGTATGTATACGTATGTATACATGTGTATGTATACGTATGTATACATGTGTATGTATACGTATGTATACATGTGTATGTATACGTATGTATACGTATGTATACATATACGTATGTATACGTATGTATACATATACGTATGTATACGTATGTATACATATACGTATGTATACGTATGTATACATATACGTATGTATACGTATGTATACATATACGTATGTATACGTATGTATACATATACGTATGTATACGTATGTATACATATACGTATGTATACGTATGTATACATATACGTATGTATACATATACGTATGTATACGTATGTATACATATACGTATGTATACCTATGTATACATATACGTATGTATACCTATGTATACATATACGTATGTATACGTATGTATACATATACGTATGTATACGTATGTATACATATACGTATGTATACGTATGTATACATATACGTATGTATACGTATGTATACATATACGTATGTATACATATATGTATGTATACATATATGTATGTATACATATATGTATGTATACGTATGTATACATATATGTATACATATATGTATGTATACATATATGTATGTATACATATATGTATGTATACGTATGTATACATATATGTATGTATACGTATGTATACATATATGTATGTATATATATATGTATACGTATGTATACATATATGTATGTATATATATATGTATACGTATGTATACATATATGTATGTATATATATATGTATACGTATGTATACATATATGTATGTATATATATATGTATACGTATGTATACATATATGTATGTATATCTGTATGTATATATATATATATATGTATGTATATATATGTATGTATATATATATGTATGTATATATATGTATGTATATATATATGTATGTATATATATGTATGTATGTATATATGTGTATGTATATGTATGTATGTATATATGTGTATGTATATGTATGTATGTATATATGTGTATATGTATATGTATGTATGTATATGTGTATGTATACATATATGTATGTATATGTGTGTATGTATACGTATATGTATGTATGTATATGTATGTATATATATGCATGTATATATGTGTATGTATATATATGCATGTATATATGTATATATATGTATATATATGCATGTATATATGTATATATATGTATATATGCATGTATATATGTATATATATATATGTATGTATATATGTATATATATGTATATATATGTATGTATATAATTGTATGTCTATATATGTATATAGTATGTAATATATGTATATATATGTATGTATATATATGTATATATATATGTATGTATATATATGTATATATATACTATGTATGTATTGTATATATATGTATGTTATGTATAATTATACTATATATGTTATATGTATATATATATATATATATATATATATATATCTATATATATATATTACTATATAATATTATATTATATATATATATATATATATATGTATGTAATATTATGTATGTATTATGTATTGTATATAATGTAGTATAATATATGTATGTAGATATATGGAGGTATATATAAATATATGTATATAACACACATATAGACAACAGAATATATAATACAGTAATAGACATATATATAGAAATATAGATAGATACAGAGATAAGACAGAGAGATAAGATAACATAGAGAGAGATATGACAGAGATATAAGAGAGACCAATAGATATGAGACATAAATATACATATAACACACATACATATATATACATATATATATACATATATACACATACATATATATATACATATATACACATATATACATATATACATATATACAATTTTATATTTGCAATCTGCACAGTTCTTCAGAAATGTCTTTACATATCTATCCTGTATGACATCACTCACAAAGAGATTTTGTTTCTTTTTCTTTAAAAAAAAAAAACAACAAAAAATTGCAATTGAAGCCTGTCCATTATATTCACTATGTAAGCATTTTCATAATTAAGTTTGAGTGTATCACCACTAAGATCTTGGACAACCTGAGAGCTATTAATACATTAAAAATTCTAACAAATGATTAAGGTTTTGTTTTTTTTCTTTTAATACAGGACTTTCTCATGGAGGATTTAATCCATCACTTTATGCTGTGAGGCGATAAGAAAGGTAGGTGGTCTTATGCCCCTGATGGAGTGCGTGTTATTGGTTCCGGATCAAAGCTCACAGTTGTAATGTATTAGTCCTGACATGTCTTTTTTTAAGCTACTCCATTGATTCTCTGCATTAGTGTCCTGAAGCCTGAAAAAAAAACTATGGCGAGTCGTAAAAACTGTGCATTACTGCCTATGTCAACATAATTTCAGGAAACAAAAAACACGCAAAGTGAGGATACCGAGAGCCAAGGGCATAAGAGCACAGCTGTTCAACCCCGCATTGTCCAACTGAGCCATGAAAGAAAAAACAAAAAGCAATAGATAGAGTAAGTGGAAAAAGAGGCCAAAATGGTCAAAGGCATTGAGTAGAAATTTGTTTGCAAACCCATTTTTTATAATTTCTACAAAAAGGTAACAACAGAATTTCTGGGAGACGAGATTACAAGACAAGTACTTAAAGGATGCGACAAACCTGCCATAAGCAGCAAAAGAATAGTGACTTGCTATAGTCAGGTACTTGTCTCCATCAGTCACATGTTATAGTTCAGTATTTTACAAAAACTGACATGTACTGGAGTGGACAGTTCAAAAATGATATAAATTTTTAGTATTAAGAGTATTTATAGAACAGGTTCTAGGACCCTGGGATATAGAGTACATCCCATCTTTATGGTTTCTGATGACGCATGATCAACTTACACAGACGTACAGAACATGTACTGTAGGCCTGGCAGACTCCATTTCACCCATGTGCAAATGTAAGGTGGATCAGGTGTGAAGAAGAGACAGGAAATGATCATGAGCCAAAGCAGCATGGGAAAAACAGAGGAGAAAGAGCATGCAGCGCAGAGTGCAAGAGAGGGAAAAGACTGCTCTTTTTTCAGCATGAGGCAATGCAATGTTGAAGAATTTTAAGCATCCATGGTGACAGATGCCTCAGAGGAGTAGTTAGATGGAACACAAGAGGAGATCTGCGTTGGACGGTTAGGGACAGCTCCGTGCTCCTGTGCTGTAATTTTAGCCGTAACTGTACTGACCCTGGTTGAGTTTACTCAGACAGCCTGAGTTGCAGAGGGAGCGGACCGTCCCCGGCTCCCAGCAGCTTCTGCCCTTCATCCCACTCTTTGCGGGCCTGATCCAACTCCACGCTCCCTGAGACTCAACCCGGGGCTGCTACATAATCCAAACGAGGGGAGGGCTGAGGCAGCGATTTTCCTTTTGCAGCGTTGCAGCATGCACACAAACACATGCATACTCACAAACACACAATGATGTGGAGCACGATGCAGACGTCCCTTTAATTCCCATCTCCTCTATTGCCTGTTCCCCTTTCCTGCATTGCCCTGTTCTCCGGGAAAACACACATTCTCTGCATACAGACAATCACAAAGCTCGACACATTTACAATTCCCCTCCACATGCTTCTCTCAGTGCAGTAAAGACTGTAGAGGGAGGGAGGAAGGCAGAGAGGGAGTGAAGCTGAGAGGAGATAGGAGTCGGCAGCTAGCAATCATCTGCAAAACGAAGACCAGAATGCACTGCTTTCTCTTTGTATCCCTGGCAGCTTCACTGAATGGTGGAAAATTAAACAAAATTGAACAGATTTATTCAAAATGAGGCCATTGCATATAGGCATGGAGACCATAAAAATGCACCTTAAAATTAAGAGTTAATTCCCCGTCTTACAGAATGATAGATTACTTCATAGTCATCCCATGTTTGACTGGTTTTACACTCCACTCTGCAATTTCATAGTACTCAAAAGTTGTTATCTTAGATCAATGGAAGTATACAAAACACATTTCACAGTATGTAAAGGTCACCTTAACCAACTGAACTACATTTCCACGTATTCAGCCAGCAGGGGTTTCTGGAACGCACCAACTGTAAGTCAGGTCGGACAGTTGTCTTGTGAGTCAAAGGTGCATTTTCTGTATGTGTTGTCTAACGTCAACAGTACGGTAGATGCTCTAGCTCAGTTTTTAAGGACTACTCTTTTGTAGCATACAAGTATTATTTCAAGTAATTAATCCAAGAAAATTAACATTGACTGCACCAGTATATGAGGAAAGCCATGTCCCATCCATCCATCCATCCATCCATCCATCCATCTTCTATACACGTTTTAATCCATTATAAAAGCTACCAATTTATCACAATCAACCTGTCTATTGTAGCACCATTGTTGAAGATTCTGTAGCAATATCTGAACAGGATAGAAATGGGAAACACAGAAGTGGGCTTCCACTGGCTGTAAGTGAGTTGAACCAGAAGTGCTGATGAGGAAAGATCGCTCAACTGTAAAGAAATAATGTTCTTAAATGTCCTGGGGATTGTTCTAGAAGGCAATGAAGCATGAAACCACAATTAATTTTAAACTTGACCTCCAATGTTCTTTGAAACATTTAAGTTCAACAATTCAGCAAAACCAAAAAGCTGGAAGAACAGTGACATTATCTTCTTTGGTCTACTTTAAAGTACATAAAGTCATTTGCATGAATGTAAAGATTAACGTTATATTTTTATTTATTGATAAAACTCCAATAGCCTTTAGATATGTGAATCCAATGTTCTACTAAATATCTTCTTTATAAAACACACAAAATGTAATCTTTAATGTTCTTTTCAATAGATACTTTGTAACTATTAGTAACTATTAAATACACATAAACTTAGTTATACATGATACATCAACACCAATAACATAGTCAGCACCAGTTTCCATGACTACTAATTAAAGCTGAGTGACATGAGGGCCAAATTATCTGGAAGATAAGATGGAAATAAAGATGGTGCTTAAAGAGCATGAGTAACAGTCTCATTATATCAATTACTGCATTAACGAGGAACCCAAACACATACAGGCTCCGAAAGCATGAACACGGTGTGCTCATTAAAGCAGTCAGATAGTTCAAAAGAGAGAACCCTTTCAGCATGGCGATACGTACTTTAAAGGCGACTTTTAGAGGTCATATTCGAATCTGAGACCATTTAAAATATTAGGCTGTGTTTACTTAACCTGCAGCACTAATGAATATTACTGATCTGCATGAAAGGACCATATTATGCAAGATACAGTGTTGTATCACAGTCATGAGGAGACAAAAGAGAGTGTGTATGTGTATGTACAAAGCAAAATAATATAAATGCTGACTGCAGAGTAATACAAGCCTGAGCTTAAGCCTCCCGATTCACTGGTGCTCCTTTGCTGATAATAACCTTCTTAACTAAAGGAGGTGTAAGACTTTTAATCAACCGAAAATTATGAACATTAAGAGTAAATGCTTCCTGTGTCAACCGGTGTCATGATTTACTAATCTCCAACAGACACTTCATATGGATGACTCACACAGCAGTTAAATTACATCTGACGCTCAATACGCTGGGGCCATGAATCACCCAGCCCAATGAGCATGTAGTCATCACTGGCGAATGAACTAAAGGTAGCACTTTTGCAAAGCAGATGTTGGAGTTGGCAGATTACCTCCTTCTGTGTGTTGTCATTCACCCTTTTGGCAGAGATATTGTTAAAGGATCTTTGTTATCTCAACAATGTTTTGGTACCTTACGAGAGAGACAACATCAGGTGAAAATAATGTCCAAAAAAACCTTGTATTTGTAAACATTTACTTCGATTTCCTGATTTTTAAAACTCAACAAAACTTTTTCATATCCCTATTAAAAATCTTGCTTTAATGATGACACCTTTAGATTCGAAGATGTGAATTTCACACAAAGGAAGTCAGTAATTATGCACATTTATTTGCAGAGACATTCAACCACTCTGACTCTGACAAGAGTTGCAGAAAGAGCAGCATTTTTAAACTACTGCTCATTAGAGGAATAGTTTCAGTTGGGTGAAATGTCTTCCATGTAGAGTTTAACAAGCTTAAGGTCAGGATTCTGACTTATTTCAGCAGTAAAAAAAAAAAAAAAAAAAAAAAAAAAAGGCATGGGAAGGATCATTTATGTGCTTGTGTGATTATTATTCCCTAACCTCCTCAAAAGTCCAGTCTTTCTCTGTTATTTGTTGTATAATTAAAGAAAGTCATCAGAAATTCACTGATGTTCAAAACTGCCAGAAAATTGTGTCAGTGAAGTAAAGTTCTGGTGCTGAACGTTTTTTTTTTTCCTCTATGTCCCATTTTTTTAATGACTTCGAATACTGTTAGAAGTCCATATTATTACAGAACAAACATCTAGCTTGCACCAAAGCAACGCAGAACGCAGAGTCGCTTTTTGAACACCTCGCTGCAGCCGTTGTAACAAAGATGCAGAGCATTCACATACATCTTACCTCTACAATAAACACCTTTAGTAAATGGCAGAAGAACCACTGCTTTAATGGTACTTACTATGGCTTTATTTACAATACAACAATATTAAATGTGGTTGTGTTGTTTGCCATTGCTGTGTGTTACTAACTTGCATTTCTTTCTCTCCTTCTAGTCTGTTTTTTCATTTCCGTGTACCTTTCTACTTCTACCCTCTGCAGCTGAATGTTTTAGAGCTACACTTACTGTTCTAGCCAATCTGCACACTTTCTATAGTTTTATTCATTCTCACACCGTCTGTTCCTGCTGTCTCCTCAGGCCAACTGGTTGAGGCAGATGGTCACCCTCCCTGAGTCTGATTCTGCCAGATGTTTCTTCCTGTTAAAAAATAGTTAGTTTTTTTTCTGATCTTAGCTATAATTACTTGAAAGAGAAGCAAGAAGCGGGGTATGCCTTGGACAGGTTGCCAGTCTCTTTAACAATGCTCAGCTAATTTATATTTTAATGACTTGCTTAAGTCAGCATTCTCAATTTCTTAACATATCCTTGCTGCTGATGACGCAAAAAAAAAAAGCTATAGAATGCATGAGTGACAAAATGTGTGTGCCGAGTTATGAGTCCAGGCTTCTTGCAGAAATAGCAAGTCAATGTACACACTTGTGCCAGAGGGAGCAGACAAATCCCACTACAATCAGGGACAGAAGAACAGTATCTGTGAGAATTCTGTAACAATACAGTCTGAAGAAAGCCTTCCCTTTGTCCACTGACTGTATGATTTATGGCTAACATAATTTATAGATCTGTTATTCCACTAAATGTATTCCTTTAATAGACACAGTTTAATTGATTTGACAGTGGTTGCTAAAACAACCATGTAAGCAGAAAAAGGCAAGACCATATCAAGCCCGATATTCAAAACTAAATAACTGTTTTAGACTGAAACACACAAAGACACAGACACCGACACACACAGAAATAACACCCGTGATTGTTGTTAAGAACTGGAAACTGCAACTACCCTAAAAGATGATCATCTCTAGAACCAGCTCTTCTTAATTCATCTGTACCAGTCACCTTTGTAGAAGTTACTCAAAGAGTGTAAAACACTTATGTCTATTATACAATGTAAACTGTGACATCGTTTCATTTTCTATATCCAATTCAATCATATTCAGGGTCACATGGAGGCTGGAATACATGCCAGCTGCAAGCAAGTGAGATCCAGGGTACAGTCTGGACAGCTTGTCAGTCCATCACAGGGCCACACAGAGGCAATTACATTTACTCACACTGAAGACACTTTAGAATCAACAATAACCTGACTGTGGGAGGAAGCCAGAATAAGACCGTGAAGGAATATGGAGAACATGCAAACGCCACAGTTAAAATTCAAACTGGCAACCTTCAAGGCAGACTAAAGCAAAACATTCATCCCCATCAAAGATAGAAAATAGTACAGTTATATCACTAAATTAGTAAATTGATAAATGAAAAAAAGATTAAAACTAAAGAAAGATGAATGTAAAAAATGATTACCAGCAGCGCTGTCCTGTTTAACAGAGAAAAATATTTGAAATTGAGATAAAAACACCCTGAAAGACCCTGGTTTTTTCAAAAATATTTTGCAGCATAATAGCAGAAAGGGGACATTTTAACAAGAGGACTAAAACGAGGGAATGCATGATCAGGCACACTCACAGAAATGTGACAATAGGTTTCAGCTTTAGAGGATTCAAACATTGAATGTCAGACAGCGAGTCAGAAGAGGGGCAGTCAGAGCAGGTGGCACAATCAATGTGTCAGCATGGGCAACAGAGTTGGGTGAAATGTGTAGTTCATGGAGGAAGTGAATTACTATCCATTTTAAATCCATTATGTGACAGCAAAGGTTTGATTTCAAAGAGACACTTTCCTAAAACATTTACATAAGACTGCAGGAATAAGTAAAGAAGAATATCAATAAATATAGGTGAAAAAAAATTACAGAACAATCAGTTTTGCTATCCTGACTTTTTGAAAAGAGTCATTCTAATCTTTATGAAAGGCTGGGGTCAGTTATGCTTGTGTTTGATGACTGAATACTCCAGTCCTTGTTTATGTCGCTGGTAATTGGGGTCTGTGCAGATCCAGCACCAATACTCAATGTCAGATCCACAGAACTAAATGATGAAGATGATAAGCGTACCATCTGTCTATCATAACAGCCTCTCGTGACCTCTGGAAGCACATGACCAGATTTCTCTAATAATAAAGCAGCTACAGCTCAATTGAAATAATACTAATATATATATATATATATATATATATATATATATATATATATATATATATATATATATATATATATATATATATATATATATATATATATATATATATATATATATATATATATATAAACTATTTTATATCATTTATATCATCAATAAAAAATACAACATCGTAACAAGTCATTTATTTCACTGAATCATTAATTAGATGTGTCAAAATGTATATAATTGTCTTGTGTACTGTTCACATTTTAGTTTACAATTTAATGCTATATAGGTCAGTAAAATAAAAGTAACACACATGAAATATATTCTGTCCTCTAATTTGAGTCTCCAGGTCTGCCTGTTGGGACATTAACACAGAGCTTAATAAAGCTTGCTAAATAAATTCAAACTGACTGTAATTTGTTCATTACAGTTGTATAAGCACTTTATCATTTACTTATTTTCTTTATATTAATATGATAATTATAGTCTTTCTAACAGTCTCAATGGCATATACTGTCTCTTAATTAAAATTACTTCAAAATTAAACAAAAATTACAAAAAGCCTTGATAATTTATCTACTCCATATTATCCTTATTTCCAAAATATGATAAAGCATGATATGATAAAGCATGAAAAAAGCATCATAATAATTTTATCCACATGTACATGTATGCACGTAGTAATTATCACACATTAATGAGCACAACAGAAAAAGAGAAAGCTGTGTACTTACTAAAGAAGACTGTGCCATTACCTGTCTCTTTCTGTCTCTGTTTCTCTTCCAAGACTTTACAGGACAATATCAATGTTTTACACAAAATAGGTTAGGTGAAAGCCAATTTCCATTCAGAAATGAACCCGACTGGATGAAAAGGAGATTAAATGGCTCATGGAGAGAGAGAAGGGGAAATAGGGAGTGAAAGAAGGAGGGGCGGGAATACCAGACAACGAGTGTGAGAAGGCAACAGGAAGAGAGAGGAAGAGCAAGTGCTGGTGAAAATGTATGGAGAGCAAAAAATATGCAATCAGGACAAAGAGCGAGGGAGAGAGAAGATCCAGTGGGAAAATGATAAATGAAGCATGTTTGAAAATGTGCCGGTAATATGTCCTCCCTTTGCCATCTTTCACAGTTGAGCAGTTTCAGAACCATGGACAGAGCACTCTATTTTATAGTTAAGGGAGAATGACTGGATTTCAAACTAAAAAGACAAAACGAAGATGCAGGAAACAACAAAAGAAAAAAAACAAGCAATGAAATAAAAAACTTAACAACTAAAAGAAAATCAAAGATCAATTGAGTCACACAAATAAGCAGAACCAGATACAGTTAAACATCACCCACAGTCTGTCAGATTGACTTACTGATCGATCAAAGATGATGATCAATGCAATACTGCTTGAAAACACAGGTTCTGCATCAGCTAACCTGCTGGAAACACCAGCATCAGGCGCTATTTCTCTCTTGCCATCATCAGCTGTATATATCTGAACTCAGCTGAACCAAAAAAAAAAAAAAAAAACAAACAAAAAAAACCTGAAGATTTTTTTTTTTAACCTGAAAATAACTATGATGCCTTTACAGTTCCCACAGAAATGGCATCTGAGGTCATTTTAAAATGTGTCAGTTTCAACTGAAAGTAAAAATGAGGCTTGCAAAGTCAAGCCACCATTAGAGGATGATTCCAACCGCTGTGATCCTACTTTCATATTCAATGACAAAACAAGGCAGGCATCTGCGTGTTCACATTAATACGAGGGGAAACACTGCACCCTGCTGAACCACCAGTGTATGGATCAGACTGTAGTGAACAGGCTCAGTAGGATAGTAGAAGTTTACTCTTAAACACAAATGTGTGAATTTGGAGGAACGGGCAATTTAAAAGATAAGGGCTATCAAGCAGGTAGACTCTTTAAAGTACTCATTAAAATAAACTAAACCATATTTCTGATCAATTGACAGGTGTCAAAAGTCCAGCAAGTACATAGTATGCAGAGAGACATTGAACTGTGCGTTTCAGCCTATGGCCTTCATCAGGGTCATTATAAAACATTTAGTACCAGCATTAGACCATCAATTGTGCACAATTGTGATTATATCCGTGGCAACCAGCCCAAGAGAAATTAGGACCAGGATGATAGAACAATTTTTACTGCAGATTACTGAATATAAAAGAAAAATAAATAAATAATAAAGACCATTACAATTAAGAAAATATAAAACATAAAAAGGACAATATGATGATTAAAATAAAAAACCAAAGACCAAAGACAAAATTTTGCATGCTCTTGGTATTTGCTAATAATTTACAATCTTCTACAGTAGCTTGAGAAGATCAATATAAGCTCTTTGCTCTACTAACAGAGAAGAAGGGAGGCACATATATTAATGTAGTTACTCAAAAAAGTGCTTTGACAGAGCCAAACAACATATTCATGGTATATAGTCTATTACTTCCAGTAGCTGTTGTATAAACAGACATATACATATACATATATATATACATATACATATACATATACATATACATATACATATATATATATATATATATATATATATATATATATATATATATATATATATACACACACATATATATATACACACACATACATATATATACACACACATACATATATATACACACACATACATATATATACACACACATACATATATATACACACACATACATATATATATATATATATATATATATACACATACACACACACACACACACATACACACACATTTTCTTTTTTAAACAGACTATTTTAACATCCTTTTTTAATACTCCTCATCCTAAAGACATCTGTTAAAAGAGAGGGCAGAAAAACACAAAGACTCTTTCACTAAGTTTTAAAAAAGTTGTATAATCAAATTGTAGAAAAAAACTGTAATAACTGAAAATATTAGTACTATAGTACTACAAATGTTTTTGCTCTTGAAGAACATTTCCAATGGTTGTAAACATTACTCTGATGTGTTGATAGTTTTCTTAGCGTGGGCCTGAGATGGAAAGTCTCCCATAAAAAGAGTCGGTGGGAGGTTTACAGGGATGTACATTTAAAAAGGACGGAAGAAAAACACTCCAGACTCACTTTTAAACATTTGTAGAATCCAGCATTTTGTTGTTTGACCAACAGCAGCGATTAAAAGTCATGCCATCTTCTGTTTTGCTTTTGTGTGTGTTTATTCTTTTTTTAAACATGGAGAGTGAATCCTTAAATTGTCAGTGGTCAACTGTGAAGGCTTGATGTCCGCATAATTACGCTGGCCATCCAAATCTGTGCATCCATACACACAAACCCGCAATTGGACACACCAGTAACTGTGGGCTTTTATATAGTATAACCGTTTCAAAATACAAATATACCAGCATTTCGATCGAGCTTCCTGGAAGCGGTGGCTTAAAAAGCACTCACATTCTCCCCCTGTCTATATTTAGTGATCTGAATTTAAAATGGAGGCCAGAGGAATATATAGCCTGTCTAAGTCTCAGTAGACCCTGTTTGCAAAAGACTAGGGCAGAGAGTCTGACGGTGCCAAGGGGAAATGTGAAAAACAGTCTTCCCAGACTTTTCCCATAACCTTTGACCAGCAACATCTAACGCAGCCATACAAGAATTAGTTCTTTGGAAAGGAGAGTGTTCTGTTGTCAGGAGAAGGCTGAATGGAAGCTCAGTTCTCACAGGCGCATTTGCATACTCCAGTTTGTTTTCCAGCTTAACTGGGCAGACATCACTGCCCTCTCCTGGACCACACTGGAATACGCATTATATTCAAGCAGGCAAGCCTGAGCAGGAATGACAGCTGTGCTGACTATCAAATGGAAAGCAAAGCTGGAGACCAGTGGTTGAAGGAAAAATCAGACAGAGCCACAAACCTAACCAAAGAAAGATATATATAGCCATTTATTCAGACTATACCAACCCTGCCTTTTTATTAACACCAGATTTTGAGCATTAACATTTGCCACACAACTACCTCAAAGCTCCTGAATGCTCCACTAGTTGAATTTTTCATTGTAAAAACAAAACATTTTTAAAAAGCAGTTAAGTAAAGTTTTCCATACAAGCAGATGCATACAGCTGGCCTTACCGGACTGATCGTTCATCATGCGGATGGCTTTAGCTTTGGCCAGCTCCAGCGCCGTGACCCATCTCTGCCGCTCCACTTCGGTGCTGGCCTTCAAATGGTAAGTGCGGCCGCCGCTGCTCAAGACAATGTTGCAGGCGTCCTCTGTGTCGATGTGTGCTGTGGCCAAGTTTATTGTTCCACGACACGTATGGGCCATCTCTGCTTGTGTCCTGCAAAAACAAACAAATTAAAAACTAAAGAAAGACAGCTTCAGAACATTGGTCTTGAATTTGAATCACTGTAATTTTCAGTGCAAGCATGGTAAGGAGGGGCGAGGGGCTTCGATAGTGATCACATAAACTACTCTGAAAACAAAGCAACATCATAAATATGTGGTCATTTCACTGTACATACATCATCTCCTAAATACACATAAACCTCAGCTAATGTTAAACAACTGGGATACTTTTACTGAACTGAACTCAACATGACCTGCATATTCTGCTGTGGAGTGTGTTGAATCGTGCGTACCTAGGTAGTCTCTACTAGGACCAACTGTTATACATTCAGTGGGCTTTAGTGGCCTAGATAACAACGCTATTGTGTTGTGTAGTGAACACAACTAAACAATGAATAATAGTGTGAACAAAGAGGGAGTGGAGACTGAGAGGTGGTAAAAACGATAGCAGCGATAGCAGGGAGACAGAGCCAAAGCAGCACGGCCAGAGATTAGTACAAAGGGCAAAAAGAACAGAGTTGTTTGTTCATTCACGCGACAAAAGTCTTTGAAAAAGGTACACAATAATGTAGCGTGTTGTCCGTTTCAGCTGTAATCCCCTATCTATCAAATGCTGTTTAGTACGATGTAAACATAAAGGTGTCCTCCACAAAAAATACAGGAAGATTTACCATGATTATGCTATATATTATCCTAAACCAAGGAAAGCTCTTAAAAAGGTGTGTTTCCTTACAATTAATTTAATAATGTTGAAAAAAAGAGAATAGCAACCAACATTTTGTCACACGGACTCAAGCTAAACTGCATGACTGATGGTTCACATCATGCCCCTTGGAGAGCACATTTTCAATAATGTAAGTGCCTATTGAATTTGATTTTTAATTGATGTAACCAGAAAGCAGTGACTAACCATTAAAAATTATTGTCGAGAAGTTCTCCTGAGAGCCTCTACTTCTCAAAGAAGCTTAGGTCATTCAGTGTTTGCAGCATGATGTTCTAGAGGTCTGTGGTAAAGAATATAAAGCTTTATTTCGATCATGTGTTGGGGCAGCAGCATCAGAGCTAGTGACTCAAAGAAACTGTTGAAACTGATAAAGAAGGCTGGCTCTGTGCTGGGGAGCCCCTGGAGCTGATTGTGGGAAGAAAAATGCTTCCCAGGCTGTTTGATTATAACAGACAGCATCACATACTGCACCCTCCATACAGCATTTCTTTAAGTCAGCAGACTAGCACGGGAGGTCGTTCCTGCACACCGCAACGGTCTTATATAATGACTCTCTCCAGTGATTATTTGTTCTTTTTCTTATTTTGTATTTAAAATTCTTTTGTTTTATTAAGTATCCTTCAATTCAGTGCAAATCAATATTTAATGATTGTGATCACCAGGCCCTCAGGTAGCATCACATTAACACACAGACATAATTCTGTCATGGAAGAAAACACAAAAAAAATATTGTCAATAAACACAGGGCCTGTTAAAACGTCACCATGCAAAGATCAAACTATTTCTAAACAAGATACAGAACTGCTGCAGCCTTGTCTGAACTCAGGCTAATTTAAGATGTCCTGAGGCAAAGCAGGAACTGTCCTGTGGTCTGACAAATCAAAATTTGAAATGCCGTTTGGAAATCATTGCATCCTCCAGGCACAGAAAAAAAGAGACTATCTGGCTTGTGAGTAGCAAATAGTTCAAAAGCCAGCAAAAGCCCCCCCCCCCCCCCCCCAAATATCTTACAAAAAAAACAAACAATTATGTTTATTCGTCTGAAGAATTTATTTTTATACAATTTCTACAACATTTTAGGATTTAAATGATTTTCAAACTATGGCATTTTGTTTTTGTTAACATTTTCTATAAGCTGCCAACGTTTTTGGAAAAGGTAAGGCATGCTTCAGTTACTCTATAAAATAAAAATGCTAGAACCCCCATGTCACATGTTTTCCTGCTCATTCCCCTGAAAAACAGCCTTTTTGAATCATGCAGCCAAGTAGCATGTGAAACGATCTGTGGGAGTTAACATTCATTCACCCGTCCCCAATGAGCCCTCACTGCCAGAAGCCACTGCCTCTTAGTAACCTCAAGTTCACCAACTCCATTCTCAACTGACACAAACAAGGTGGTCAGTACTTATTAAGTCCAAAGCTGAAGAGTTTTTATAAATGTTATGAATACAGACAGGCAGTGACTTCCTTCACGCTGCTTCTACTGACTAAAACCAAGGCTTGTTTTAATGCCAAGCGAGAACAAGTGCTTCAGTGTACCACTCTTCTGCTGGCACTTGGTGCACATCAGTTGTGCAGACAATACCACACTGGAGCCATGCAAAGCAGCGTGGAGAGAAGGCAGGTTCCGACCTCACCCAACCAAGCTCAGCTGTAGAGCCCAGGGTGGAAGTGGGTCAGCTAACTGAATGTGCTGCTAAAGAGTAAGATGTGATCCATGCAGATCACTTTTGCCCTGTGGGGAGACGAAGCCATGCAATGGGCATGGAGTTACAGAGTCAAGGAAAAGCTGGCGAAGAGAGATAAGGACTACAGAGGCAATAAGGCACTAGTCAAGAAGGAAGGCAAAGGTGACTGGGTGTAGTAGTTAAAGGCATGGGATGAGAGGGGGTCCTGAATGTTGCATTCCAGCATTTACCTGTCAGTCCCCTGTGCACACATCCTCATAAAACACAAATCCACCGATCTGAAGCATGTAACGACAAAACAACTAGTAAACAACACAGAACATGCGGCGATGAGAGACACAGAGAGGCACAGGAAATAGGACTAAGTATCCAGAGCATGAGTGTCGACAGGTTTTGTTGTGGCTGGAGGTGCAACTATCACAAGACATGGAGGGACAGACCCAGAGAAACTCTGCTGAACATGCTGAAGACAGAAAAGCAACAGAACACAGGAAAATTCAGAGCAGAAATACTGCAACACGACCAGCTGATAAACTGAAACAATAAGGTGCTTAGAAAGTGATCACAGCATCTCTGCACTCTTTAACATCTCCTCTGCTGCTCTCACCTGCACATTAAAACACTGACCAACTCGACAGCCACACAAACTGAGACCCCTTGGCATCCACACTCTGTGGCATGGTGGAAAGAGCAACAAAGAGCCCATTAACAAGATTAATTCACAGCAGCCACTTTTTTGTGCTAGTCACTCTGCTGACACGCCAGGCTAAGTACAGAGCTTTCAGGACAGACTTGACCGTCCTGGCCCTGCTCCAGCCTTGGGCCCGGCTGTATCAAACCTTGGGCTTATCCACTCTCCTGCCCTGCACCTAGGAGCTGAATGTGTAAGCAGTAAGCTGACTCTCCACAGAGATAGAGGTATTGCCAACCGCCTGGAGAGCAGTTACAAACTGATACTATCTGGTTACTCTTTCGCATGCGTGGCCTAGTCAACTAATACAAGGCTGGGAACACTGATATGACAGCTCCAGTAGCTCTCAACATTTTAATGCCCTGTAATCTTCGCTAACAGACCAGGCTGGACTTACTTTAAGAGGTTACCAAGTAGTGTTCCGACTATTAAAACCGTGAGGAAAAGTCAATTAAGAAATTAAGGAAAGAAAGGAAACCAAAAAGGACACTATGCAAAGCTGACGTAGAGTAAAAGACAGCCAGACCTGCAGTTCCAGAGCCAAAATAATGTAGTGGTCCATGCCAAACACAATTTTGAATCACTATTAAACGTATTATAACCTCACAGACACAAGTGCTGAGTGTGTTAGTCTGTCCACAGAGACAAAGCATTGATTACAGCCACGAGTTGCACAACCAAGCCTTTGGTCTGACAACAGATGGGCCTTAGGAATATCCGTTATTTCTTGGAGTATTGATGAGACGGCTAAATAGAACTTCAGTGATTATCGATTTATTCGAAGTATAAACTGAACTTTCAGAACTGTGAGAGGAAATCAAACAACTGAGTAATGCGTGGTGGGCTTCGTCCAATCAGACGTAAGGTGTCTGGCCTTTAAAATGGATCCAGCTGTGATGATGTTAAATGGGCTACAACATTTATCTCAATAAAATTATTAAATATTGATTTTAAAAAAATGACATAACCAAATAAAAAATAAAAAAAACATGCTTCATGCTTCAAATTAGCAACACTAACATCATAGACAATTTTAGTGGAAGAGTAACTACTAGAAACTGTAAGAATTAAAACGTAATGTAAAAAAGTGCTGCAGAAAGAGTACATCTGGCATGCTCCAACATCCTGACTTGACATACAATGCAAATGCTTTGATTAAGATGTGTCACATTTGTCCGTTTCCTTTTTACTTCACTCACAGAGGCACACACAAAGGGACACAAAGCCTGAAGTCAGAAGGCACACAATGTGGCCTGCCAGGACGACATCAGTGGAGGAGAAAACATGTGCGCTTCACTGCCTCTGTGCTCAGATGTTGACGGGCCAGCTTGACAGCAGCCACCTGACAACAATAGTGGGCTATTAATGGTGGGAGAGTCAACAGCCATCTTTCCTTTCGCAACGAGCACAGGACAGAGCAGAGAGCGTTAACTACCCGACCTCTCAGCCAAACAACGCTATGGCGACAACAAAAACAATCCGGCTGCTCTAGTGCTTCTAGTGCCAGTGCATCCCAAGCTCAACTTGCATGGGATGAAACAGGCTGAAACTGGGTTTCACTGGATTTGTGTGAGCACAATCGTCAGAGAATGCTTCTTGTCCAACAACGTGGTGGTAAAAACTCCATCTATGACTGTTGGTTCAGCATATGAATCATCAGAGGACCCAGACTCAAACTTCCCTGCTAACGTGAAAGATGACATTTGAAGAGACAATTATCCTTGAGGGATCAGATTTATGTCACATTAGTTTATCACTGCAAGCAAATACAGTTAACGTTAAGTTAGACGTGACAGGCTTTCTTCTGACTTGTTAAAGCAGCGAAGTCCACAGTCCCATCGTTTTTCTAACAGTACTGTTACTCCACTGGGTGCACCTTCATTCTTCTGTGAATCATTTCATCAGGAAAAGGGGTCAGACTGGGCCACCGACTAATGCAGCAAATTCTGGGTCTCTGTGTGGAGTCAAAAGTTCAAACAGGTCTGTTCACTCAACTGGCATTCTGCTTGTCACAAACACTTAAGTTGCTCAAGTAATACACCTTGATATTGAGATTGAACTAAAAAAACATTGTGGGAGCACCGAGGGGCATGTGTGAACCAGAAGATATTAAATGAAAAGTAGCCACGTAAGTGCAAGCAAACTGAGCCAGAGCCAGGCAATAAAAGACAGAAAATATTAAAAAAAATGTTTGTTATGTTGCCGACAGTAGCTTTTTCAAAGCACTAACAACTGACTTTCATACCAGATGAAGCTGACTCAAGTAAAAGGTGTGAAAATGTAAGAAAAGGACCTTAAAGTGGCGCTTATTTAGTCCCGTGTTTGTTTTAATTTTAAATTAAAATAATAAATGTTCTTAAACAAACATTAGTTTAAAGTGTGTTTTAATTCATCCCTGATTTAATGTAAAAGGCCTATCAAACTACAACATACGTCTAACTATGCCTGAACAAGCCTTTAAAACAACAGAATTGAATAAACACTTGTCTTCCAGAGATCTGCCATCCACTATGAGCCTCGTGTTGCCTGAATACCCAAACGCGCGGAAACATGACTCGCTCAAGGTGCACCTGATCCACAGGTGTCTGGCAGTGATGAAACCGGCATTACTCACAACTAACCACAGACCAGCGTGATCATGCTGGAGGCACGACGACGCTGACAGCAGCCACCTCCGCCGTGGCATCGTGTTGCAGCGATCAAACGGAGGAGCTTTGCTCATTAGAAGATGAATGAATGAGTAAAAAGTGTTTATATATATATATATATATATATATATATATATATTTTAACTAAAAAAAGGTGATGATTTCAACGGAGGTGGAGTTAAGTGTGTGTTAAAAACTGACACCTGTCACATTAATAATAATAATAATAATAATAATAATAATAATAATAATACAATAATAATAATAATATTGTCTAGGACAGACAGCTGGACGGACAGACAGAAGGCAGGCAGCTGGACAGGCATGCACCTGGACAGACAAACGGGCAGGCAGGCAGCTGGACAGACAGAAAGACAGGCAGGCACACAGCTGGACAGACAGACAAGGCAGCTAGACGGACAGACAGGCAGCTGGACCGACAGATGGACAGACAGTCAGACAGACACCTGGATGGACAGGCAAACAGCTGGACAGACAGACAAGGCAGCTAGACAGACAGACAGGCAGTTGGACCGACAGACGGACAGACAGGCAGGCAGTCAGCCAGCCAGGCAGTCAGCCAGGCAGACAGCTGGAAGGACGGATCGACAGACAGCTAGACAGACAGACAGCTGGAAGGACGGATCGACAGACAGCTAGACAGACAGACAGCTGGAAGGTCAGACAGAGAGACAGACAGCTGGAAGGACAGACAGACAGCTGGACAGAAAGACAGACTGAGAGACAGCTGGGCAGACAGACAGACAGAAAGACAGCTGGACGGACAGACAGACAGTCAGACAGACACCTGGATGGACAAGCAAACAGCTGGACAGACAGACAAGGCAGCTAGACAGGCAGACAGGCAGCTGGACCGACAGACGGACAGACAGGCAGGCAGTCAGCCAGGCAGACAGGCAAACAGACTGACAGGCAGACAGTTAGACAGCTGGAAAGACAGACAGCTGGAAGGACGGATCGACAGACAGCTAGACAGACAGACAGCTGGAAGGACGCATTGACAGACAGCTGGAGGGACAGACAGAGAGACAGTCAGACAGCTGGAAGGACAGACAGACTGAGAGACAGCTGGACAGACAGACAGACTGAGAGACAGCTGGAATGACAGCTGGACAGACAGACAGCTGGATAGGCAGACAGACAGACAGACAGACAGCTGGATAGACAGCTGGACAGACAGCTGGATAGGTAGACAGACAGACAGGCAGACAGACAGCTGGATCGACAGGCAGGTTGACAGACAGACAGCTGGAAGGACGCATTGACAGACAGCTGGAGGGACAGACAGAGAGACAGACAGACAGCTGGAAAAACAGACAGACTGAGAGACAGCTGGATAGGCAGACAGACAGACAGACAGACAGACAGCTGGATGGACAGCTGGACAGACAGACAGTTGGATAGGCAGACAGACAGACAGGCAGACAGACAGCTGGATGGACAGCTGGACAGACAGACAGCTGGATAGGCAGACAGACAGACAGACAGGCAGCTGGACAGACAGACAGCTGGATAGGCAGACAGACAGACAGGCAGACAGACAGCTGGATGGTCTCCTGACAGCTCTGACAGGGCGCTAACACACTAGCTTCGTTTGCTAGCTGACTTTTGTTTATCCCCTAACATTAATTTCATAAAGTTGGAATAAGTCTCTGAATAGGCCCAGTAGACAGCCCGCTCGAGGTAAAAACGCTCCACATCCGTCATGAGGGCGCCACCAGCCGACTCCGTCCATCTACAGCCAGCGTTAGCCTGCTGCTAGCCAGCCAGCTGTCGTGATGAGCGGACACAAATCCGAGTCGCGGCGCTCCGACTGCTGCTCATTTTACACAAACGTCTATGTTTTACCTGTAATACGACAGCAGGCCGTTGCTGAGGACAAACCATCGCCGCTGGTACCCCTTCAGGTAGTTGGTCCACTTAAAGAGCCAGCCTTTGTAAGTGTCAGACCCCGGAGCCGGGGCCGCGGCAGAGGCGGATGCCGAGCCCTTTCCTTGCTCGCTCATCCTCGGCTCCGCCGCACGCCGAAGGGCGCAGGACAAACTGGGGGCAGCGGAGACGGAGACGCTACCTCGCTGCCACTATCGCTGCGAACTCGTCGGCACTGACAGCTGGGCTTGACAGGGGAGGGTCCGTCTGTAGCGAGAGGAAGCACCGCGAACCCCTTTCACATGACGCCGGAGGAAGGACGAGAAGTGATGCCAAGACAGTGTACTGATGCGGACTGCAGAGGATCCACGGCACAGAGCTGGACCGAGTAGACAGGAAACTCCTCACACGGGCTCCGTGCGGTCTGATAAGGTTATCACCAAACCGAGATTAGTCATCGTGTTAAACATTATAAACAATATATGGCAGAATACTCTGAAGGAGCGGCAGTGAGGTTCGCCACACATGCACTCGGGATTGAACGGGAATGCCCGCTCTAACAGTTCAAGTCTATGATTTAGACCTGCGTCACGTGACTTTGGGATCTAAACATTCCTAAACATTTGACATGCGGTTTGACTTCTAGTTTCAGGCTTTAAGTTACTCAGGTAAGGGGAGCGGGATGACGAAGAAACCTTGCCCTGGGAGGAATATTGACAAGTCACACAGCGGGAGCAGCGCACATGTACTGCGCACGGCTTCCAGGAGGTCCTGTTGCTGCGCCTGCTGCTTCACTGTCACCTGTTAACTGAGTTAATTATTAATTACATAAATTACACCCGCGCTTTTCCAGCTGCCATAAATCGAAATATCCGCAAATAAATGCTGCCTTTTACCGTCGCACACAGTGTGATGTACTTCTCCCCTGTTAACTTTCTCACCGTTTAGTGTAAAACCAGTTTAATCATGTGATTTGATTCAATGACTTGCACTGAAAATATTTTCTATCTCGCCCTACTAAACCTTTGCAGTGAAGGACCTCACACAACAGTAGGACCTTCACCTGTTGCAGCCATACTTCAGATGTGCTCTTCCTGTTAGAAACACGAGTCCCGCATTCAGTCCTTGGTCGGTGAATGTTTAACTTGTAATTAACTAACAATTATTCATATATTAACTATTAATTACAATCTCACCAGGATATGGTTGTTAAAGAATTATTTAGCAATTAGTGACAAAGCAAATTGTATTGCCCTTATTGTAATGCATTACCAAAATCTGGCCAATCCAACTGACTACATGACATATACGGACCTAACTTGACATGCAAAATGGCACAGTGTTTCAGTACTGTAGCACTGTGACGCAGAGGCAGTTATTCCACACATAAATCTGTTTTAGAAGAGATCCCATAAATCAACTTGCAGCCCAGTAAATAAGCAGATCATTCTCTATTTTTTACATTAGACAAAAGCTACTCATGTAAGGCAGTAATGACGTAACTGGAGGTGTTCCGTGTTCGATCCCCTCCCAGTGGTCTGCCGCTGATCTGGGTCCCGATAACACTGATCTCCCACAAGATGGCAATGTTGTCAAAAACGAAGTCAACTTGGTATGTTGCACGCAAGTATAACCAGAAGTAGGTTGTTTTTCCCAAATGTATTTATTGATTCATAATGTGTCATGAAAAGACAAACCGGATAACAGTACCAACACCATAAAATAAGTACAGTAAATGCTTCTGATAAAAAACAGTAGCCCTTTTTATTTAATGGTGCACGCAAAAACATACTGATGACAACTCATGCTACACACAGTTGCTTTCTAGTGGCTCTGCTACATTTTTCTCTCTATCTGTTTTTAATTACAAAAACAAACAAACAAAACACACCTCCATGAAGGTTTATCACTACGTCTCGGAGAGAATCATTCAACCACTCAGCTGCTCGTTACACTGTCAGAAAACCATGTGTTACAAAAATTAAATGCAAGATCACATTTTCACATCAGTGCAAGTGAACCCTGACCTGTTGGTTTCACCAACAAAAGCATGCAAGTTGATTACTCTATTACTCATTCTCATATACAACAGGCCTGCCAACGTCCAGGGCAGCCGTAGTCTCGTAGTACCTACTTTGGCCTAATTGAACCAAAGAAAAAGAAAAGCAGCTCACAACACATTCAATTAGATAAAAATAACATTGGAGTTTTTAAAGCTTTATTCATCGTCAATGTTTCTAATGGGGCATTTTTTGCAGAAGCCTTTGATCTGTGAGTACTTGCTTTTGGAGGATATCTGCCTGCAGGTGGGTTACAGCAATTGCACAAGGCATTTTTTAATATAAGATAGTGGTTCAGTACATATAGTCATAGAGGACATTGCTGTGTGATTTTATTCATCCTTTCTAATCCAAAGCTTCAACATCTGTCTCCCAGTGCTTTATCTGTCCTCCGCTTGCCTGAATGTCAGCTATAAAATCTCTCTCTCCCTTTTTCTTTTTCCCTCATTTACTCTCTCTCTCCCTCTCTCTCTCTCCCTCTCTCTCTCTCTCTCTCTCCTTCTCTCTCTTTCTCTCCCTCTCTCTCTCTCTTTCTCTCCCTCTCTCTTTCTCTCCCTCTCTCTCTCCCTCTCTCTCTCTCTCACAGACAGACAAACACGCATGTTCACACGCTTGTGTGGCTGCAACATCCATAAACCCTCAGGGTCCACCATAGCAAAGCAAGCCCAATAACGACAGGGACGAGGAAAGACAAAATGCAGGCTACTTCTTCAAACCTAAACTCAAACACTATCTAATCATATCTATGTACATTTTGAGATAAAGCATTTCAAAATGTCTTCCTTTTTATTCCACATTTTTAATTCCATTGTATGGGTCATCTGCCTCACATGATCAAATAAATCCCAGTTGCGTCAGTTATGAGCTTCTGCTTTTGACCTCACTGAATATGACAAACTCGGAAGGAAGACTCTGTGATATTGCTGTCTCTCTGTTTTGAGTCTCACAAACACAGCTTCATCCCGTCAGGCCCGACTACAGACCCTCTGCTGTGTTTTTTTTTTGGGAAGCACAGCCTGTAATGTTTAGCTGTCAAGCCGATGTGGAAAAATAAATGAATAAATAAATACTGTGCTATACTTAATGTATTAGTTTTCACCTGGATTTGTTTCTACCGCCTTCCTCGTTTCTCCACAGTGGGCAGAAAATTGACTATAAAGTAGTTGGGTGACCATGTGTGAAATTTTAGTGTCTTTTACAGCGCACGATTCTAATAAACCTCATTATGAAAAGTCAGCTCAGTTAAGCAGGAGGCCACAGGGTTTTGTTTTTTGTTTCCAGCCATTATGATAAAAAGTCTTTTTCTCCATTGCCGCTCCACTCTGGAGTTGAGAGGGCTGGAGGGAGAACTCAAGGTCACATGATGGTGCAGCGATTCCTTTGTAGGGCCCCCTGCAGACGGATGGAGGTGTGGTTCTGGCGCATGCCCCGTGCCACAGCAATGCCCAGCAGCTCCTTGAAGAGCAGGACCACATGCCAGTTAAACTTGGCAGAGCACTCCACATAGCCGCACTTCCAGGTCTTTTTCACCAAGACTGACACTGCTCTGCGAGGCATGAAGCGCTGCCGCTGCAAATCCCTCTTGTTACCCACCACCAAGATTGGCACCTCGCTGCTGCTGCCTTCCCTGTGGGAGATTTTGAACAAAAAAGGTTAATTTAAAAAAGCACAGCTATAACCTTGGTGTTTGTGACAGTAGATGCTATGTATTTTTTTTTTTTCTCCTTCCTTCCGAGGCATGTGGGGGCGGACTGAAGGATTAGAGCTCACAGGCTCAAGGGGCCTCCCACCCTACGCTGCAGTAGCTGCTTTACAGCATTGCTGAGCATGAAAATATATGGCGAACATGAGGTGGTTAGACACTTTGCCTCAAGACTTGAATTTGGAAAGGTTTTGTCTTGCTGCACAGCCTTAAAAAAATCATGATTCATAACATTTTCAGTAATATGAATTTGATGGTGGCTTGGGAACCCTGCATGACACATGACATGAAATAGGAAAGGATTGAGAATAATGTGATTTCTAAGACTTTCATACTTTCTTCTGTTTGAAGCAGTTGTTTTAATTAACAATGAAAGGATGTAAATTCTTTTTTAAAATATTAGAAGTAGCCTGAGGCTGAACAGAGGACTATAAAGGGAGAGCAGTGTTGTGTTTAGGCGCATGATTTTCTGAAGACAGTGACACTTGAGACAAGGCAGAGGTAATAACTGTTAAAGCTCTGCTGTTATTTATTATCGTTTCCTCTTGTGATGGACAATGTCTTCTTTTCAGTCTAATTGTGGCTCATGTTCTGTGGAGAATTTGCATACTTATGCACATTTGCTCACTTGCTTTCACAGATGGATCATTTGCCTCACACTGCGAAAGCCAGAGAGGCGGGTGTACAATATAGCTGTCATGACTCGAGGCAAAGTTGTAAACTACGTCTCAACAACTTCTCTCTTTTTCACATAACAGACTTTAAAATAATAAGTGCTTGAAGATTACGTGTGAGAATCTGTGCATGCAGTGTGAGAATTGGATTGAAAACTGCAGAAATGGTGGTGGGACACAACACTAAAGTAAAGGTGGGCTTTTTTCTACGGTGCTGATGAAAAAAAAATAGGGCAGAAAATGAGGTTACCCTGGCTGTGAACAGACTTCTGTAGAACCAACGCGTTCAGCCCTACTTTTTTGTTCTACTGAAGCTGATGACTATAGACAGAAAACCCTGCAAAGCTCCATTATTCATGACTTTAGCACAGTTTGTCTCTCCTCAGTTCTTTGCCAGTTTCCTTCGTCCTGACATCAAATTTTTGTCCTGTAATTATACATTAATGTTGTTTTGAATCCCTCTTGAATTCATCCTTCCTGCAGGAGATAATGGCTTTCTCTCTTGGGTCATAAATGTAAAGCGAGGATGAACTGTGCAGTGGCAGCTTGGTCATGTACAACATGGCAAACAAATGAGGCAGCTCAAAGTGCCTTTTTATATGTAAATATATGCGAGTATGCCTGTAATGAGGATGATACAGCAGATTTTTCAGTGGCCTCTATTTCTTGTTTGGCCCTCAAGGCTCATATGCACAAAGTAATCCAAGTGACCTTAAGTGGAAGTCACCCCTGCTGCATGTGACCCATGTGCACTTTGCCCAGTAAAACCAAAAACATCCTCCTAAAATCTTTAAATGTGATATATTAATAGAGTACAGCCCTGCTTTAGCAAAAATCACATATACAACCGGCTGCGGGGTGAACGTTTCTTGCAGATAGTGCACACGATACTGGAGGTCTCTATTTGAGAGCAAAATTCAATTCAAGGGTTGAAAATACAAACAGATACAAGCATAGACCGTGAAAAACAATGGATGAAGCATTAAGTCATGTGACCCGATGGCTTATGAAGAACGGGTTTGAAGCTGCGTTTGCTGCGTTTATCTGATTCCACATTGCTTTTGAACTAGGCTGTAATTATGCTTTTTCTTCTGCTCTAAACTTGGATATTTTAACATGGGAGTCAATGGAGATTGGCTCTCATGTTAAAATCTTCCTCCCATTGACAAACTGCAGCAAATCTTAGTTCCACTTATTTGGTTTTTTTGTTGCCGTCACTGCAGAGAAAACAACACCAGCAGCATCTGACGTAGTATGTTAAGCCGTTAAATCGATACCATTTGGATAGGAGTTTGTTTCTCACGTTATGGTGATGTGGGACTTTGACAAAGAGAAACACTGACAGCATTGCCATGTCTCCTCTGTGATGTTCGATGACATGTTATGTCAGACTGATCTCCGACCCAACACACCGAGCAAACTCGTAATTGCAGCGGAGCTCCCTGACCGGTCACTTGTGGTCAGCTGCTGGACTGGTCTTCACGAGTGCCTCTGTCATTCAAGTGAACATCTCCCCTACGCTTTGCTTATTTTTTTCACAATGTGTACGACTAAAGCCCGGTTTATGTTTCTCCATCAGCTCAGTGCAAAGGGAACACACTCACCTAAATGCTGTTGTTTACCTTTCATAGTTATGCTTTGAGGTGAAAGTGCTGCAACAGAATTCGTCACTAAAACATTAGGGGCTGTCAGGTTGGAGAAGGATCTTTGGTGAAATAATGCAAACTCCATTGGTTGTCTGTCCGTCCGTCCATCCATTTTCCATACCCGCTTTATCCTTTGCAGGGACACGGGGGCCTGCCGGAGCCCTTCCTGGCTCTCATTGGTTATGAGTTTACATTTTTATTTAGTTTTTCTATGAGAGAGGGCAATGCTAGAGTTGGGGCTGACCGATCGGGAACAGCAAATGCTTTTATTGCAAATGCTCCATCATAAACAAAAGAGAAGTCGCCATTGCTTTGAGTGAGTGGAATAAATCAAATTTACCAAATAAGTGCATGAAAACATGTGGCAGCTGTTATGTATTCATGTTTGCATTATAAAGGGCAAGTTCACCCCAGGTCTATGCTGTCTGCCAGTGATTGTATGTTCAGGAGTAACAGTAAGTCAGTATGACCTTACCTGTTCTCAACTATCTGCTGTCTGATCATTTTGACGTATTCAAAGCTTTCCACACAGCAGATGTCGTACACCAGGATGTAAGCGTTGGCATTGCGGACACCTCTGCAGCGCAAATCCAGCCACTCCTAAAAGACAGAGAAACACAAACAATTATGAACAAGGGAATTTCAAACAACTCATAAATTGCAGCTTATCAGCTGATTAAGTGAATTTAGTTAAATATCTCATATAAGCTTCATGTATGTTAATTCTCAATTCATTCGTTCATTGTGCTTGTAGCAGGACTGGGTACTGAATACTGTACTGGACAATCGCTTCCAAAAGAACCATCATCTTTCCAGCTGCTGCCAAACATCTCGGCCTCCATAAAGAGGAAGAAGTGCTGCTTCTGAGAACTAGTGGACAAAACACAGCGCTAAAAGGTGTCATTTAAGGTGTCAAAATAATGAAATATCACACATGTCATGGTTTCCCTGCTGATGAGTTGAGACCAGGCAGTCACGTCTGGTAGAATACCTCAAAGAAAAGGAATGATCATCTCCATGGAATTCCTATTCAAATATTCAGTAAAGTGAAGCCTTCCCAATAAAGTGTTCCTAGTTGGCTCAGGTCATCCACATCTACTTACTCCAGTTCATCCTACATGTAAGGGAACGGAAGGGGAATACGGCAGGTTTATACTGCAGCTGCATGCGCATGGCTCAGCTGGGCTATACAGAGACCAATAAACGTTCCCTAGAGTCCTGCTGGCAATACTTCCTGCCTCTATACGGTGTTTGTATCACCTACTCAGCAGTTGTACCAAATGATTACACTGCCATATACACTTGATAGAGGGTGTTTCACTCCAAGTGGCAGTCCCATTGAGGGACTGGTTTAAATGTCTGGTATATACTGCATGCTTACTCTTTCAGCAGCAAACACTGGTATACATGTCTGCCACTGAAAGACCAAACGTAGGCATCCTATCCTATAACAGATAAGTGTCCTATGGCAAACAGAGACTAAGCCCTTCCCTGAAGAAATCCCTGCAGAGAGAAGATTTTCTCAGGACAGCTTGATATTCTTCTCAGTGCACTGTCTCCACGGTATGCCCAGACCCTAAGCTTCATTCAAGTTGGTGGCCACCCATGTAAAACAGAGACTATCTAAAAACATCCTGCAGCCAAGTGACAGTTGCAAGCGGTGCACATGCCTCGAAAAACAGTCATAGGAACGGGCAGCGCTCCTGTACTATTTCAAAAGCACTTCGGGGTCTTTGTTACAGTTTGCTTGCCTCTGCCCTAGAGAAAGTGCAGCGCTGAAGAATCCCTAGAGCTGGCATGGCTCATAGAGTCTCACAGGCTCGGACAAAGTCATTTGGTGGCCACGCAGCAGAAAGCAATGCTCAGTGTCCCAGCTAGACATGCTCAAGGACAATGACAGAGGTTAGACGCTCGCTAACAAGCGACTTCTGTTTGCAGAGGAAAAAACGGTCCTACATCGTCGGCTCCTTGGTTGTTTTGTTACTGCTCGTGATCAGTGCACATGCAGTGTGGCAAACAGCAATGTTTTGCTTGATGCTAATGAGTTTCCAACTATAATTTAAGCACATAGCCTAAGTGGGTGCATTTGCTTAAATACAAACATGGTGGCACATTCTTTCATATTCACACGCTGTGCTCTGCATGGCCACCACTAACCCCCCCTTACAATTTTGAATTCATAAACATTTACATGTATTCTGGTTAAAAGACGAAGTTGGAAATGAAGTAACTTGAGGAAACAAGGCTCTACATAGGGAGGGAAATTACTTGCAAGCGGGGGCCTTAGAGAATGTCTAAAAGATCAAAAAGGCAGAAGCGGATCAAGGGATGAGCCTATTGGGTGTCAACACAACCTCTGGTGTTCTCCAACACTGCTAATGAGGAGTCTGGAGTCTGAGACTGGCACGAACTCAGTTCAGTTCACTTTAATGCAATTCAGTTTAATTTGATGTGATATTAGACAAACAGCGGATACCTAAGTGAGCAAGGCACCGTAATGTCACAGCCATTCAACAATCACGGCTTTATGCAAATTGTCCAGGTTGGACTATAATGTAATGATTTTTTTTTCACAGAAGAAAAAGCTTCCTTTTGTTTTTTTATTAGAGGTACGGGGAGACATTTGGCGTCACTAGAACATATTTTATACGTTCCATAATATTTGTCACTCTGTACGTAGCTGCAGCACTTCTTGTCCCTTCTGTCTAGAAACTGTTTTAACTCCTTTTACTTTGAGGCTCATATACACCAAGCTGACGACTGGCTGCTCAGAAAGTTGGGAGCATCAGTAAAAGTCTACTGCCCTTGTTAATTTGGTGTTTCCCACACTAATGGCATCGTTCAGCCCTATCTATGTTTGGCCTTGGGCCGCTCGGAGAGAGAGATCCTTTTGATTGGCTGTTCAATGTAGTAAGTGAGCGCATGAGCAGGGAGTCACAAGTGGCAGCAGCAAAAGCAAATGACTAACTTAACATTTCATACAGAATTTTTTCAATATTTTTCATATAATTATTATCATTATTATGTAATGTAAAAAAAACAACAACCATGTTTTGATTATCGGGGATAAAATCGATTGAATGAGAGAAAGTTTGGTGTCTTTTCTGCAAATAATTGAGAAAGGTATACAAGGTGGGGCAGCATATGTGGCTTGGTGGTTTGCACTGTTGCCTCACAGCAAGAAGGTTCCTGGTTCAGAACCCAATCGTTTGTTGAAATGTGGCCCTGCGATGGACCGGTGGCCTGTCCAGGGTGCCAGGATGGGCTCCAGCAGACCCCGTGATGCTGAATAAACATGTACAGATCATGGGTGGACATTTCCACTTATAAACACTGTCTACCAACCCCGTGTCAGTGACGCCTGAACCTCCTACAAACATTATTTAACCTATTTAGAGCTTTATTTGTTGTGCTATACTTTCTTTTCACAATTAGATTTGCTACAGTGGTCACATTATTTTTTCATTTGGTGTGTGTATTGTTTTCTCCCCCCTGCAGGTCCCTAAAATAGGAATTTTAGAAGGAAAACTGTAATCACATTGTTGTCAAGGCCAGGGAAAACGAGCTTTTTAGATTAGTATACCACACAGCCCACCCGTACTCGCAAGATGAACTGATCATTTGTGACAGCGGACGCTAAGAAAAAAGGTGATAATCAGTGTGATAATGCTAATGATGATGCCAGCACATTGATGAGAATTAATTTGGCTTCATTCAGCATGAAAGAGGTTATTTATGGGTTTGTGCCGACAGGAAGACACAAACCTCACACATGAGCAGGAAGATAATGAGGCTGCGCACGTATAGAGGCAAACGTGTAATCAGTGTCGTCAGCTGAAAAAGAAGAGCGTTGTCAAAACTGATGCCCACTGTCCCTCCGTCGCTTTGCCAAGTTTTTCTGCAACACAGATTACAGGCTGATTTATTCATGTTTTTAGCATTTTCATTTCTACGGTAACTTTTTCCTTGCGTCTTCGATTGTTTTAATCTAGGCTTTGTCATGTGCGCTCTATAAGCAACACATATTCCCCATCTTAGCGTCGCATATCATCACACCTTTAACATTTTCTGATAATTGAGGCAGCTGAAGACGCGAGATGCACACTGTTGCCTCTGAAGCCTCACATCTCCTGGGTTAAAAATAGCAGCTTGTGTTCTCATCTCATATCTCCTTGTCATGTCCTGTTTTTAAATGCGGAGGAGGGGTTTTAAAAGGCAGCACCGCTACTCCAGACCAAAACAAGAAACATGGGCAAAACAAAGAAATAAAATCAAGACAGTACATCAATTTACCACTGCTGAACGGAAATCAAATAAATGCAAATCGTGCGTGTGGGCATGTTTATTTATGTGTTCTTGCAGGATGTGGGAGCGTGAATGTAAAGTGTGGTGCCACCGTCTACATCCTCCTATCGGCCTTCTTACCACGGTGTGTAAAAAGAGCGTCTCATCCTTTTGCGCCTCGAGAGCCAAACAGAACATGTTTCCCTGACAACAGCAGGCCATGGTCAGTTTTCAGCAGACTAAGACAAAGCTGTTGTGTCTTCTAATAGTAAGGATGAGGTGAGGGGGCAGCCTAATGGTATGCATGGTTGTGATGGATCATCCTCAAGCACTCGAGGTACACCAGTGTAACATGGAGGGGAATGGACGCTCACCAATCAGAGATGTGGCCTGCAAAAGCCACGCCAGCTGACATGCAGTTTAACTACATTTTATTCACTGTGGGTGAAATTCCCATTTACTCAGTGATGATCTACAGCGGAAAAACTATTACAACCTATAGGTTTTATTGCTCTTTTGTCTATTTGCCTTGTTTGAAATGAAGAATGGTTTTACAAAGGATTCACAAAATGTTGAAAGAATCAAGCACGCCCTCTCTTGGGTCTTAAAGTCATTATTTTTTGCCCTGAAAGGGGAATTAACAAAGACTTTACATCAGCTGTAAAACAATTGGCTGGAATTAGGGGTGTATGCTTGTCTGAAGGGTTAGATGCTTAAACAGGAGCCAGCCTGTCCTTTACCAACGATTATGCAATCCCCTTACCATCTCTAAGGTAACTGATTTAAATGTCATATCACTTTTTTTTAAGCCTATACATAACACAACATGTAAAACAACACAACCTTTTTTTAGTAGAATGTCAAATGCAGTGTTTTAGCTTGGTTGAGACTATTGGTGCTGATTATTCTTTGTAATACGAACAAATATAAGAATACATTTGGGTTTTAATTCTTTCAGACTAATTTGGCGACACCTGCAAGCCAGTCTAAGCAACATATTGCTCCCACACAAACACTCCTCTACGTGGTTCTTTCCAGTTACACCTACTAAGTGTATTGGTCTTGTTGGTCTATTTTTACAAGCATAATTGCGCCCATCTCTGTGTTACCAATAGCTGTACAACTGCCAAGCTCGCTGCCGCTCAGCCCAGTACTGAAGCAAACTTCCCCTTTGTGTTCTAAAACATATTTTTCAAATCAGTTGACTTTAACATATGTCTCTTTTTTTTTCTTTAATTGTTTTCAACATTTCTGTGACAAGTGCCACCCATTGTCACAGAGGATACACAGAATCCGAGCTGAAAACAAACAAACAAACTAAAACAAAGCCAAAACTCAAGGTGAAGGATGACTTGGAGCCTTTCAAACCACTTTTAGATCTTATTTTCTCAGTAAAAGCAGATGATTTGAACTCTCCTTTTGTCCTTTTGTGAGAGGGTTTATGTCTGAACAAAAAAGCTTCTTCATCAGAGGTAAATTTGGATGTTTGCTCACTTCATACTGCATTTCTGGCACTCATTGACAATTAGATGTTTCTGCATCTGCTGCCAGAACACAGATCACATGAGTTTAGATTATGATACATACAAAGGGAGAGTGACTGATCTCTCTAATATGAACATAATCATATGGATCTATGTTCACATAGCATAGTTAGATTATATTTTTCTTAAGGTTTCTAATATATTTATAATTTAACCTGCCACAGTGTGTCAGCTCTGGACAATTAAATGGCTTGTGAATGTTTTGTCCATGTAACAGATGCACACATACTTCTACAGCAACTATGAGAGTCAAAATATTGCAATGTGTTAGGTATTGGGTCTTGACGGAGATAGCTGAGAAATTGTCCAGAGAGAGCAGAGAAGGAGTGGAATACAGAAGGTAGAGGGAGCATCTTGAGTGGGAGGAAGACATGGAGATGCATAATGGCATGAACAAAAAAAAAAAAAGGAAGAACAATAAAACAGCCGTGCTGAATGCTCTGACAGCCTTAAATCCATCTGTTGTCAGATCCTATTGTCGCACTGTGGCAGATAGTGTACAAAAATCTATGCTGTCCGCAGACTTACTGCTGATCAAACAAATCATTACACTGCTTACAGCAATGTCAAAGAATAGTTATTTTGCATATAACCAAAATTGGAAAGTAAAAACCATGTGGTTGAACTTCTGTGTGGTACAAATGGGGTCACAAACAACGTACTGGTTTTTTTACTGATCTAGTTTTGCATATAATCTAATTTAAAAAGAGAAGCCATACTGATGCAGCTGCCAGGTTGCATCAGTATGGAGGCGTACTGAATCACTCTACTCTCCAGCTTATTCATCACATATTACAGAGTACGTATGAAACCTCTCATTAATCTTTACTTTGACTGGATCCATTAAAGTCCACGCTAACTTTCTAATTGACTGCAGTTCCTCTGTCCTCCTATTGGTGGTTTATTCCCAGCAGTATTCTAATGGGGAATAGTGCTTTAATTCAATTTGCTGTGGACTGCAAGTAAATTCCAATCACTATTCTTTGTGTTGCTCATTATGGTCACTGGCCCTGACTCAGGCTACATGTCTCTGGCAAATGGGTAAATACAGTAAAGTGTTCTTGCAAAGAGAGAACATCCCCTGACAAAGCAGTAGGATGGGCTTGAGAACCAGAGTGAAGATACAGCAAACCTTAAATCTATCTGATAACAATATTGTAGCAGCATTTATTTATTTATTTTTCCTTCTTTTATACCATCAACAAGTGTTCTGACAGTCAGGGGCCTTTCTGCATCACCATTTAGTATGAAGACACACTTAAAGTTTAAAGTTTACGTTTAAAGACACAGCTAAATTTGATGTAGGAATGCAATAACAATAAAAATCTTTGAATCTCTAAAGTCAGGAGCCAGATCGTGTTACTGCTCTCTGTTACACCTACGAGCTTGTTCCAAGATAGCAATAATGCATCATCTAGCTGAAAGATTAAGAAACTCAGATCTCTGGGTGGGCAAACAATGACACACTCTGCAGACGTCCTCTCACTTCCTAGCAAAAATGTTAGATCTTGTAGAAAAGCTGTATATTCTGTCAGGATGGTCACTCTGGTCCCTCGGTAAGCCTCTCAGATGTTTTATGTTTTTTTGCACTTGGCTTTTGAGTACATAGTAAACCAACATTTTTGAGCCTCGTATTCAAGTTGTTCTTTTTTAAGGTCCCCCGTTCGGCCAGATAATCACAGCGCTTATTGAGAGGCCATATATGAAACAGGATGAGAGAAAAGTGGAGCATTTGCAGCAGCAGTAACTGACAGGTGTATGTCAAGCACACTCTGTAAGTCAACACAGATGCAACATGAGGCAGTTTCCCAGGACCACATGATTTATATGATGAAACAGATTAAATTTCATTCATTTTAAACTGGTGAACACCTTCTCTTCTAGTCAAAGCTTCACTTGCTCACATGTAGATGGACAAAACAGTATTGACAACAACATCCCCTTTTAATATGATTTAATTGCACTTTAATTTATAATTTACAAAATCCACACTTTTCTTTCTGTTTAAAAATGCATTTTGAATGTTATTTGGAGGCAATACAAGCAGTTCAAGTTTTTCAAATAATGCTGATTTTTTACAATGTTATAAGCTCTTTCAATTCCCCTTAAATCCCCTTTTTATGTTTCCACAATGGAGGAATAGTAACACAAAGAACAGAATTTAGGATTAAAAGCATTGCATGTTAGAGGTTTGAACGGTTGCTGTGCTTCTTGATGAGCATTCTTGCTATTACTTTCTGAGATAAACCACAAACTCAAAACAACCAGCAGCAGCATATTGCAATCAGCACATCTGAATTTACTTGACTCTGAACACTGCTGGTAGTCTACGGATGACTTCTTATGATTAAGTGGGGTTAAAAAAAATATTTCTCCTGAGTGGGATGAGAGTTTAAACTGTTAAAGTGAAGCTTGAAGGCTTTAAGTCCATCTCCATAGCAACTACTAAAGACATCTGATAGTGAAGGAAGAATAAATAAAGCTGGTGTTTTGTCTTGTCAGAAACTTGTGAGATAATACAGGATTAGTCAAAGGAAACATAGACTCACTAAATTGGAAGATGTATCATCAAGGCTTGTACAAATACCTACCTGGTCCGTCTGAATATTTTCTGGGGAGAATCTAAGAAGACACATACCTGACTGGTGCTTGCTGGAAAAGAGGAGATTGGCGGGACGTCCAAAATCTTCAGCTCGTACATGTTCCCATTGAGTATGACGGAGGGTCTGTAGACATATCTGGTTTTGGTCGGTGTGTACACCTCAGAGAAATCGTTATAAATGAACTGGCGGATTATAGAAGTTTTGCCCACCCCGGGAGCACCGATCACTGCGATACTCAGCGTCTCCACCATTCCTGGAGCACGGGTTCAGCACCATGGACAGCGACGATAACCCAGACAGATGTGAGTTCAGAGACGGAGGCGGCCCCAGCTCCTTCACTGTCACTCTGAAGGAATCCGACCCCCCCGCTGCTCTTCTAACCCCACAGCCTCTAAATCACCTTAACTACGTGAAATGAAGCAGTGGGTGTAAAAATCCTTCAACTACCGAGCACAGAGAGTAAACTTTATCTCCCGCAGGTGAGGAGAGAGACGCCACGCAGCTTGCAGATTTGTCACAAATCAAGCTCAACCATGATCACGCAAATGGAGGCATCTTCGCTGCTTCTACGAGCCAACGTACAGAGATAAACTCTTTGTTTTCAGGGGACATCCCCTGCCAGCCTCGTCCCCAGAGAGGAAGCATAAAAGTCCGCTTCTGCTCTCTCCACATGGACATAATCTGACCCAGGCTTGGCTCTGACCTTGCCCAGACGCACAGGAGCACTCGACGTGTTCACTGATGATCTGCTCTGCGCCTCACGCTCATTTCCACTGATGCACCACCACCGCGCTCCTCCATCACAGGGAGGAAGGCGCACCGCCGCGGGGCTCGTAAATAAGCTGTCCACGTGCTCCGAAACGGCATGAAACCACGCAATGTTCTTGCTTTCGGTTGCGCAATGATAATCAACGTAGCTCAGGAAAGAAGAAACAGTCCACACAGGCGTCTGAGGTGCGTTTTCACTGAAGGCATCTGGAGTCTGGTAACGAGCGTTGCTTGTATGCCGTTAGAGACAGCATCTCTCTCTCCCTCTCCCTCTCCCTCCCCCATCACTATAATACCCCCCTGCCCCGCTCATCCAATAGGATCTTCTTGTGCGCAAAGCGTGTGAACGCTTGGTCCTCTCCATAGGCCGAAACAAAAGAAGTCAAAGGAGCAACCACGCGTTATTTATCATCATCAGAGTGAGGGTCATGAAGACGCGGCGCAACACTGAGCACGGAGTCTTCGGGCAGGGCAGGGTCGACGAGTGCCATCAGTCACTGCTGGTTGACAGCGGCTGGACAACTGGATAAACATCACAGCAGCCTCTATTGTCAGGACACTGCAGCACTTTTATTTAACATGCTGTTTGTGAAGGTGGTAAGCATTCATAGCTCAATTACAAACTATCAGAGCTGGTGTTTATCCAATTTGGCAGTTTTATACAGCCAACATGCGCAGATACAAGTGCACTAATATTATGTAAGATTTTCATAAAACTGTTTTGCAACAATCCTGAAAGTCTGCACTATTAACTATTAATGTAATCACTGTGTATAACACTGCAACAGGGTGTAAAAATTACAACGCAAGAGTAATTTTTTAAGAACATTCAACACAGATTGTTTAATAACCTTGCAGTCAAAGTTTTTGACTAATTGAATGCATAAAGCACTTACATTTGCCTCTATAAAGGACGCTGAATTAAAAAAAAAAAGCCTCAAAACTCTCAACTCTGTTGGAATCACATGAAAAATCACAAAAAAAAAAAAGTCTACTGACCTGGTGTTGCAACATGTGCATCATTCAACCCTTCACAATTTACAAATACTTGTGACCGTATATTCAAAATGTGTAAATTAGGTAAAAAGTTTTTGCCAGCTGCAGTAATGAGGTGGAAGGTGGTTCTGGGATTTTTTAGGAGAATTGACCAACTAAATCATACCTTCATTTCATATGAAAATCAAGCACAAGGGCTTCAGTTTGTTGGTCTCCCAAGTGTTTGCTTTCTTGCCAACAGCAGAATTAAATGATCGTATTCTGGAAAAAGCAAACACCTATTGAGATACATTCAGGAAGAGGATCAATAAAACCGATCATTCAACCGAAGATTCAGACCCTTGCAGTGGCTCTGGGGTACTGACTTTTCTGTTTGGCAGTTCTGCATGACGGAAGGTTCATTAAGTTTCTCTTCCACAGTTGGGCCAACTTGTGTTTGTGTTCAAACAGTGGAAGTCCTGGTTTTTAAGCAGCTTGGATCCAAGCGACCCTCGTTTCCGCCATAAACCTCAGGCTTGACTCAAGACCGGACACAGATGGCCTGCTGAGTTTGTATGCACGCTGCAAACACTACTAAGTCTGCAGCACTGATAGCTGGTGACCCACAAGAAGAGCCGTGCACACCTCAGAGGTCACAGATGATTATGAAGCATGGTGTGAAATCAATGCATGTCAACTCACAGGGCCTCTAGGAATGTGGACTTTGGCTCAGTTTTATTTGCCGGGTAATGTTTTACATCCTGCGATACTGCAGGTTCAGGAGAGTTTCAGGTTTAATAACCTAGTGAGGCAAGTTTGATTTTATCCAGACTTTTAATAATTCTTTTCAAACGATGTACACACAATTTATGTAAATCAAAAACATCTGATTAAACATTTGATTTTCTTTTATACAGCATCTCATATGCATCAGTCATTAAACACAAAGAGACAAATACTCAGGATACACAGCTTTCTCCATTGTGATCAGTAAAAGGTGCAACTGCATTCATCCTGAACAGCTGAATAACAGGGCTTCAGTGTAACGATTGGACATCAAATGATCCGGACAAGATGTTGTTCTCACCTGCTTCAGGTAGATCAGTGTGCAACAAAACATGATTTTTGTGTTTGTCACCTGGGCCTTCATCTCCGGTGGCCATAAAACTGGAGATCTGCTCTGAACATACACAGATAGCAAAGTTGCAAGATAAAACCTAATAACCTCGGGCTGTCTCCTAGTTTGTCACATGTACACCAACAAGAATACAGACGCTAATTAAACCATGGAATGACTAACCAAGAGAGCAGTCAGCGGACACCTGCTGCTAGTCTATAAAATGTCAAGATAGCGATGTAAAAATTAAAGAAACACACACCAACAGTTTTCCACTCACACACTGCTTTCAGGGACAGTAGAGGATCCCGCTTCTCCACGCAAAAACTAAAGAGAACTCTATAAAATAAAGACAACAATAGTGTAGTTTAACTAGATGCGTCTCTTGGGCTCTCACAGCCATCATCCACCTCACAGCCGTAGAGCACGAGGAGAGTTAAAGTCACTTTCTACTGCATCTCAATTCTAATGACCCCAAACAAAAACACACAAAAGTGTCAATTCTCTTTCTGATTGCAGGTGCTAAAAATGGACAGATTTGAAGAAAAGTGGGGCCAGTAAGGATCATTACCGGATGGCTCAGGCAGGGAAAAACTGCACTGCTCTGATAATTTTGCTTGAGGTAATGTCCTGAAACCGAATCATTTCATGGGGAGAAACAAGAGCAGGGAGGCACGGTGAGGCTGGCCGAGACAGCTACAGAATCTTTGCAGTCTCAGAGGAAACATAACGAAAAATCACACTAAAGAAAAGGGCTGGATGATCATGACTGCAGTCAAATGCTGCAGGACGGAGTTCCCGCAACGCGTGACGATGTAATGCAGCTCGTGGGTCAGGTGGGAAAGATGAAGAGGAGATGCCAGGAGGTCTGTGGGGGCAGCAGCTGGCTGGATGCTCGGGCGCTTGTTCAGTTCTTCAGCACGGCCTCGTAGCTCTGAAACACACACTGTGACACCTCTGCAGCTCTGCACTTCACAGAGACCTGAGGGAGAGGAGGTTTGGAAAGGATTTAATCTATAACACGTCTGTCAAAACACAGTTTAGACAGAGACATCAATAGAAGAAAAAGAAAAAAAACAGGTTTGCAAACACCCAGAGGGAGAAAAAGTGAAGAAAGGACTGTTTGTTTTTTTTAAATCTTAATATTAAAGTGAAAACTGAAACAAAGCAAAACAAGAAAAGCTATTTAAAGAGCAATTTGGTCAAGCTGTAAAATAATGAATTATGTTTCACCAAAAATGTTTTATCAGGCAACTTCAGACATGAGCATTGTTGGTAGTTTTTTTTTTTTTGTGAGCTATTTGGGCTAAATGAGGACACTTGAATCAGAACAACCTCATCATTAATTTAAATGCATTTTTCACCAGGAGACAACAGTTGTTACTCTTCACATGGGAGGGAAAAGAGCTTGGGTTTAAAACCTCTTTAATTCAGTCTTATCACAGGGAGACAGACTTCCTGACAGAAACATAGATACATAAGCACACTGGAGGAAATGGAGGCAGCTTGCCCGCTCTTTGATGTCAGTCTCAGCTGGGAGAAGGTTGTGGATTTAATGGAGCCCATCACACAGCAGATATTATTTTCTCACAGCCAGAGACACATGGTTTATAGGACGCACGAGACAGCTGGAGCTCTGGAATAGTTGTATTAGATCAGATTCGATCATGATGCTGTACAAAATACTTCATAAATACAAAGGTTGTTGACCCAAACCATTTACAACGGTTCGGGAATTAAATGCTGCTCAGTGAAAACCAGACGCGCGACAACTAGAACTCTTATTAACCCAGACGTCTCTGTGGAAGCGAAAAAGAGCAACCTGCATTCTTTTTACCCCGATAGTGAGATCACACATTCACCACGCACACGCATCAATTGTCATGGTGCGATTCTTTCTGCTTTAATCACTGTCACTGCTGAGAATGACATCGTTCTGCTGGAGGGGAGCTGCAATAGTCTTCAGGTTGCCAGTGGTGGTGGGGAGGTCGTCATAATGTAAATCTACAAATAACCAATACCAGAGAGACAAAAAAATGAAAAATGAAAAGACCTGAGCGGTAGGTTCACAGAAGGTGTGCTTTTAAAATGAAAGAAAGGAAAAAAAAAAAAAAAAAAAAACCTAAATCTGGATCATTTGTTTGACTGGTTTAAGCAACGGCCAGACGACGACCTGTTTCTTGTATCGTATCTGGGGTTTGTGCATTTGTATCATGCTCAGTAATCCTCCATCATCCTGATTACAAGGTACAATGTTCTGTCATTTTGTTTTAAGCCTTCATACGTCTGTTATTATATCAACGATACAAATACACTGATGCTTCTTCTATTATCTTAATTACAGCGATCAGTTATTCACCTGAAACTTGATGAGGTGATGGAGAGCGGTTCAGTGGTTACCACGGAGCTGCGGTTAAATAAAGCAGCCACACTGCGCTGCCTCCCTCTGCTCTGAACTGGCACACTCAGGGATCTTTACTGATGCATGCTGCTGCTGCTGGCAACATTTAGACGGCCCTGTTCCTGTCAGCAAGATGTGAAGAAATGCAGAACCTCCAGCTACTGTGCAGACGCTGCTACTGACAGAGCCTGTAAGTGCAGCACCCATGAGCGCAGCCTTGAGGCTGTTGCTAAAACAGTATCCTATTAAACTGCAGCAACCGAGGGAGTGACGGACAGAAGTTGGAAGATGAGAGAGATGTTGTCAGGCTGGATAAACCCGTGTTTGCACTCCTTAAAAGCAACTGCAAAAACATTTTCTAGTAAATAAATGTGGTGGTTAGTTGGGAAAGCACAACAAACATCCTTAATGAAAACAAGAGAGCCTCCATGGTCCAATTTATTGTAGATCTGTGATGAGCTACACTTGCAGAATTCAGGTTCTGTGAGTGGATTTAGGCATCAGTGACTTTAAACAGCCCCTACAATCTAGATGCTACCGTCCTCATCCTGCTGAGCAGGAGACAAGTAGAAATACATCAAATGGCACTAAACTGGATATTCACACAATCCTGAATTTACCATGCAAAATAATTATAAAAATATTTAAAAAAAAAAAAAAACAGGAATGGAAATTTCCAAAAATCAACTTGGTTCACAAATCTTTCAAAACATCTTTAAAAGAAAACCATTCATAAACTCTGACAATAAGACAGATGGGTTGAATAAAGTAGGCTTTAAAGTTTGTGTTTTTAAATAGGTGAAAGTCCAACCCACATGGCTCTGAAGCATACAGAAGATTTCTGGACTTAATTAAAAAAAAAAACCAACAGCATCCGAAGCAAACCAGCTGCTGGTCGTCAGAATCTTTGGCCCAACAGAAAACCCAAGGTCGATCATAGAGAGGAACTACAAGAAGACAGCTCGTTGACGATTTAATGTGGATGAAAGCTGTTCTGGCTGAAACGTGGGGCAAACATTTCTCACAAATGTCAGACTTTGGCTGACCTCCATGTTCAGATAAACTGTTTTTCAAGGATGGAAAATAAAATACTAAAAAAAAAAAAACAAACACAAAACTGCCATTGATATTTACTGAACTGTATTGTTTACTATTTTATCACTGACTATCAAGCAAATATCTGACATTTGTTATCAAATACCAGAGACAATGTTTAATGTGTGAAGAATCTGACCACATATCAACTTGTTTCCTGTGCAAAAGTTCTCAGTTGTAAGAATCGAGTGTTTAAATGTGATTTCGTATATATTGTTCACATGTTGACTGGTGGTTCATCTACCAAATTCTCTGCCATGAACAATCGCTGTAGCAACATTTCTGAAGGGAAGTGTTTCAGAAATTTGTTTAAAAAAAAAAAACATAAAATCAAAACGCAGTACGTTTGTGTGGAGGAATGGCTCATATGCTTCATGTGCAGTGGAGCTTCATGGTGTCTCCGAGTTTACTAAAAACACCAAGAACCAGTTCAAGAGGTGGGTAGAGAAAAATCAGGCAACATCACTGGTCACATTGTTGCCATGGGGACAAGAGATGGCAGTAGAGAACGCCCATGCTTCAAGTCAAGATGAGCAGCATCCCAATGCGCCATTATAAATACTATTACAGCACACGAGCTCGGAGGTATGAAATGTGAGCTCCAACAGTTAAAAACACAGCGGCTGCAAGTGATGGGTTCTTTATAACAGAACGCATAACAGATGAGACGAAAACAAAGTAACTTACAGAGATTCTCTCCTCAGCATTATAGTTAAATCAGCTTCGTTTGCCCTCGGTCACATGAAGTTACCTTTTTGTTCACTCTCACTACCTTTACAGAGTTGATTTTGGCAGCAGTGGGTAAATGGCGGTGTGAAACCGTGATGAAGTATAAACGGTAGAGGAACAGCTCTAATAGATAAGGTGTTGGAACAACTTAAAAAGATGTGTCTTTTTTCCCCAAATATTCTCAAGCAGTCAGTCACGTAGGCTTCAAAGTAATGGAAAATGTCACTGTTAAAAAAAATAAAAAATAAATAAATGCTGCCCGTGAACTGTTTTATTGCTGTCCACTGGGTGTATCTACCACGTTGCTCAGCTCCAAAGTAACCTCGATTGTGCAATAATAAAATCCATCAACGGCATGCTTGAAATTAACTCAATATGATGTGCACGCTTACATCGTGCAATATTCTTAATTTAATAACTTCTCCACCCCCAATGAACCACAAAAGTTAACTAGAAGCAGGATGGAGATTATTATAATATAAACTATCATGGGAGATTAGTCAATCAAGTTTTGGGTATTAAAAAAAAAACAAAAAAAAAAAACAGTACCACAGAGATATCTTGACATACTGTACGTTTCATCAATGGAATGATTTAGGTGCATTTCTATGTATTATTTTAAGAAGTGCCATAAAGCCCAACAAACAGACAGCGAGTCTAAAAATGAAAAAAGTCTAAAAATAGCTGCAGACAAAAGGCTTTGGCAGCTTGGCTTTAATGTTCTGTGCCAAGAGAGTGCTGGGACCATGCAGCAGCACAGAGGAAATACTGCACAAGAAGCATATGAAACATGAAAGTCTAGTCTTGTCTACACTATGCAATTTTTGATTTATTCGTGAAATGGAAGGGGGCTACTAGCCATACTGAGGAACACTCTGGGCTTCAACAATAAATCACAAACAACAACAGAATCAGCTGAAGGTGGACAACTACTACCCCTCAAATTATTAAATTCGGCTCCAATATGGATGCACAGGGAAATGTAGGGAAGAAGAAAAATGCATTTCTTCCAGGTTAAACAAATAGCCCATAAACACTTAAGACAGCCAAGTCATGCATTCTCCGATATGAAGTTAAGCTACGTAATGACTAAACTGAGAGTGTGAAGAATAAAAACAAAAAGTCCAAAATGCTGACGTGTTAATGAACAAGGCCTGGGTGACTGATGAATTGACTAGGCTGGTCGGGAGTAAACAAAGTGATAGTTAATGCTACCTTATAAATAAAACATGTTATGAAAGCAGATTGAGCGATGAGCAGGGAGGAGACTCGCACCAAGGTCGCTGCCTGAGACTGCTCATGCTGAATCTTTAAGCCAAACAAACCTCTGTAGAGTGGAGACTTTGGCTTGCGCTAAAGCAGAGGCATGCAACATCATAACAGACACAACAGCAACCCTCCTCACACAGCCACAGTTAAACCTCACCCCAACGCCCTCCCCTCTGCAGTACATGCACCACTTGTTACTGCACATCAATCTCAGTCATGTCTGTTTGTTCAATTAGATACGAGCGCGTCCTTCGTTCTCATTCCTGACGCACAGATGACAATGCATTTTCAGTCTTTTATCTGGACTAAACATGACTGTACTTTGAAGCTTGGCAAGAGTGTTTGTAGGAATGAAGAGCAGTAAATTTGTAAAGGTTTTGGGTGAACGGTTTAAATAACCAGATAACACCAAGCATCTGAAAATGAGCATTTCTTAGTTATTTTGTTGGGTACTGATTACTGTATTGCTGCACCAAAAATAAAATAAAATAAAATATATATATATATATATATATATATATATATATAGATATATATATATATATATATATATATATATATATATATATATATATATATAGATATATATATATATATATATATATATATATATATATATATATATATATATATATATATATATATATATATATATATATATATATATATATGCAGTTAAATTCCCATGCCCTAGATTTCAAAGACTGAGCAAAGGCAGTAATTAAAATGATGTCTCACAAGTATAAGACTCTTAATCTCTATAAACAGATACCTGTGTGTGAACAAACCTCTATTGGCAAGGGATTGTATTTGTTACTTGCTTGCTGCATTCCAGAGTAGTCTAAGCAGTATTGACAAATTGCCTCTGAGAGGGTTTTGCTTCCGTACAGGTAAGCAGTTTGGGTGACAAGTAAGAGATGCAGTCTCAAATCTGCTGGCTATGACCTTGACTTGAAAAACAAAGCCTTGCCCCGTTATCCATTATCCTGTTGTCTTCTCCAATACATGAGGTTCTAAAACTATCTTTTCATTTTGTCTGCCAGTGGCAGGAAATTCATGGGAATGCATATCTATTTCTAAATATCTACACTATATTGCCAAAAGTATTCACTCACCTGCCTTGACTCGCATATGACCTTAAGTGACATCCTATTCCTAATTTATAGGGTTCAATATGACGTTAGTCCACCATGTGCAAAATCTTCTGGGAAGGATCTCCACAAGGTTTAGGAGTGCGTTTATGGGAATTATGTTGGACGAGAAGACCTGGCTCTCAGTCTCCGCTCTAAGTCATCCCAAAGGTGTTCATGGCCTACCACTTTGTGGCTGAGTTGCTGTCATTCCCAAACACTTCCATGTTTATATAATACAGCTGACAGTTGACTGTGGAATATTTAGGAGCAAGGAAATTTCACAACTGGATTTGTTGCACAGGTGGCATCCTATCACAGATCCACGCTGGAATTCACTGAGAGCGACTCATTCTTTCACAAATAGTTGTAAAAACAGTCTGCATGCCGAGGTGCTTGATTTTATACACCTGTGGCCATGGAAGTGATTGGAACACCTGATCATTTGGATGCAATACATAGTAACACCTCCTTACAAGAGAATTCTGAGTCAAATGACTGTGTACCATATACTGGATGTTTTTAAAAACAGTTTCTCAAATTTAAAACACTGAAGATGCCACTCCTGTCAGCTGTTTCGTAGTAAACAGAAGCACAACCAGCAGCAGTGATGACACTGAATATAACGTAGGCTTGTACTCACTGTGTAACTTGGGTTTCCAGTCTGCACCCTCAGCTCAGCCAGCACCCAGATGCCATTGCTGAGTTTCATGGACTGATACAGCATGTCCTGGCTATCTACTGTACGCTTGGCTATGGTGAATATGTTGCTGGCCTGCAGCTTGTTGGAGGCAGCATCTGTTAACAGAAAATAATCAAACATTTTCCACATTTTCCTTGTACTACTACTCAGTTTTACTTTAGTTCACTAATGAATATGGAGCCAATCACTGATTCCTGTCATGCTCTATGGCTGTCTGCAGAAGCAGTCATTAAATCTGGGAGACCATGAAGAATTTCTCCAGGGCTGTCTGTGCAACAGAGATCAAGTCACTAATTTGGAATTAACTTTTCTCTGCAGCCTCCATCTTGCCGTTGAACTGCAGCAGGATGTAAAATCCTCTCTCTTTATTCACACAGAACAAATCAATCAGTCAGGAGGAACTCTCGATTAAGCTGTCATTAACAATTGTTCTCCAGTTCAGTTGCTCTCACACTTGTGTAAAACTAAATAATGACATATAAATAGGGATTGCAGCTGATAAGTTCTTGTAAAGTATAATTTGGTTCATTAGTGGGAATCTGATTTCTTGGCTGACATGGCTATGTCTGGCTAAAAGACTATGGGACCTAATGGTACAAAGTGTTCTTCAACAAGTGCACCTTGTTCTCGAGTTATCCCTCTCACCTGAGCTGAGATGGCAGTCTTTGATCTGAACCTGGGATTCATTATCATTTGGAATGTCTTTCCATGTTGCGAGGAAAACCTGTCGCTCTGCAGATGAAGAGACGGAGTATGAATAAAGAGAACACTATAAATCATGAAAAAACAAAACCTTAATGATAGGAGAATCAGTGTTAGTCATTTTCTTTTACAGTGCAGTGAAAAAAATGTGCAAATAATGTGTGAGTAGCTCCATTGCGGTGTAGACACAAGGTTTCTTGTTGTGTCTAGCTCAAAGCCTCTGGCAGCAGTCCAGCTGCTAACACCCTATCAGAAGGCTCCGTGGGGAGAAATGCCAGCACGTTTTTACAACATAAATCAAACAACTACACAAAAAAGTAAAAGGGAAAAAAAAAAAAAAAAAAAAAGGCTCAAATGGTTTTGCTGTGCTGCCCAGGACTAATTTACAGCCATGAGATGTGACCAAGTTCAAGCAGGCGGACAGCCACGCGCACCTGTGTTTCAGTGGGAGCCCATTACAGCACGTCGCTGACGTCAAAGTGACTTCAATTTGAGTGAAGCAATTTAGCGAGGAAAAAATAAAAACCACTCACCCATCTTCCCGTCCTCTGCAAACAGCATGCTGATGGGGTACTGGCAGCTGAAGTAGAACACGTCAATGTTGTTCTTAACAGCCACCTGCAGGAGGGATTACATTCATGGAGGGGGTGGGAGGACAATGGGAGGGGGATCAACGTGGAGTAGTACATGAGTCATTACTTTAAGACAATACAGCAGGTCCTAAAAGACTGAAGCCCCTGGTTCCATTCAGCATTTGTTCAACAATCCCTACAAACTATTTCATTTGCTTGCTTAAAGTTATGCACAGGCAGGTTCTTACAGTTTCAGATTTGTTCAACTGTATTCATCATTAAGCACCTCCAGAAATGTTCACATGAATTGAGGTTACATGACTACGAAATTGTGGCAGGCCAATCGTCTCTCATTTTAAAATTCACACTAGATGGGTATTTCTGGGTGTCAACCGCCAATTATGTCACAAGAGCAGTAAAAAAAAAAAATACACACAACAAAACACATCAGGTAGTATAAAATGGCAGTCACCCAGCTCTCTGAGTAATCAGAATCAAACCCCTCACACATGACCTTCACAGATGAGGAAAGAGGACAGTCGATGACAGTCAGCTTCGAGGCACGTCCGGACTCTTTATAATGCAGCAGTGTGAACAGAGACCTGAGGGCAGAACAGGTCCTTGAAGAAGTGAATACTTCTTTTGGCCACGGCGGAGCAGCCTCAGCATGTTTCACTGTGGGTTTGAGACATTTTAACTTGTACCAGTCCACTTGACTGCCAATGCAGTTGAAGCTTGGCCTCCTGTAACTGATCCAGCTGCCACAAATGCTCAGCTGGAAACTTAAGATGAATCTGTATTTAATTTAGAGGTGAAAACTAGAGGCAAATTCATATATGTGAAGAAGCCTCTGAAGAGTTCATTGAATCCTCCTGAGTTATCTGAAAGCTGCTTCAGGGGAAGGGATAAACTCAAGGAAATCTGACCTTTAGTACAAAGGATTTAACAGTCAATTCCTCATAAGCGCTTCAAATTGATTGCTGAGCAGGGCAAAGTCATGAATGTTAATTATTTCTTCTTTGTTTCAATTCTTTAAATGTTTCTAAAACCTCAGATGCCATCATTTTCAGGTTTACATGTAAATGTCACATCCTCAATGTAAAATCTTTGGACTCTGCTATATGCCATATCATAAGCACCCTTTCATTGTAGAGATGGTCTTCTTTGCAAAGGGACTTTAAACCATTTACAAATAGATCAAAATGTGTTTTCTATTAACAGTCTTTTGGAGGTGCTTCAAAAGAATATAAATAGAAATCTATATCAAAGGAGATCAGAATAGCAGACGTGGTTAAAAATAAAAGGATAATAGATGGGCCACAAGGGAGAAGATACTAAAAATTGTACTTTAAAACAAGGTCTTTGTAAAAACAAAACACAAAATATAAAGTTGACAGAGCAAAGATTCCCATGCAGATGTGTTCTGAGACTCAAGTATAATAGTGAAACACATGAGCACATGCTGAGCACAAACGGCACCTGTAGCAACAAGCAGCAGGAAATGATACTGATCAGACGGCTCATCAGAGAAAGAGCTGTGAGGGAAGGACAGTGTGTTCAATCTGAGGATGGCAGACTAAATGTTTCATGAATTATTCATTAAGGCAACTTCTTCCTGGGAGAAATGCAGTACTGCAGAAACCACACAAAGCTGTTCCCTTAACATTTGCAAACTGGAGCACTATTAGAAAAATAACACTAGTCTTTTACTTTCTCGCATATAACCATACAAAGATCTGCTTGAATAATGCCAGTGTGTAGGTGTGGTGTCACTGCACCCTCCTGTGATGGTGACCACACCACTGTGGTACAAAGGCCTCAAATACAAATATTATCTCAGTGCATACTGAATGTGAAAATGTCACCACCTCTGTAATACAGTGTACAATCTATCTTTTAAAGAGGATCTGGACAATCAAAGCGGTTATGGATAAGGAAGGAAGGAAAGGAAATAAATCAATCAATCAATCAATCACCTACTCATTAAATATGTCATCAAAAGAAAAATAATTCTGAACTTGGCCTTTCTTATGAAACAATTTTTTTTAAAACATGGACCTGTAGCCTAGGTAAATAAAACATCCACCCAAAAACATTATGTAACTTACCTATGTCTTTTGATTTGTTCTCACCTAAAATATATTAGTCAACACTTGAAGTGGATCAAACCACAACTACATGTTATGCCAGAATTTCAGCTTTCGTCTTAGGAAAACTTCAAAGAAATGTTTTGATCTACTACAAATATTGACTACTGTTGTAAAATGTCCTATTATAGAGCAAACTCAGCAGTCAGTATTACTTATGTGTAAGACAGTCATAACTACAACTAAAATATCAGAAAAACAGATACAATAATAAGAAAATATTATAAAATAAAATTATTTGCTGCACCTTTAGTGACCAAAGACCACCAAACTACCATCATAGAAAAATTATGCACATTTATTTAGAATCAAGTTTCAGGGAGAAGAATCAGGGACGCTCTACAAAGCAGCAAAAGCCCAACATGTAAGTAGAGACCAGTTTACACCACCAACTAATTAACTGATGAGAGGAGAGATGATCTGTCGGTTCAGTTCAGCAGATCACATCAAGTGATTGGCTTAACAACCCAATCAGTTGTGTACTGGTTAATGATGCCACCACCCCCCACCCCCCGAAATACCAGTACAAGTGGAGCTGTTTTGTTTTGAAGATATCAAGAGTTCAATTGCATTTCTGAAACTAAACAAAATATCCTAATTTGTGATAAACTAAAGGGCAACACATTTTAAAGAGAAGCAATATAAAAAAAGGACAGCTCTCACAAATCACTCGGAACAACATCGTGAGACATTATTGTTTGTTATATATAAAAAAATTAAAAAAAAAAAAAAAAGAAATGCACAAAGAAAGCCTTTCAGACCAGAATAAAGCCTCTGTGAAATGATCAAAACATGCAGTAGGTAACTTCAAAGCAAGACCAGGAAACAGCAGAGTAAAGCTCCTAAAGTCAGAAGAAACAAAGAGGCCATGTTTTGCGAGACCACTAATGACCATCCCCACCTCCGTCACCTCCCTCGACACTCTTATCTTCTCTCCCCAGCTCAACACTACAACCAAGCACCAGGCTGCTAAATTAAAAGAACAACCCCACTGATCAAACAAAGCCTCTGCCACTTCTTTTCAAAAGGACCTATCAAAACAACTCTACATTTTATTCATGATTTATTCAGAGTGGTTATTAAAAAGTATAACTGAATGACAGCGAAGATGCATTACTAATTAGATAAGACAGTCAGGTTTTCAAAAAAGTATCTCCACGGATGCAGTCACGGCCAAAGGATTTCTAGAGCTAAATGACTTAGAAGTTGAGAACAGACAATTTTTTACAAAGCATACCAAGTAATGCTTTCATTTAAATATGAAAAAAAGATAGCATACATCAGTTAAAATGGTGCTCTTCAGTGTTGAAAAACCAAAACTAGTTGGCATACACAGCATTGTGCTTTTAAATTTCTATCTAAATCTAAAAAAAAAAAATCATCTTGGTGAATTGCATTAATGTAGAGACATGGTAAGATTACAGAAAAATAATAATTTAAAATGAATAGTATGATGGTGCTACCTGCAGGTTGTTGAGAGGATCCATCTTCATAACAGGTCCAACTGTATTAAGAGGAAGCGTCACTTCAATTGTCTGGTTTGGGCTAAGAGGGGTCAGAACCTGAAGCGGACCAGCTGGAGCAAGACCGAAGCTGGAATAAAATGTGCAAGAACAAAATGTCCCAAAATGTTTTTCCATGCAAAAATCTGAACATCCGTTGCATATAAGTTGGTCTTACCTGTTTTTGTTAAATTGAATGGCAAAATCGGTCATAACAGTCATTGCTTTGTTAGTGAGGGTCATCTCCATTTGGATGACACCAGCACGGCGAGCGAAGGTGCCTGATATTTCAAGGCCTTTCGCCTTCATTGCTGCCAGCCAAACCTAAACAGAGATGAGATTGGTATATTATCGGTTATAAAAGAAAAAAAAAAAGATCCCTTTTCCGCCATTCAACTTTTGTAAAAAGGAGTTATCCCACTAAACAACTCACCGCTTTCGGTGGGTTGTAGGCTCCCATAGGCATGCCAACTCCACCTCCAAGATCAAACAAGTCATCCAGACCACCGCTAACAGGAGCATTAAAAGAGGCTGGCGCTGCAGCTGGAGCAGCACCGAAACCAGTCCCCATCTGTAGGTCACACATGACACCATTAAATGTCACCCTATATTATGCAATCAAAGCCCAATAAATCTCAGGTTTAAAGTACTTACAGAGGGACTTCCTCCAAGGTCTCCACCAAGCTAAGCACAGGAAAGAAGCACAAAAAGAAAGATTAGAATGTATTTAATGTAGTTTTAACATTTAATACTAGGTTTTATTAAAAGGTTTGAAGGATGGATGGAGGAGTGTGAGGGTCTGTTTTTGTGGTTAGTGGCAGCTACGGGGTTTACACTGTCAAAAAAGTGAAGGAGAAGATCCCAGTGCATGTGAGATCCTTTTCTCTTTGGAAACTTAAGATAGGTGTCCATTTAATCAAGCAAATTAAAAAAAAAAAATACTACAAAATATAAGGGCTTAATATGGTAGTGAAAAAGTTGAGGATAAATTAAAACTGAAAAGTGTGACTCTATTAAGTGCCAAAGGTGAAATAATGTGTACAGAAAGTAACATTTTGACAAAACATTTGTGATTTACTAAAATCTCACCTAGACGAAGAGGGAAAAACAAACAGTGTAACACTAGGCACAAACAGGTACTGAGCACTGTAGTGGAGGACTATTCAGAAGACAGTGGACAAAGAGGAGACTGGATTCTGAGCTAATGCTGGCCTTTACTGTCCAGCGTGGCCCCCTAGACCAACCTCAGAAGGGCTGTAATCTGGGGGCGATGGGGACTGATGTGGGATCTGAGGAGACTGAGGAGTGTCCGACCGCAGGGGAACGGGCGGCTGATTGAAAGATGAAGCAGATTGCAGCGCCCAAAGATAAGAGATGGACTGCAGTATTTGGCATCATGCTTACTTTACAAATCAAAACATTATAAGATGATAAATGATGAATGAAAATGTCTAGACTGATGCACTAAAACAGGTTAACAGGTGTGATTAAAGAGCCCATATTATGCAACAACACAACAAATTTGAGAAAAGAGATGGCAGGAAACTGGAAAGACAACAAAAGTCAATGAATTGTTAGTTGCTCATGCTGAGAAAGAAATGCATCTGCGATTAGTGAGTTGAGCAATCATCTACTATAAAATTGCTGAAACGATCTGTGGATCTGTTTGTACAGAGGCAATGTGGAGGTGCTTAATAAATTAAAATCACTTAGATAAAAAAAAACAAAAAAACAATGTAATTAGTGATGATCGTGGTATAAGTAGCAGAAGGCAGAGTTTGATATTGGAGCCTGGCAATTGAGAAGTCCCACTATCAGAAGACCTGCCGCCGCGGCAGACCTGCACTGTGGGAGGGGGTCTGTCAATCAAAGAGGCCAACGCTTACAGGCAGTTCCACTGGTTAGCATCAGAGCGATGTCTTTCCTCTCTCGTGTCAAGGGTAGGAGAACTGGACATATCCTGATACGTGCAGTTCTACAGCAGTTAAGACCTGCTGACCAGCTCCTGATCCAAACTGCTCACAGTTCTGCAGAACATAGCAGCTTGGATATAGAATTAGGAATGAAGAGATGGATCACAGGAGCAGCTAGTCAGTTTCAGACAAACTGAAACTTTATCTTCTTAAATATCTCATTTAACAAAAATGAGTCTAAATGCTGGCTTGTGTTAAGTTTCGACTATTTAAATGCCCATCTGAGTGGTTACGTTGTCTCCCTCCTGTAGTGTTGCAAAAGTGTTAAAACAAGTTTTGTGTCTGAAAGCAAAACAGGACACATATCCATAATCGTTCTGTCCATCTGCGATGAGCTTGTGCCCAGAGAACTTGGTGTAGCTTTTGCACAGAGCTGATACACTGCTGTCTCATTGTGTAATACAGTTAGAGGTTATATTTCTGGATGCAGCAATGGACTGTGTTGAATGATATTAGTTTTCCAAAGCTCTCCTGAGTCATGTGGCTTAATATTTACAGTAGTTTCTTATGCAGTGCTGCCTGAGGACCTGAAGGGCACACACATTCAACAAATGGTTTTGGGCTTGCACCTTTACACGTACTATATACACACACACACACACACACACGTGTGTGTGTGTGTATATATTATATAAATATAAAAAATACTGTCTATGTATAAAATACTGTCTGTATTGAAAGACCCAAGATCTTTAGAAGTTTTGCACTAAGGCTTTTCTCCTTTGAAGGATAAATATTTGATTTAATAAATCCTCCCAAAAAAAAAAAACTTCTAAAAATAAGCTTGTCATATATTCCTGAGGAAAAGAAAAAAAAAAAAGAAAAGAAAAAGAAATCCAAACTTTTACAAAAGCACTATTATGGGCTCTTTCAAATTTATTTGATAATGGCCTGATGTGGTATATAAATATTGCACCCTCTCCTCCCATGTAGTTACCGGCTCAGACTCATCCCCCATCTGCAGGTGCAGCGTTGTAGAAAGAAAAAAGATATAAGATAAAAAGGGGGGAAAAATAAAAAATAAAAAATACATAACCATCATTTGTCGCCACAGAAATTAAGCTAATAACTAAAATGAATATCCTTTCAGAACTTAACAGCTCCAATCAAACTGTGCTGTGTAGACAACACACCAGGCTGTCCAGTCCTCCTCCAAGAAGGTCCATGGCACCCATCTGCATGCCAGAAGATGGAACTGGTGGGGGTGGTCCAGTGGTGGCAGGGGGTGTCAGATCTAGATTGAGAAGATCCCCCAGGAGATCTCCCTGGGATGGGATCACAGCAGGAGGAGCATCAGAAACACCTGCAGCAGAGCCTGTGTCTGGGCTGTCAACACTCTCTCCACTAGTAGAGACAAGAAAACCACAAAAGAAAAACAGTAACTCCAGGGTAACAGTAACTCATATTTTTCTCAATTACTATATTGTAAACCATATAATCCTATTTATTTAGCAATCACTCTTATACCAACTTGTCATAAAGTGAATTAGATGAAAATATAATCCAAGAAAACAATGGCAGATTACATAATAGGTATCACCTAAAAAGGAAGAGCGGCAGAACAACTTGATACCACTCACGTAAAACAAACTATTTATTTTTTTTAATTTAAAAAGTGTATGACTCACGATCCAGCACTGCCAGGGAGCCTCTTGTGCTGAACACCACGGCTGCCCTCAACAAAGGCACTGGGGGGCTTGTGGTAGACAGAGGCCAGAGTACCAATGTGGCAGATAAGCTCCTCCAGCAGAGTCGGCTCAATCAGATCTGTCTCCTCAGAAATAAGTGGCTTCTCAGCCAGAACCACCTCTTTAGCCGCCACAGGGTCTGTGGAAAGCAGACGCCAGTAGATGTAGCCTCGGTCCCTGAGGTCTGGGTTATCAGAGTCCTGCCAAAAGCATGGAAGAATGACAGTTAAAATTTAAAGAATATATTTAATGAATACTTAAGAGGATTTTTTTCTGGCTTGCCCCTGATATGAGACACTGAGACACATTGCCGTTAAAGTGTGTCAGCCAGAGGGAAGCGCTAGGATTTAAATAATGTATGAGGAATTCTGACACTATATATATTTGTAATAAAAAGAAAGTAGATTTCCCAGGGTTTCAACCAAGTTGGGTGTTTCCACCAAGGTGCTTTTCTGCCACAATGTTTGGTGGTGATCTAACTAGGTCAGACATAGGAACATCTACCTGACATCCAACATGGTACAAGTTTCAGCATCTCAAACTATTAAACAAACAGCGCTGTACAAACTTTCCTATTCAGAGGTTTTACCCAACTGAAAAACCAAATCTTTTAGGTTTTTCGGTGTCTCCACCAGATGATTGCGAAAAACCTGCTGAAGGTTTTGTTTTCTGAATTGATATCAATATTTTCCACTTGTTCCATCTTCTGCTGACTTGCTTCACACAACACACAGGCTTGGTAGCTGAATTTTTCATGGTAAAACAGCCTTGTGGATTCTGATCTGACACAAAGCAGTGATGGTAGAGATAGTGCTTTCTGGAAGTAAAAAGATCACCTTTTTCAAGTCATCACAATCCAACCCATGACAATCGTGCTAATAAACCCCAATTACCACATATTTACCTCAACTCAACAATGATTATTTATTATCTTCAGCATGGATAAAAGTGATATTTACAGCTATTGCCGTGCGCTTCGCACACCAATATGAACTACTTTGGCAATAAAACATGTTCATGAGAAACTGTGATTCTATGAGAACTTTGGTGTTGCACCTTGGTGGATTTATAGTCCAATCTCCTACAAACCTCAACTATTGCACATTTATTATGGCACCCTGTCAGTTTCACGGGCATGTTTGTGTGAAGCGTGAGGAAGACCATGGCAAAAGTAGCCAATGTCTGACACTGCGCTAACAGATTTATCAAGCCATTAATGGTATACATCTCTTGTCTGAGAAGGGTTTTACAAGGTTATTTGAGTTTACAACCACATTTGCTCTCCTTTGCCACAATTTACCCACAAAATATTCATGACTGATTGTGACAAAACTGTGTGGCACACATTTAACTAAAACATTTTGCCTAAAACAAGCACGCTGCAGGGAGGTCATACACAACCCTTCTGTGTAGCCTTTTCTTGCTTTTTTTGAAAAATTGCTGAAACTCACAAACCAACAAACATGATGCATAACTACATGATAGACTGTTCCCCTAAATGCATCCAGTATTTTTAAAATTAAATTGAGTCCTTAAAACTATTGTAATTAAAATTTACGTTAGCATATGTTAAAATTTCTGCTGGTATCATTAAGGGAAGCTAAAGGTTCACATGTTATAACAATATTGCAATGCGTGTCCTCTAGTGAAGACAAATTTCTAATAGGAGGAGGAGATAGATGAAAAGAAGTCAATCAGTAGAGAGAACCCTCAAATGTGTAGAAAGGAACTGTGTTAAACCAAACCTATGAGCTGAACTGAATTATTTTTTCCTCTCACCTGTGTGGCGAGGCTGAGAACCTGCTGCACCAGCTCCTGTGTCTCGGTAGGTTTTTTCAGGAACAACTTGACAATTGCTGTCAACAGCTGTAGCTGCACCTAAAAGGTCAAAGTGAAAACACAGAAACTCACAGCTGCTCACAAACAACTTTAAAAGCATAGCTGCAATAAAATTTAAAATAAGATATATTGGCAAACTGGATCATGATGATATTGTAACGTTTCTCTGTTCTGGAACACATCTAACCATCGATAAATAAGGTTTCAACTCCTCTCTGCTTCTCAGTGCATAGATCAGTTTCCAACAAAGTCAACATTTACCAAACAACACAGAAAGAATAATATATACATAATGTATTTTCTTTTAGCCTAAAAAAAAAAGAGCCTCTCAAAGTTAATAATGTAGAAATCTTTCAATTACACTGAGAACACAGTCAGTTTTATGGCCACCCAATGAGCTGTGTCTTTAATAAAATCTGAACTGAACTGAATAAAAAGCTGTGGTCTACCCCACAGTGAAACCGTGACTAGATTAGTTTTTCTATTAAATCTGCCTTACACGACTCGGTCATAAGTGATTGAATTACTGTGGTGACTTTGCATTAAACATGATTTGTCAAAGTACAATTATATAATTGACTCGTGATTCTGTCATTTTTTCCACTTCTGCAATTAATTTTATCAGTCCAGTCCAGTTCTTTTGTTGTATTAAAAAAAAAAAAAACTTTAACCTTTATCCATGGTGTGTCCTGGCCATGATGGACAGCTGAGCCAGGACACTCTTTAAACAAGAAATTTCAAATCTCAATAATCTATTTCCTGATTAAATAAAGGTTATAAAAATTTAAAAAAAAAAAAAAAAAAAAAAAAAAAAAAAAAGAAAAGAAAAGAAAAAATACTTTACATCAGATAACAAGTGGGTTTATTTACCATTTTTTTAATCCCCCTTTTGAGTACATCTGAAAAACTTGGGTCATCCTGTGTTTGGAGTCTACAGTTTTAAATACCAAAACTGTTACACACACAAATATTGTTGCTGTCGTGCCAGCAGCCTCAATAAGGCCATTACAACTGGAGCATTGCACATGACGCAACAGTCAAAATCTGATGTTATACAATGTAATTCATGGCAAGCCCAAAAATATTGGTTTAAAAAAAAAGACAACTATAAACAGTGGCATCCATGAGCCTGTGCAGAGGGTGTGACTGAAAAAAGAAATGAAAGACCATCCATCACTTAAAAGTCTTGGAAATCACAGGAGTTGGACACACTTAAACCAAGCCCCGACTTGGGTGGATAATTGTTGGGGCATAAAGGACTGCACTTGGAGTGCATAGAGCCAGGAGTGGTGGACCGTAACAAGACTGGCTTCACTGAAGCATCTAAAACATTTAATTTCTTTTACATTTTACAATTTTAGCTGTGCACAAACAAAATACTTGTTGCTGTCTGTCATCACTGTCATTAACAAATATAAAAAGTAATCGTGTCTTTGTTAAATACAGGAGTGGAAAAAGTCCATATAAAGATAAGACAAGATTTGGTGTTTCTACAAGTTTTCTTTCTAAAAGATGTGTTTTTAAAATACTCTTTTCTAATGCCAGCACAAATTATTGGTTCAGCTACTATCAAAATGTGTCCCTTTCAAAACATACCTGAGTGCTTTCGTCATGGAAACCCTCCAAAAAGCTCTCCAGCAGCTCATCGGCATTGTCAATCCGCTCAGCATACTCTCCTACAATCCAGATCATGGCAGCACGTGCTTCAGGCTCATCCAAAGAGTCAAGGTTCTCACAAAGAGTAGCAATCACACTCTCATATCTGGAAACATTACACAAAACAAGCGTGGCAAATGGATAACAAAAATATGCTAATTATGGCACTTTTATTGTTGGCCAAAATCTAAAGACAAAACACAAAGGAATACAAGATGATGAAAGACTAACCACATGTCCAGCTTATATGACAGCAAGTGCCAACTTTTGTGTATGTAAATGTATTTTTATTGGACGTTGAACAAGGGCTTGAGATCCCTTTGCTTTGAATATAATCCACAGTAAAATTAATTCTATTTACATAATGGTTTTTACAAGATATTCTTAGGCACAAAATATTATATAAAAGGAAAAAAGGCCAGAATTGACTCAAAATGGTGAGTCATTTAGCTCAAAGTGCAAGACATATCAAGCTGGAGGCAGTGTAAAGCTGCCTCCTTGGAGGCTCATGCCTACAGGATGATAGTCTACTGCTGAGTGTGAGAGGTTTCCGTCTGGCACACGAATCCCCGAACAGCAGATGTCACGCTTCTGCCAAATCAGCCTGAACTTTGATCAGTTACAAACATACAAAGGTGTCAAAAGAGCATGCCACAAAACAAAAAAAAAAAAAAAAAAAAAAGCTCTTGTTTTTGCAGCCTTTTGTGTCTTTTTGTTAAGCAAGTTTAAAAAAAATGGAAGAATGCTTGCTTGCGCATTATATATATGTAACAGTGTAAGGAAGGCAATAGGTCTTATAATTTCACAGGTTTAAAAATCCTAGTTTGTATGGCAGCTCTAAAAACCAAGTTCATCATCAAACTATGATCAAAGGTGCATGGCCTCATTTTTGTAACTTGTAGGGGTTTATAACATACTATACTAAATGAGTAGTGGTATTGTAAAACTTTACAACTTCCATTTCCTTCTACCCAATCCAGTTCTTACAGGATTATTTTGAACAGTCTGTAGTCTTTCATGTTTAATCCTGCATATAGATAAAAATGTTTTCAAAATATTTAGATAACTAAACATGTGTGCTAAAGGGAACATACTTGTTAGGGTACTTGCGGAAGATGTCCTTGATGACCACAATGGCCTCCTGCACCACATAATTGACCTTGGTCTGGATGAGGTCTAGCAGGGTGCTGACACAGCGCTCTGCTGATTGCTAATAAATGGAGGGAAAAGAAATAATCAGTGCGGCTTAAAAAAAAAAAAAAAAAAAAAAAGTACACATAAAGAGAAAGCATTTCCCTGCAATATAAACTATAGGAAAGAAAAACTAAAATTTATCCAGAATTGACTGTGAAATTAAACTCTTAGTCTTTTAGGTCCAACTATGAAACAGTAATTTTGATTTTAGGGACTTTTTACTGGAAATATTTAAAGGAACGTCATTTACAGTGAACTAACAGAGCTTAAATACTTTCAAAAATGTGCACACATATACATTTGTTCTCTATTTGTTTTCCTCTTACTTTCATCATCTCTCCTCACCTCTACTTTGATGGCACAACGGCCAATGGCCCTGACCGCTTTACGCACAAAGTCCACATCTACCTCAGTGGCATATTCCTTCAACTCAGCCAGAACCTGCAGAGGAAGACAGCTGTTACAGTAGCTTCTCTTTTTCATATTTTTTTAAAAACTCATCCTAAGGCTTTGATTTATTCTAGATAGGTGTTTGTTACCTGGGCAATGTTGGCTTGAGATGCAAGGCGAATCATAATGTCCAGCTTCTCCAGTTTGACATAGATGGGATCATTGTACTTAACAAAGAAAACCTTCATTTCATGTTTCATAATCTCTGGGCTAAAAGACAAAAAGAGAGAAAGTGAAAAATGCACATTAAGAGCAACATTTATTCATCTCTTCTTAAAAGCTTAAAGCATGGGTCTCGAACTCCAGTCTTCCCGGGCTGGTGTCCTGCATATTTTAGATGTTTCCCTACTTCAACACACCTTCATACAAATGACTGTCATTATCAGACTTGTGCACACCTTGATGACAAGCTGACGTTTCATTTATTTGCATTACATGTGGTGATGCAAGGACACATCTCAAACATGGAGAACAGTGGCCCTTGAGGACAGGAGTTGGAGAACCCTGGTTTAAAGAGTTCCAACAGACCCTCGCCTTAGTAGACTTACCGCCTCTGTACGATGAGGTTGATGTTTCTGAGTGCCACATACTGCAACTCGGGTTCAGCAGAAAGGAGCGTTACCAGTGGTGGGGCGAGCTTCTTCAGCAGGGTGCCATAATAGTCCAAATCTTTGGGGAGCATCTCCATGAACTTCATTAAAACTTTAACTGCTGACAAAACCACTGCTGAGTTGGCATGGGAGAGTCGTGGGGTGACACGCTCACAGATGCTGTCAGATGTTAATGACATTCAAAAAGATCCAGAAATTAAATTGGGGAAGTCTTTGGGGAACATAACGACAGTGATATATGAGAAGAGAAAATATAATAGTAGTCTCTTTTACCTTTGGGATTCACGGTCATCACGAGGTGTGTAATTGGCCAGACAGTCGAGGATAAATATTTGTCCCCACTCTGTGCATTCATTAAGAGCTGTGAGTAGCTTGTTTATCGTTTGAGGGTTAAGGTCCAGTAAATTACTGTTGGGATGAGACTCTGCTATCTCAGACAGCGCTGCCACTGCATTTGCTACAACCTAAAGATGAAGAAAAAGTAAATAATCAGAAAACTGCAGCGAGAGGTAGACCAAGATAAGTCCTGGGCCTGAAAGAAGCTTATCAATACAATACGTTGTGCCATTAACCTGCTGTGAAAGATGGTGTAAGAAATTGTACCGTCTACATGAGAAAACAGTTCTTACCATAGGATTGGAGTCAGAGATGAGGTCTTTGAGGGTGTCCAAGAAGCCTTGGTCCTCCACCAATTGGGCATTAATATCATGGAGCTTAGCCACACACACAGCAGCCGTCTTCCTCACATAAGGGTCTTCATCTTTCAGACATTTTCTCAGAGGCTCACAAAGGTACTCTGTGATCTTGTCCACACGAATACACCCCATCGTGCGCACAGCAAGGGCCCGGATAAGAGGGTTGGGGTCTTCACAGTCCTAAATGGTTAATACAGAATTGTCACGTTTCCACTCAAACTTTAATTCATTTCTATAACATGCCACTTCATCTGAAAATTATTTATGTTTAATATTTGCTTACATTTAAAATCTATAACCTATCTATAATGTAAAAGAGTCACACAGTTTGAGGTATCGGATCTGTTGTGGTCAAAAATAAAAAATTCAAAAGGAGGTCAAATGCTTGTGGAAAAACTATAAATGGCTCTATTAAACCAAAGCTTAAGTTTGGCACTGGTCGTTCCTCATTTTTTTTCGAAATTTTCCAATTCATTGTACAGAACAGTACAGTTAGTAACGGGTACTTATCACTGATGTAGACACCATGTTACACTGAATGTCACTGATGTAGACACCATGTTACACTGAATGGATGGAGGATTGTGGCAGAACGAGTTTATCCTTGTGCATCATCACTGGCTGACAAGTGATCTCAGTGGTTATGACTTGGTGCTCCCACACTTTTTTTTTTTTTTTTTTTTTTTTAAATCAGCATTTTCCTTGCTGCTATCATCCATTTCTGAGACATACTATAGTATATATGCTGTTTATATAAAAACAACCACACAGAGAATCAAGTGTAGCATTCCTTCTGCTTTGTCTTGTACGTCCAGTCAAGACGTTGAGGGTTGCAGGGTTTATGACAATTACTAAAATATGCCACCTGTGGAAAACAATATCTCCCGCCTGTACTGAAGTATATACATTGGCAGAAGGAAAGAAAAAACAGATACTGAATAACTGTGGTGTCATGGAATGTAATGTAAAGAAACGCATTTTTGCACTGAACCAGTGAGGGAGAAAATAGTAAGGGCTTTTATTAAGTTTTCCAGAAAAAGGAAATCACATTAGAGAAAAATACTAATCATCGAAATCATTTAAGTTGTACAAAAGGTTTCATTACCTCTGCACATGCCAGTACAAACAGAAACTTTCTCTTACCAGGTCCACTATAGCACTTGCCAAATAACCTGCAACTTCAAGGATTCCTCAACCCAAATGCAAGAAAATAATTAAAATTTCATACAGTCTCTACACATTATAAAATTGAGCTTTACCTTCACAAACGTGTTAACAGCCATGATGGCCATGTCTGGCTGACTCTTGGCATAGTTCATCAGGTAGAGGTAAACCAACTTTTTAAGTTCCAGGTTGTCTGTCTGCATGCAGTTCACAACATCTGGGAAAAGAGCACTGCAGGAGAAACAAACTGTTATGCGAGTAGTCACTCAAAATTGAGAACTATTTACATAAATCCACTGTTGACATTTCTGAAATTATTTCCGAAGGATCACCTGACATCTTTGCCCACAGTCATGGACGCAATAACCTTCTTAACAGCCTCCTTTTTCTTCTCCTTCTTATCACTGTTAAGCTCTGCCTTGAGCTCAAAGATCTCCCCTGTGTGCACACAAAAATAAAATAAAACAAAACTCATGCATCAAGTGATCCTTCTTCCCTACAAAGATGAGGAAAGCAATTATGTGCAGTGGTGTGAACACTACAATGCACAAAGTAGATAGACTGACAGTTCATTTACAGTGACAAACTTTCCTAATTCTTGAGTCTGGATGAAAGATAAATAAACAGATTCATTTTTAAATTACAGTCATTTTGCCACAAGGACTATGTCATCATAAGATTACTTTTGAAAAGATAAAAGTTCCATTTAGTGTTTGTTTCTCTACTTGTGCTGAAACAAAATTCAACTTGGGACTTAAATTTAGGCCTCCACAGAGTTCTTTAGTCATTGTAAACACTGGATCACTCATGACCTCATTCTAAATATTAACACTACAATGCAGATTCCCAATAAAGTAGACTCTGAAAGAAACATGCTCTCATGTATGAAAGAACCATAAACAAGCTTACGTATAAGTATATGTTTGCCTTTTCCTGGACCTTTAATTAACAACTTGCATTGCTTCTGGGCTTTCTGGCATTTTTGGAAAAAATAAAAACCCAAAAACACTTCTCTGAAAAGTAATCCTCAGTATGACTAATCTGATTATTCTTGATAACAACACTGACACAAAGCAGAAAGGTAACATCTATGGGTCATTTTTATTTTACATTTTTCTAAACAAGTTCAAATAATATTTTTTTTCCCAGTGGGGATTACTAAAGCATTTTAACTTAACTGAATTTGATGTTAAACCTAAGTTAGATAACACCTTAAAAGTTCCTGGGTGTAATATTTTTAAGAGTCATAAGGACCTTTAAAAGCATCTTTGGTTTCATAGTGTTAATGCTAATGTTGTTGAGAATACATTCTTGGTTTTTTTTATGAAATCAGATCATTTAAAAAAATAGCATTACTGAATTAACAAGCTGAAGAAATGTACAGACAAGAAAAAAAAGGAGAAGAACAAACAATTTAATCCCACCCAGCCAAACATACCACAAAATCCACAAATCGCTTGTCTAAAAGCAATGTCACTGCATACATGCGATGATCACATGATGATAAATGACACCAAACTGTTCAAACAAATGGTAAGATTTCAGACCTTTCTTGGTTGTGGTAAAGTATTTGGAGTCCGTCATCTTGGATCCAAACTGTCGGTTCTCCTGTAAGATTTAGAAAGGATGCAAAAACTGTTTGTGATGTCTTTGCCTGAGTGGAAACATCCAAATGAAAAAAACAACAGGACATGCTAGAAGTGCAAGCAAAGGGAAATTAAAGGATTTCCTGTGTTCTTCTGAACAAATAGCAGCAGTGTAATGGGTAAGAAAACAATGAATTTTGCTGAGAAACCGGATTCCAAGATCTTCCCTCAAGTGGGACCAAAAACATCTCCTTAAGCCAACTATTTATGTAATATACGATTATGAGGATATCACAGTCCAGCAACCTAGTTTCCACCTGCATGATCATTTCTTTTGTACATACTGTTGCCAGTTTGTTTCATAAAACTATGTACATTAAAATTTGATCATTAGTATTTCAGTTACAAGACAGACTACTCAGATGCATCCAAAAAAAAAGAAAAAAAAAAAAGAAGTGCAAGTAATCAAATGTTCTCATTCTGTAAGAATAAACACAGCCTTGTCGGATACTCAGATACTTCTGGTAATGAACAATTACGCAAGGCTTTACACACACACACACACACACACACACACACACACACACACACACACACACACACACACACACACACACACACAAAATGTATATTTTGCCTTTATGTCTTTTAAATGTGACTTGATGTGAACATGCAATGAATATCTATTGATTACAATGTGCATAAATATTGCTGTGCTTTCTGGCTTTTACTTTCAAAGAATAAAACTGGTGCAAGTCTGTCTGAAATGAATAAAAAACATAAATTACATTTCAAAAAACAAAACTTTGTGCATCCCTCCACAAAAGTCAGACAAAAAAAAAAAAACTTTTCACAAACATTTTCCAAATTTATCTTGTAAAATGTTGAATTTTATGTTTTGTTGTGTTTTCCTAAATGTCAAGTTTTTCTCTATTCTCTCACGTGTTTTGTGTTGAGAAATGTCGTTTTGGCTTTATTACTGTGTTTTAGGTTGGGTTTTTGTTTGTGCTTTGTACCTCAGGGTACTGACATTAACTTCGTTATTTCTAAAGACTCTGATTTCCATCAGATAAAACGGCGGATAACGCTTCATCTGACAGACATTCCCATTAAAAACAAATGTCCTTTAATAGCAGTGTTTCAAGGATTATGTTATTAAACTATAAACAACTCCTTAGTCGTGACAGAGTCATTAAGCAGCTGTTAATTGCCGTTTGAATTACGTTTCCTTGTTACCCGTTTTTGAAGGAAACTCGCAGCAAGGAGCAGCTGTGCATTTATGAGATAGTATCCATAGTTATATGATACATCTATATAAATGTATGGTTGGGTCCTGTACACGGTCGCCTTGCTGTTTGCAACAGTAATCCGCGTCCAAATACCAGTTAAAGCCGTCCGTTGATCACTTATCGGCTGTCGGGTGAACAACAACATTTGACAGGTTGCTAACTAGCTGCAAGTAGTGACTCCACACAACTGCCGGGTAGCTAAACTATATAAAAAAAAGTGCCTCTTCGACGTCCAACTGACACTAAACTAGTCGTGTGTTCTTACGCAGTTTGCAGAATAATAACACGACTGTCTAAAAGAAGCAGACTTTAACAAACGCTGCTAACGCGGCTCAAAAGTGGAGGAGCACACGGCTAATTGGCTAGCACCAGGCAACGGGGACGTTAGCGCGGTGAGCCGGAGCATTTGGTGCGGATAGAAACGCACCAAATACGAGGTGAGGTGGTTACACTAGCGCGGAGAAGTGAGCACACGACGCTGCCGTTGAGTGCGGTACTCACGCATAACTGACTGGCCCATTCCTGCATGTTTGCGGTAGTTAACGCCGGATGAATGAGAGCGTGCTAACGGCTAGCCGCGAGCAGCCGCTTCTCCGGCTAACGAGGCTGAGACGTGACCTTCTAACTGGGGCTTAAGGAAGCCTTCGCCAGGACAGTTAAGCTCTTAATCTGTCCGCCCGAGTCAGACCTTGCTCGGGGAATTAGCGTACCTTCTGGAGTTGCAACGAGAATCACCAGAAAACGAATTAAGAGAGGAAATGTCCGTGGACGTCTTACCGTTTGCGGGCGCTGTGTGAGCGGCGGCGGCGGCCTTCGTCTCCTCCCACTCGGTTTACTTCCGTGTTTCCTCGAAGTAACAACAGCTCAACGGCGTCAGCGTTTCTTTTAATTAATTAATGTCTACCATCGGTTTCAGTTTGCAAAGTTGACGACGTTAGTGAATTAGTGGCTTTTCTCTCAAACCGTCTTTGACATTGTGTCCAAACTCAACATTAATGTAATTTAGTTTTCCATCAACGTCTGCATCAACGATGAAAACACAAAAAATAAATTCAGAATTCAGAAAAAGACATTTTTTACAAGAACCACTTCGTAGCATTTTTTTTATTTAGAAAAAACGGGAATAAATGTTGCAGTATTGCTATTTCATACACACATGTTCCACAATGTCAAGCAATTTTTACATCTTACTGAAGTTGTTGTGAAAATGGCATGAGATCACAAACATTCAGATTTTGATGACTGGGAGTGAGAGTTGTGCACAACAAAGAGCAAGATATCTTTTTACCACTCCTTTTTATGAATTACAACAAAGTATTCTCTGTTTGAAGTCACAGTTCATGAAACTGGTAAATCTGAACCACCAGTGAATCAAAATTCAATATAATAATACTTTATTGATCCCTAAAGGAAAATTACAGAAATGAAAATAATCCAAAAGAAATTTAAAATTAAAATAATTAGAACACATGTATTAATATGTTTATACACGTGAAACCAATAACAAAAAGGGCCATATTCAAGTAATGAGGCTCCAACAAGACTGGTATGTCACAAATTGTTTGTAGCTGTGTGTATTATTGGCCAAATATTGATATATTGTCTGAAGGCTCATTCCAGATTTCTTTTAACGAGTGCTGTTTATAAAGCATTACATATTTTTTCAGTATATTGCAGAGAAAAATTGTGATGCTTTCAATGTCCCACAATTTTTGGATTTCCTAAACACTTATTCATTTACAGTAATGGGGACATGGACATCACCTGATCCTGCTGAGAGCTGATTCCATAAATAAATAAATTAGACCCACATCACTCCCCTTTTTACCCCAACACTGTACATATAGTCACACTGTATGTACACAAAGATATACACATTCAGCACACTTTCAATTTCACCTATTAACTGTTATTATCCTGTGTTTTTCCCCAACATTAAAAAAAAAAATCTCAACATTTACCATCTTTCTTAGCAGGATGTATTAGGAATTTCTGTGTACCACAATTCCAACTTTTCAACTTTCTAACATATGTTTTGCAGTTCACACCTGTCAAATACCACAAAGAGCTTTGTAAGCTGTGTAGTTGGAGCCTGGGATCTCAAAGTCATAGCAAGAAGCTTCACAAGAGATCATTTATATCCAGTTACAGTATCTATTATTCATGCACTTTCGGACACATGTATTCTCTCAAGTTATAGTCATTCTTTCTTTGCCGTCTGCTCATTTAAACTGTATTGGCTCTAATCAACACCAGGGCATCAGTTTTAACATAAGGAGAGAAGGGAACAGTGTAACAAAAACATCCTTCAAACATCAAATACATATTTGTTGGCCACTAGATGCCGCTATTTGATTGTGTCGTCTCTGTCTGTGTAGTTTTAGACCAACTACTAGAGGAATGCATTATATATAACAATGCAGAATCTTAAATCTCCATCAGGTAAGTTTTATGGTTAAAATTGGCAAAGTCCTTCACTGTTTTCCACATTCACACCCAATCTCTTGAAGTCCCAAGAATCATAAACAGTTAATGGCAATGTAGTGTTACCACACTGATGCAAAAAAGAAACCTTCAAAAACCAATCTGTGAGTAAACTTTAAGGCAAAGGGAATTGTCAAGGCATTTCAAACACCAGTATTGCATAGCTAAGGCAGCACTGACCTTAATACAGCAAGTATGTACAGTAAAGTGTCTACACCATGCCTTGTATTGTATATACAAAAAACTCACATTTTTAGGTGAGCAAATCAGCATCTATGTACACATTCATTCTCCTCAGCGTGTGACCCTTAAAGCTCATTTATATTAGGAAATGAACTCCAGAGTACAGTTTGGTTAGAGGAAGAGCTCTCAAGTCTTCAGTTTCAGTGACAATGACACAAAGTAGCACAGCCTTCAATGCTCTTTGTATTTTACATTGGATATAAGTAGAAATTAAAATATTTTACTGCATTAAACATAACCTTTAAAAAATGTGACAAATGAACCATTCAAAAGCAAATATTTATCTTGATTACATACATCAACTGAGTGTTAAGCCTTACATAGTAATACTAATCAGACAACTGTAAAGAACGCCCTAGGACATCCTAGGACGCCTCCCTAGGGAGGTGTTTGAGGCATGCCAGACTGAGAAGAGGCCTCGAGTCACACCCAGGACCTGCAGGAGAGATGATATCTTGCGGCTGGCCTGGGAACGCCACGATATCCTCCTGGAGTATGTGCCCAGGGAGTGTGAGGTCTGGGCCTCTGCTTAGGTTGCTGCTCCTGCTACGCCCAGGTAAGCAGAAGTTAATAGATAGATGGAACTGTACAGAAACTGGTAATGTGTATAGTGTTTATAAAGTCAGAGGAACGACTATGTTACCTATTATACTGTCAATATGAATATACTTAGTCACATATGGAGACTACAGATGTAGATAGACGTACAGTTGTCATACCAGTATTTTGACTATAAAGGCAAGCAGAGAGGGTATCATAAACCACACGAGGGAGCTAATCCACCTGACTAAAGGTTTAGTGTTTGTACTGTCTATAGTGCTGAAGCTTCAAATACCTGGCACTTTACTATGCCCCTTGGCGGGGCGCATTGCACCTCATATGCACTCTCTATGTTCTGTGTATCACCTGTGATAATGTCAGAAGTATCTTGTTAAAACAACACAGAACAAAAATATATGATTGGCAAAAGCATCCCCATGCAGACATAAAAATTATAATCAAGATAAACCCCATTCCTTTGGTAAATAAATAATTTGGCTTGAGTGCAAAAAAGCAACGTGAACATCCTGTGGTTATTCTAAATGAAAAATGAAATATTAAAAACGTTAAAAAAAAAAAAGAAATTAAAAACTGTATTTGACATGCAGTGGGAACAGTCTATAATCTTAACAAAAAGTTGTTTTATACAGTAGTCAAAGTTCATGACAACAATCTCCTGTGTCCATCGGCTTTTGCTACATCCAAGCTTCAGTGTCCAGGCTGCCAGAGTGTGCAGGGTAGGTGCAATCTTTGTTGCCCATGGCTGGGGAGCAGGACTGAGGATGGATCATATCCGTGTAGGCCTGGTGTAGGCTCTTGCATGTGGCTGGACGACCAGCACGATGGGAGCTCTGAGGGGAAAGTGGTGGTGTGTGGCAGGGTGATAGAGTTTCATGAGTACGGAGATCTCTGTAGCTGACTGGGGTAGGGATACGTGAAGGGCTGTTTTGTGGCCTGTTGTCAGTGCGAGGCCTCAACCTCGCTCCCGATTTGTGCTGGGATATTGAGCTTAGCTTGCTTGCCTTCTTCTGCCCAGTTTCCCCATTTGTCATTCCTAAAGATGGTGGTGGCGACCCAGAACGGGACTCACTCAAGCTTAAACACTTGGAAGAGCTTTCACTCGAAGAATCTTGGAAGGAGCAGTCCTCAGAGAGCAGAAGGGGCACGGGTGATTGACAAGCATCTGCAGTATGGAAGTCAACATTCTGGTCACAATTTTCTAGATCATAAGATAAGTTTGGCTGGTGATTTTCTAAGGGGATATCTCCTACAGTCTGCAAGCCCCAACCAAGCTGACCCTCTTGACTTGTGAGCTCCTTTGAAGGTGGGCAATCTCCATGTTCCCCATTCATTTTACAGTTGAAAGAAGGTTGTGAGGGAATATGATTTATCAGCCTGTCGGGCACTGTCTTTTCTAGGCCAGGCAAAGAAGATGAAGTTTCTCTCTCCTCCACTGAGCTAGAGATGGCTGGGAGCTTCTTGAGACCCCCTCTATGCTCCCCCCAATGTTCAGGGTCTCCTTGACCAAAACCATTTGGTCCTCCATGATTGTGTCTGTAAAGCAAATATAAAGGGTCCTCCAGTGGAAGGTGATGTGGGTTGGTCCTCCTGGATTCCTTGAGTTCAGGCAGGGCTCCAATCTTTGCACCCACATTCAGGGATGTGGTGGAGGAGTTTGAAGACGGGTAAGTGGAGTCAGTCACATTAGGGTCTTTGAGTGTAGGTACCAAATGTATCCCTGCTACTTGCAGTGTGGATTCTCCTGGAGACTTACCAGCAGAAACTCCACAGGCCTGCTGTGTATTTGCCAGAAACTCAGCCTCAAAGCTGCGATACAGGTCCTGCTCCCTCTGGGGATCTAATGTTGGCAGCATTTGGAAACTAAATCCGAGTCCCTCCTCTTGAGTCTCCTGGTGCTCCGTGCCAGACCAGTTCCTGTGGTTGCCTCGCCCTGCAGAGCGAGGAGCCTGAGAGGGTCGAGGGGAGCGGGTGCCCTGGTGACAGGAGATGCGAGGAGATGAGTGTGGTGAGCGTCGGCCTCCTTGGGTGACAGGTGGTAGTAGTCTGCCTCTGCCTATAGACGGTGAGCGTGGAGCAGGAGGTCTGGGTGCGTTTATGGGTTTCTTGCTGGGGGTGTTGTTGTTGCTCTGGACACCTTTAATAGGGGAGTTAGAGCACGAGGTTGACTGCCTCTTCGTGAAACCAGCGCCAACTCTGGAGGAGGATGGGAGCATTTGTTTGGCCCGAAGTTCCTCTGAAGGTTGAGGATCTCTATAGGAAGAAGCAGGTCCAGGGCTGCCATCACTTGACCAAGTACGACTAGTTATCTTACTCTGGCTGTGAGAACGTGGAACATGGTGCCTCCTTTGGCTCTCATTTCCTAGGGAGCGTCCCCTCTCTGTGCGAGATGTTCGTGCTCCATCAGACGACCCTGGTGGTGGATTGGGTTTGAGTATTGGCGCAAGTGTAGCACGTTCCCGTGATTGGCTGCGTGCGCGTGGCATTATCCGGCGGAGGGATGGGGTCTGATTTCCAGTTCCTGTCCTCTCAATCAAATGCTTCCCTTCCTTGCGGTTGACAAGCAGTACCACTTCTTCACCAGAGCGCCGAGCAGTACCACCAACAGAATGCCTCACCCCTCCCCCAACCTTAGAGGAGGCTGTAGAGGAGTCACTGTCCCCAGAGAGACGTCTCGTCACAGGCATTGTTGTCTCTTTATTCCTGTAATGCAAAGAGGATTTAATCATTTATATTTATAACAATATGAAACACTTAAAAATAAGTAATGCAAATTCAGATTGAAAAGTTCTGTGCTCAGTCGTCATATTATAATGTATCAACTGAAGAGGCCACATTCAGCCTCTTTCACAGGTTTCAAGACATTAACATTGTCATCTAATCCTTCATATGACAGCAAAAAACAGCACAATGTTTCTGTCCAAACTCTCATGTCTGTCTTGGTCCTAAGGGTAGATACAGTCAGGGGGATTACCGTGAAGATAAGAACAAGTGGGGTCAGGATTAGAAGTCTCTTAGACTTTCTAGCCAAACACACAGTTATTCTTTCTCAATCAGACACCACTCCACTAATATGTCATAAGGCATATCACAGGAAGGACAAACCTAGAGAGACGTAGACACTGCAGTCACTTGTTTTCAATTTTACTGCATGACACAGTCCCAATTTGTGCTTATAATGTTTGTTTTCGTCACAGTGGATTTCTATGTTCAGAAACTGACGTAAAGCAATTTGCCTGCATGGGACCCACCTGCTGACCTACTTCCTCTGCCAGCTTTGAACAGTTGTTTAGGGATAGTCTTGAGATTAGTCTTCATCTAGTCTGTTGCACATGAAAAGAGGTGCCACACCTAGACAGGGTTAATCTAAATTGGCTGTTCCTCTGACGTCTGATCTGAACAATAGCTTAAAAGAAAAATTAGCCATGTATTGGCTTGTAGCCAAAGTAAACGCCTATTCTGCTCTAACGGCACTGTCACGCACTGACATATCGGATCCCCATGCAGCAAATTAAACCTTTGGCTCTGTATTTATACACTGAGGAAGTATGAATACAGAGCTATGAACAATTATCTTAACTTCATAATCAACCCTACTCTGATATGTCCCTTCAGCTAAACTTCATCTTCTTCTGGAAGGACTGATATGAGGTTTTGTTTAAAACTGGGTTCATATCGACTCGGTCCATCTTCTAACAGTTCTGTTAAAAACCTGGAAGTATTAGATATTGTATGCACTAATTCACTGACTTTAAGTAGAATATAGAAAACTAAGAAGGTAAGATGACGATGTATATTATTTCTTTTTCCACCCACTAGGAGGTGCTGTAGGGTGGCAGTGTTAAATGGATTTATCAAGTCAATGTCACCTGAGATTAAATAAATCTCCTCTGGTCTAATCTGTGGCTTTCTAGAGTGTTGATGTGCCATGTTTATGTTCCACTCTGTGTGGGTGTCCCCTGTCTGCCCATCCATCTGTGGATGAGACGCAATGAGTGACTAAAAGCAAGTATGCCACTTGTGAGAGACGTCCTCACATGCGCACTTGCATGGACATAAACACACACCTGAGAGGATTAAAGTGGCGGGGTTCTGAGCGGTCTCGTGGAGGCCTTGGCAGCAGAGGACGTGCTGCACTGGAGTCAAGCTCTGCTGCAGCAGAAGCGTTTTGGGATCGACTTGCTCGCGTGGTGCTGGAGGAGGAGGAGGAGGAGGAAGTGGCACTTGGAACCGCAAGTGGTTCCAAGGAGCGCCTGTCAGGAGGTTTATAAGGAGCAATGCCCTCATTACGCCAGTGTGGGCCTGGGCTGGTGGAGCGAGAGGAGTGGGCACTGGAGGACTTGCTCTGTGCTCCCTGGCCTTGACCACTAGCTTTGGCCTGGTGGTAGCGGTGAGCTGTGGAGACAGATTGACAAGCGGTTAAGACAGACTTAACCAACAGCGGCAGACAGCCTGCACAATCGCTAATGATTAAAAACATTTAGTGGTTAAGAAATACACCGCAGCTGATGTAACATTAATGTTATTAAGCACTTGGATCAATAGGTAGAATATTTGCTCCCAGAGATGCACCCTTATTTGTGAATCAGCTGAGTAAATTGACAAAACACTCCAAGTATATAAATGCAGTTTTTACAGCAACTCAATACTGTGTGAACTTCAACATGGCCTCTAGTTAGAAATGTAAGGCCAGTCTTTATTTCAGCTCGTGTCAGCTGTCCAGAGGCTCAAGCCCTGACAGTTTAGCAGGAGTTTGGTTAAAGATGGATGGTCTCGCCCAGCATAGCTCTGGGCTTGTGTCACTGCGCTGGGTCACCACGCTGCTGATCACAGTTTTAGCACTGAATGATTATGATAGGAAAACAGCTGCTCTGACTTTTTTTTTTTTGTGCCCAAAAAAAACTTAGAGCAGCTGTTTTCTTGTCCAAATCGTTGTATAAAATGTTAGTAATAATAATAATAATAAAAAATACAATCTTAATCTGTTGAAATTGTCTCTAGAAAAGTTGGAAAAAGTGCATAAAGCTGTCCTGTGCCGTGCATACAGAGATTCCTTCTGAACCTTTTAAAGACTGTGGATTATTGTAATAATAATTTATTACTTCACCTGTCCACACAGTTCATGATAAAAGTGGATAACCTATCCCCATCTTTGTTTTGGAAAGAGTGTCTTTTTGCAATTCTATTTTTATTTCCAGTCACATCATGAGTCTGATGACAGCTAACTAAATTACGTCTGAGATGTTTTCTGCAGGATTATACAACTTTTCCAGCCCCATTTGAAGTTTTCTGGAACTTGTTATTGGGATTAAACTCAAAATAAACAAATACAGTGTTGTTCAATAGAATTACAATCCTTAGTTTTAACATTTGTCCAGACCATCCTTGTCTTAGATTTAACCAAGCCTTGCTCTTAAAAGATTCACAAATTACTATATTCAGATTTTTCCTCCTCTTTTTTAAATATAGATTTTTTGTTTTTTTAAGCAAAGAACTTTGTCTTCTAGGACTGTGGAACAAATGTGCCACGAGTAGCTATGTAGATGTACTGAGGGAGAAAAGGCATCAGAATGACCAAATATTTTCACATATTCACATATTCACATATTCAGTTATTCTCCATAACTACATTTCTTGGTTGGGAGAAATATTAGCACATGTTCAGTATGACACTGACGTATTGTTGCAGGATAATGTAACAATAACAATTCAGTAAAGCAGAAACAAATCTAATAAGTGCGAGGACAAAATCTAGTCGCAAAGATTTTATACTATAAATGCTGTTATTCAACAGTGTTTTCTTTCATCGTGACCGTTCCAAGTTTGAGCATACTCTCTACATCAGACATTATTCGTTTTCTTATATGCTTCAGTGCACTGTGAATGATGCAACATTCAGAAGCAGCAATAAAATTGTTCTGATGAAAATTGTTCTGATGGAGAGCAAGAAGTGACCTCACCAAAAGCAGCGCAGCGGCATGGGTCGTGCTTGTCCAAATAATGCTCTAACGTGTCCCAGCCCCCCCCAACACGCACCATCACATGAGTACGGAGGACCTGAGGAAGGAAGAGAGAAAACAAAGCTTCACCAGATAGACAATGTTACAGGCATAGACATTCATGCACAAATAAAATGGTAAAACCTTTAAAAACGCAATAGATATGGACATTTCACAAACAGGAAAGCTTGCTGAAAGCAGAGGGCCGCTCGGTGTTACATAATGTCCAGGTGCACCCCTCCCTCTCTCACCATTTTCTTTCACATCACCCCCAGCTGCTTCCATTATGACGGTCGTTCATTTCTTTTCCAACTTACAATTAAACAGAGTATAGTAGCGTAAAAAAGAGCCAAAGTGCTGTAAAAGAGCTTCTTTTCTGCCCCCTCACTCTCTCTACTGCCCCAGCAGGCTTCGTGAGAGGAGAAAAGGTAAAAAGCCACCCCTGCTGTTGGCTCGGCTCCTCTGAGGAGATTTCATTTAGCAAGACGTGAGCAATTAGACGTTTGGCGTCAGAATAGCCATAACAGAGGGGTCATTGGTCTATACACCTACACTCTTATGCTCTTCTTAACCAATACATCCACAACATCAGACCAAGGAGCTTCACTCCCTCCAGGCAGAGGCTGCCTTCACTGAAGCAGCACACTGTACTTGATGTGACAGACCCGTGGATTCATCCCCCCTGCCTTGGGTTGTATAACACTGTCTGTCAGCCACATGTTTGAAAGGTTGTACCCATGCCTCTGTGAGCACGCAATGCAAGCCATAATGTGAAATCTGTGTGGGCTGGCACAGAGTTTATTTCCACCAATGTGCACACACGCAGCACTGCATAGCATCTCCGGGTCCCTGACCTGGGCCAAAGGGAGGTTCGCAGACAACGCATGCGCGTCGCAGTCTGGCCCCACGCTCTCTCCAATACAGCCCCTGCCAACCCAGAAGTACTTTCATCTGCCTTGTTGCCCCACCACATCAAATCCATCAAAACAGCTGATCTGCTTATCTCTGTCAGACCTGGGGGCATAAACTGCTTAGTCTCCACTGCTTTGACCTTATGCCAGTAACAGGTTTACGGTTTGTGTGATGCCGTGGCACCATCGTGATCCAGCGGCGAAAAGCCGGGTTACACAAGGCTGATAACGCATCATCATACTTTAAGCATCATCACAGTCAAGCTCGAAAAGTACAATGAAGAGGTTACAAGTTAAGAGAGGCTAAGAGAGGTTTCTATGAATCTCACAATACAGAAGCCCAAACATTCCTACGGGGACTTTTCATACTGCAAACTGTGCACTTCTAGAGACATAAAAACACAACTTACTTTTTTTAATGTGTTAGTCATTGCTATTTTTCAGGATACTGGAGCAGGTATGATAATGGTTTCATCAACTACAAATACAGATCAATCAATATTTTAATGTGATAAATACATGACTATGCAGAGAATTATTGGAACTTAAAATGTTATAAAAAATGCTCAGATTGACAGCTTGTTTCCTTTATTATGGTTATTTAACAAGGGAACAATATACTGCGTGCTAAGGATAAATCCTATTTTGTGATATTTATATATTGATAAGATACTTAAAGTATGCATAATGGTATAAAATAATGATATAAAGCTATTAAACATGTTTATCCTTTTCTTGCATCACAACTTGAATTCACTTCAGTAATGAAGTGATCAAAACGACATAATATGCTTGGATTAAATTATTCTGCATCACAGTTCATTATGGCTTTCATATTTTATACATTAGGCTGCAGCACAACTGAAAAGCCTCCCGAGGCAGAATAGACATTTAGGAACCATGTTCTTATATCTGTGGCTCAGCTGACAGCCTCCTCAACCACCGAAGGGGTTTCACTGCTGCAGGGACCCAATCCCTGTTTCTATGGCAACAGTGAACAGAGAGACTTCTTGTTATCATTGCTGAGGCGTGTTGAACTGATTTCTTCTTAAATCATGCTGGTGAGCTCAGAAATTAAGCTCATGGTTCATTTCAGCTGTTGTTCCCCCCTGACTGAAGACATCCCCGCCCACCGAGGAGCCAGCTCTCTCACTGACAAAAATGCCCCACTACCTTACCCCTCCCCATCGCTCGCTCTCTGTTCAAGCATTTGCCTGCTTGATCTTTGTCACAGCTTTGGTAGCTGAAAAGGGTTTTGTTGGCTGTTAAAGCTTGTTCTAGTTTCCTCTGATCACAAGAACAAGGGAAGTGTGTTGGGTGAACATGTAGCTACTTGGGCATGTGAATAATTGCCGTCATCCACAACGATGAATCAGGAGAGGGCGGAAACAGCATGAAGAGAGTCTGACAAGTCAAGACTCTGACACACATACATGTGACGTCCATCTCAAGTTAAATGATGTGTTGAATTGGAATGACTGGTTTAAAGTAACCTAACACATCGATGCAACTTAACTCTGTAAGGCCTTTTAGCTGTACCAAAAACAACGCTGCAAATGTTTTTTTTCTTGTAAGACCATATTTACATAGTCATGGTCTTATTGTTTGGCCTTGCTCGAATATCTAAAGACAGACACTCATTGTGTAGGATGGTTACTGTGTGGGCTTGGGGACAGGTGTGAATGTTCTGGACATTGTACTGGACTCTGTTGATCTAAGCAGTCTGGGTATTCCTTACATGTTGATCTAAGTAGTCACACAGTATTGTATGACTTGAGTGGAATTGATCACATAATTAGCGATCATTTGCATTGGAATCAGACTTTAACATTCTGGCGTTTAGCGCCTACGTTTTTCAGATAAAAGGAGCTGCTTTTTGGAGCACCACTGTCCATGAACATGTACATGTTTGTCGTCTCACACTAATCCGGGTCCTTTTTTTGCCCAATACATTTAGATTCATAAAGGGATGACGGCTGTGTGATTATTTATTATGAATATTAATATTATTGATGTGTTATTTACTGTTATAGAGCTTAGTAAGCAATCCTGAGTACAAATCAGCGCTTAGATGTTCAGTGTATTTGTTTGACAGTGTGAGTCAAATACATAAATTCTGCTCCCATCCAGACCCGATGTTGCAATATCTTACTAAAACATAAAAAATGAGGTAACCCTTCATTTTAGACTACAGTATCAGAGGAGTTCAACAATGGGTGTTTTATACATCCATCCATGTATCGCCTAAACCCACACGCTCATATTTCAGGGTAACAGGGGTCTTGCTGGATAACACTGAAATAATATCACACTAAGCCCTGTTAGTAAATGAGTCACTTTCAGACAGTCATGGATGGTATATCCTGTTAAATTTAGTTACGGGGAGCACACTATTCAACAGGGAAAGATATGCTAAATGTTTCAGAGCCGATATTACATCTTCTAAAGTAGACATAATGGTGCCACCAGAAATATGTATACTATATATACACACATTACCGTCTTGAAATACCATCCAAAGAGTCCATTAATCTGGCTGAGGTACACTTTAGGTAAGTGAGACCAAATCGAACTCTGGTAGCAACCGGCCTTCCTGCATTGTCCTCCGAGGGCTGGTGTGGGTACAATATCAACTCCTGAGCCGAGACTGAGACAAACATCTGAGCAGGAACAGGCCACAGCCAAGATAAGGGAAACTCAGGAAATGACTTATGGCTCCATCTGTGTCTACATGTTAAAAGTCATGTCCTGGGAGTGGACCTCGAAAAGCCTGCGCATAAAAATTCACTTAAGTCAGAGGAATAAGAAGAGCCAGTGTTACATAAAGTTTACAGCGACTCAGTCACGCAGCGGAGGGGCGTATCTGTTGCTGCACAACTCTAGTCCCCCTGAAACAGCGTATGATGCCATATGTTAGCGCCATATGGTTCCACTCAATTACTGCACGCCTTCTGCACCATGTGCCAAATATACTAACTGAACATGTGAAACTGAAAGCATTCAGAATGATTTAAGACAATTTCTTTGATTTGACCATGTGTTAGGATTTTGAACTGAATTTCTGAGATCTAGCATGATAAGCCAAAGACAAAACAAGGCGCCGTGACATCACCTAACAAACTCTTAACTTATTCATGGAAATCCAACACATCCCGAAAGTCTGTCATACTGTAGGGACTGATGTTTCTATCGTACCTAAATAGAAACAGAGGTTTTGTTCCAAGAGGGATGTTTACGAGAGCTGCACAACATCTGATTTCCCAGTGAAAACAGATGATAGAGCCGAACTTGATGCAACTTCAGCTTCGTATGTGTACATGTGAAGTCATCTACTGGGTTCAGCTACGGCAAAGGGAAACAATCCCTGAACCTCTACTGTGTAACGCATATTTAGAACCAGTGCAAACAGGGACGACTGCCAATGTTGCTTTAATGTACTTTAGAAAACACTAAAAGAACAGCCAACTTTAAGTTGTTTTCTTTTATCAGGCAGCATCAGATCATTTCCTGTGGTCTGCTACAAGCTGATGTATTTTAGAGCTAGATAAAGTACTTCCAGTAAGGACATGATGGCTTAGTGTGAAGCGGCTGCTTACTCAGAAGAACTGGGCCTTGCTGTGGGTTTGGCTGAAAGCAGCGACTGGCTGTGACTTCACAACCTAACAAACTCTTTATATAGTATTATACCTGCTTTATAATATTAATAATAATAATAATAATGAGAAAAAGGGAAATCTCTGCACCTGAAGGTCAGCTGTGCGCAAGAAGGGCATCTATATAAGGAGGTTTATTTAATATGCTGAACAAACCATTTTAGATAATAATGAGGACCAAAATGTAACAAGGCCATTATTGGAAGCAGACACATACAGTATATATCAGCTTTCCTTAATCCGGGTTCTCGAGAGCCCCTGCACATCCTAGATGTTTTCCTGCTCATGAACAAACTCTTGCAGACTTTGATGACATGCTTGTGGTCAACCATGCATTTGACTCGGGTGTGTAGTGGAGCAGGGTAACATCTTTTAATTACATTATTTGAATTGTTTGGGAACTGAGAACAGCAATTGTTGTTGTTTTGGAGGAAGAATCTGAGTCAATTTGTGCCGAATATGATATTTCTGCTGGTGAACAGTTTGTAGTGACTGTCTCCATGTGATGCTCCATACGTGTCCAACACGTGACAGATTTCAACTATAGGCAGGTCAGTCAAGTGCGCAAACTCTGTGTGTAGTTTCAGGTTATGCTTCCAGGTGCCGTGGCAGACAGGGCTGAGTGACAACAATTTTCAAGGGTACATTCAAGCTCATGTGAGCATGTTAAGTAACTAAGTACGTAAACTTTATTTGCATAGCGCCTTTCACAGAGAGAAGCTCACAAAGTGCCTCACAAAGTTAAAAACACGAGGTAGCAAGTAAAAGACATAAAAAATAGTTCCACAAATAAAAACAGAAACCATAAAAATACAAAGACGATAACAGACAGGATAGTCAAAAAGCATGAAATTTACAAATCTTTACTAAAAGCCTGCCTAATTCGGCGTGTGTAAAGCTTCTGCCTCTGTTTTGGTAGTCATTGTTCTGTCACTATGTCGTGGTGCCTGAGGGCTTGAACATCACATGCATCCAGCAGCTGTTTCTGGCTTGGCCTTTACGCGTAGACATTACAGCAAACTGTGAATCTTTTCACAGTATTATACACTGTAAAGGTCAAATGACCAAATTTAGTCGCATTTTTTTAATTGAGGAGTTTAGCACAAAGTGGTGAGGCAAAATGAACCACTTGCCTGTAGAGACTAAACCTTCAAAAGGTTCCTCTTTTATACCCGGTCCTGACACTGTCACCGGGCACTGACTAATCAGCTCACTGTAAAATCTTCCAGACTATTACTTGCATATTCTGTAGGCTTTTCTGTACTTCTTTTTTCTCTTTCCCATTTTTTAAAAACACACGAGGATAACCAAATATGTTGATCAAGAAAAACAATATAAACTATTTCTTTTGTTGCATCTTATGAAAACTTCCCAACTTTTCTAGGAATGAGGTAACTAAAAGTAAAAAATACAAAAAAAAAGAAAAAGCATCATTATGAAACAGCTAGACATTGTGTGGACACTCGTTGAAGTGTAAATAAAAATATAATAAAATGAAGCATGCATACAAATATGACCCAAAAAGACAACACTTTAGGTATGATGCCAGGGTTTATGGTGAAGGAGGCCTACCCTGATGAAAATCAGCGCACTGGAGTCTCCTACTTTGTACTTCCCCTCCGACACCTTGATCATAGGAAATTGAGCTGGACAGGAGCACTGGCCCAGAATCTCACGCACCTGGGAAGAAGAAAAAAATTATTATTTTAAAATGTGCAGTTCACACGACGCACACATTCAATTCAATTTTATTTTATTTATATAGCGTCTATTACAACACAAGGCGCTTTCCAGAGACCCAGAAAGTGACCCCCGAGCAATTATTACATAACCAACGGCAGGTAAAAACTCCCCTAGTGGGAGAAAAATCTTCAGCCAAACAGTGGCAGAAAAAAACCTCCCCTTTAAAAGGGAAGAAACCTGAAGGGAACCTGACAGTGATCCCTTCCTGTTCTGAGAGGGGATCATGTTTAGTCACACAAATCTCTAACTGTGACTAAAGCGCTGTTAAACCACGTCAACAAAACAATGACTTGTTTTACAGTGTGAGAAATGAGCAGTCTTGCCTGGCAGAGAGTAGGAAGCTGTTGCATGTGTGTTATATTCCTGCCAAGTTCTTTTCCTTGCTTGAACCTACTGGGTGATAAAGCATCCCGCCCTGCTGTTGTAGCACATTAAAACTCGCCCTCGTCTCATCTCATCAAGGCCCTGGGGTTTTTTTGTTCGTGTATTTCTTATGTTTCTAGCTCTCTGGGCTTTCACGCGGCAGTTTCTACATGTAACATCATGAACTGAAGGGGTTAAAGAGTTCAGAAACCAGACTAGAAGCCATGATGATGTCAGCAGGCCTGTGCAGCCAGCTGGGTTTTGAATTGAGAGAGCCAGAGCCGGCGCCCTTGCTGTGGTTGAGGGGGGTGCTTATTAGGCAACTAGGAGTCAGACTGCCACTGCAGGGTGGAGTGATATCAGCCTCTGCTTCATGTTTGTCTTGGTGTCTCTCTTAGACAAAGGCGTGTGGACGCTTGTTGACCAGGAGGGAGAGAAAGCGGAGTAACTAAAGTAGAGGAAACCACAGGAGCAGAAGATGAGTAGATGCCCCTATACCTGCGTGTGCAAGGGCAACTAGGGTGTGTTTATTGATATAAAAACAACCATATTGCATCGGTTTGTGAATTTCTACCCTTTAGCTGTTTACAGCACCTTCTATGCTGTACATGAGGCTCAAGGGTTGTATTTTGCTTTTGGCAAGAGTGTGCTCAGCCTAAAACACAACCCTTATTCAGAGGATCGAGGTGGCACCTTGTTATTTTCTGAAAATAGCACCCTTCTTCCATCCCATGCTAATTAAAGAGGTAGGCGTCCGAGCTTAGCCTCTGCATGTCACCTGCTCCTCTGTTCTCTGTTTCACCTGCCCCTGGAAAGCCTCTGCTCCCTCCTTTTCTCTCTCATCTGCTTGGTTTTGCATCAGCATTTATTTTTATCCCAGGACTTACAATATATTTTATATAATCTTTTGTTTTGCTTCCTCCTTCTCATTTTCTCCGCTCTGCTATCCTGTCTCTCATTTGGTCAGTAGGTTGTCCGGCCCAGGTTGGAAAAACCCCAGCTGGTGAGTTAATGGAAAGATTGCTATGGCAACAGACAAACACGTAGCCGTACTCTTCCCTATTTGACTGCACAGTTGCCTTTTCCATTCTTGCTACAGTAAAGCCTTTCGCCCCCAGAGCAAAGCAGCTAAGATCATGAGCTTTCCTCTAAAAGAAAGGTGCGGGACCCACACTGTACCTCACATGAAACACTCAGCGGGATACAGACTCAAACAACGCAGTGTTTCAATAGCAGCCTCGTCGACTACAGCTCTGACAGAGGAATCTACCCTGAGATCCCTTTAGCATGGCATGTGTGCATTTCCCATGTCTTTACTGAGTCAACAGCGGTAGCTACAGTGAAACCAAACACACACTACAAACTGAGACAGAACAGGAGGAGTGAGAAAAGGTCATGCAGGAAACATGCGGAAGTGGAGCAGCAACACTGCAAAAATCTAACTGATGAATTATAGATGCAGATAAGAGCCGTGTTCAACAAAAAGAGCAGATCCCTGAGAAAAGAAAGAGAAAAAAAACAAACAATACCCGCATCAAGCCTCTATGCCGAGAATCAACTGTTTTTTGCTATCTTGAGATAGGAATGCAGAAATGGTTCTTTGCCAAACAGAAAAAGAAACTCTCCTCGTGCCAAGCATGTGTAGTCTAGGTGTAAAGAATATTCATTTGAGGACCACCCTCCTCAGATCTCCTCAAATCTTCTTAGCATAAGTCAACAATTTCTCCTTTCTTTTCCTTCCTGACCTGCAAACATCTGAGAGCCCTTTCATGGAAGAGATAGGCAGAGCCTGAGGGCTGAGCGAACCCTGGGGATGAACACAGGAAATGGGAGGGGAAGAGATAAAGATGCTCAGATTTTACTCTCCATATTCTATTGATTTCAAGCACTGGCTACCATTTCACATTAGGAATTATATCTTTAAAAAGTAGTATCATAACAAAGAACATTATAACGTTATAACCAGACAATGTCCTACCAAGGATATCTGCTGTACTATGATGAGAATTGTTTGGTTACCGTTACTACATGTGCACCAAACACAGTTCCACTTTTGTTTTTTGGGTTCTGGTTTTACGGCGCAGGTCTTGAGACTGAAGTAAACTAATACTCTGAGAAGCCTCACGTCCATCTGAATATTTGTCTCCTCTCATTGTGAGTCAACAGGCAGCGCAGACCACACAGTTTGCTCGAGTGCTTTCATCAGACAGAGGTGTGCTGGCCTGCAGTAACCGGCTCCTTTTGTGAGCGCCATACAGAGGATACATATTACCGCACGCGAGGGGTTTGTGCATTCTTTTAGTGCAACAATTAAAGAACTGAGGGCTGATTCAACATTTTATAGCAAAGTGCATCGAGTTAATGTGAGGTTGTTTTTTTTTTTTTTAATGACGGAACAAAACTCTCCTGTCTGCTTATCTGCACGCCCTAAAGCCTGGAAACTTCCCTCCCCATCAGATTAGGAATAAACAGATCAATGAGGGTGTCTGCTTGATAGGACAGATACTTTTGGAATTTGAAGGGTTATTGCACAACCAGCACCTGAGAACAAGGATTCCTAGAGCTTGTAAGTGCTTGTTGGAAAACGGCAACAACGCAAAGCCAGTACCCCTGAGCCGGTGTAAACAATTCGTCCGGAACAGCCGCTGACCTCTTCAAGTGGTGGTGTAGGCAGGTGAAAGATAACCCCATGAGTGATAATTGTGTTTTCTAATTATGCTGGAGCTGGAGCCCGGAGGGGATGAGTTGAAATTGAGACACGTTCCTGGGTTGTGGCATAAACAGAGCTAACCAGCGGAGAAGAGATGGAAAAACAGAGATGCCTCAGGGTCGGGTATGTCAGTTAACGTCTTCCCATGGGGAAGAGAACACACTGTACACATTTAAAATCAGGCTGGAGGCAACAGTCAACCATACCTCCCTGCTTGATACGGATGGACGCTGCTATTATTGTGTATTGAGGGTAGGAGGAAGATCTATACAATATGGTTTCATCATACCATACCATATCAGTCCCCCGCCCTGGAACAACAGGTATCACTGACGTTACCGTCACGATCGCTGTTTTCAATTTGCATTAAAATCAGCCTGTTAATTTGTTTACTCTTAATTACATGCTCATTTATTCATTTAGTCTTGTCTTTATTAATCTCCTTAATAGATTTTCCACAGACTTGGAGCTACCGTGACTAAAACACTTCGCCCTCCTGTAGGTATGCAGGTATTTTTCTGTGGCAATAATACAGTTGAGACCGGCAGATCAAGAGTATGTTTCCTTATTGAGTACAAGGAAACAAGCGTTTACAAAAGGTCAAACTCTTCCTGTTATCTAAAGAGTCATATGCTTTTATGTGCTTTCATATCTGTGCTATGTATTAGACAGGATTGCAAAATGTAATTATATTTGCTCCAGGAGAGACGTAATAATCTCATTTCAATCGATTCCCAACCTGCAACCTGACAAACAGCCCGTCAGGAGCAGGTGAGATATCAGGATCTAATGGACATCAAGTGTTACATGGGGAATAAGTCCATTATTTATCTGCTTCAGTGAAACGGCAACATACCCACCCGCTGCAGGAAGGTAAATATTACCAGAGCGTCTATTCTATTTGTTTTGACGACACTCAACAGCGCTCAAGACTCTGCTTGTTTCGAGAAAAGTAAGAGAACTTTATGTTCAGGCTCCATCTGAGATCTGCGTGCAGGTGCATAAAAAAAAAACAAAAAAAAAAACCTAATTGAATAACTATTCAGAAAGACTGAAAGACACCTCTTCAGATAGACACCCAATTAAACAATAATTATGGAAAATAGTAATGCGATAGCATCGCCTCATTGTTTGCATGGTCCATTAAAGGCACAAAGTGTGCACTATGCAAAGTGTGGTGTCAGCTGTTCCCACATACAACCTCCTGCATTCAGACACTTGAAATGCGAAATAACCTTTAAAACACTAACTTGCTATAAACACGAGTGCATGCAACACTGAAGCTACCGTGCTCTCGCAGCAAAGCGTTTGACGGTGACCCGAAGCAAAGCAGGATGACCTACTTTTCCCTTTCACCCTGTCTACTGTAGCTCTCCCTCCCACAGTAACATCCACTCCAGTCAGGTTTAACTGAGTGTACGGTGAAGTCACTCAAGGCGTACTGTCTGTTGCCTACTTTCCTTTCTTTTTTTTTTTTTTGTTCCCTGGATGCATGAATTGGACCATAAGGTTAATGGAACAGGGTTTCTGTACGAGCACAATGCACACTGTGTCCATCTATTTTCACTCTGGTGCAATGGAGGTGTTTCCATCTGAACCCTGAGATGCCCGCCTTTGATTACTCGGCTGCCGAAAGTGCCGGCCTATTCATTTCCTCTCTTCCATGACACCAACAAGACATACGGTTCCACTCTTTGCTTTATCATCTTTAGAGAAGAGAGAGATGGGGGATGGGAGCAATGGCTCACATTTATGAACCAAACAAGGACTTAATGTGAGGCCTGGGGTGAGAGGAGACAGTCATATAAGTGAGCAGGACCTGACTGAAGGCACCCAACACTGAGCATGGAGCCCCCATGGTCTGCTCGTTGCCCCAAATATTTATGCTGTGCAGCTGCTTACCCATGCAGTAAGGATGCAAACAGATAGAAAGCACATTAAGGTATCATTGTGTGTGATTTCACTTGAAACGACACAAAGCATGGAAGTTATATTATCAGGCTTAGTGGAGCATACTTAAACGTACAGATATAGATTTGATTTGATCAAATCATAACCATAATCCCTCATTTATGGTGATATTAAAGGAAATTCCTGAACGCAAAGGACAAAATTCTGTAGACAAACAGAGTTATGTGGAACAAGAGGGAACACTTAGACTCACATGTCAAGACAAAAAACATGACACCGTTATCCACTTCCCCAAGTTTAAAGTGGAAAAGTGTCCCACGGTGGGATGAGTAAGCAGGGGGAGAACAGAGGAAGAGACGCAGCGGTGAGCGTTCATATGAGAATGTGTAACCAGGAAAGTCAACGACTTATATCTATTGTATCCAGCAGGTAGTCGATCTGGCACATCCTGTGTTCCCCGAGTCCCTTCACTGTTACACAAGTGCAAAGACACAAATCTGAACTAGTGTTATTTGGTGACACAGTTGTTGTGATCACTGAACCATCTGACATCAAGAGAGGGAGCTGCTCTTGAGCGATCGCTGTTTGCCTTTACACGATCCCACTCCAGAATAATCCTATTACCTCCACACTTGTATTGTCTTAAACAAGAGGATTAGTCTGATCGCCCCAACTACCAAAGTACAGGAAAACAGATTATTAAATGGCTCTTAATACATAATACTGGTATGTTCTTTAATAGGTCTCATTACAAGCTTCCTTACCTTTAGATATAAGCATAAAATACTGCTTGTGTATGTACAGTAAACCTCATATTTATCATTTAAGTATGATTAGATTCATGGGGATCCATTAAGTGCCACTTAAGTGGCCCGTAAACAAACAAGTCAGCGGCTACCCTCCCACCTAAATATGACATCAAAGCTGAGTTTTAGTTCGCGAAAACATCCGACTTGCACATCTCTGCAGTAGACAGGGCTTTTAATTAACTGTAAAGGGATTTTTAAGGGGATTTAATCGTGTGTGTATTTTTTAAACCACTACAAATTTAACTAATTGAGTTTGCATATCGCTGCACTAATAAGACCATTAAATCACACATAAATTGTGGAAGCATTCTTGTAAACTTGTGACTGGCATGAGCAGCAGATATTTTTAGGAGAATTAAGAGTTAACTATGACCGTTTCCAAGGAAACTATTGTATACTGTACAACAGTCAAGGAAATGAACAGGCATGGAACAGGATGTGTTTGTACCGCTCAACAAGCCCTTTAAAGTACCATTCATACTAGCAAACTATTTATTGTTGGAGCTTTTAAACTAAACATCAGGTTTGTTTGAATTGCCTCATCCAAAGAGGATGGAGAATTCATTACCTCGACACATGATGACTGCGAAGGTCGCTGCCTATAGCAGTCCAAAGCAATCCAATCTGTGGTTTTCTCTGTTCGACAGAGGACGCCGCGTGTTACGAATGCGTCTGCTGAGGGATGCGGCACAAAGAGAAAGACGGACAAATGCACCAGCTCTCCTGGGATTGTTCCGTCCTGAAATGCACTTGGCTAATATGAGTGAGAGTGAGTGGACTCGGACAGTCTGGGGAAGAACAGCACACATCCTCATCCACACGCTCTCCTCCTCCTGTTTCCATCTCTGGAGGTCACACAAGAACCACTCTTGCTCTGCTGCCCGACAAGCGTGAGTGTGGCCGGCAACTGCCTCCGTCCTCCCCCCCTGTTGTCCCTCAGATCATCAATGTCAAAGACTGACATTGTTCCGCTCATCAACATGAAAATATCCACTTCACTCTCTCACTCTCAGACAACCTCATCAAGCATTTGTTCTGCCTGGCTTTCTGTCGGCTCATTAGCTTTGCTCTGGCATGCTCGTGTCCAGCAGGGACTGGCAGAGGCCAACCAGTTCAACACAACAAACCAATAAATGAACCTTTTTTTTTAGGAGTCCAAACAAGGAGAAAACCTTTCACCTGCAGGATAGTATATTGATTATTCTTGATGAACAACGAGGCTGAAGATCCCTGTTGCACTTTAAGCCTACAGGTGAACCCTCCAGGAATATGACAGAATGCTCAAAAACAAAGTCATGAACAGATGCAAGCACACACCCTCACCCTGGGGAGTCTGCAGCCCACCAAACTCCTTAATAACCCCAATGTGGTATTTCCAGAGAGAGGGACTGACTTTTAACACATTTCTGTTTTACTGTGGGACATAGTTGACCTTCTGTGGCAGAAGACAAAACACAGGGGATGAGATTTACTTTTGGCTAAGGCCAGAGTGAGAAAGCCAGTGGGAAACTATTTTCTTTATCCTTGGAGAACAACTTTCCAACACATTTTAAACATGTGAACAATGAGATCATCACGACAGAATCGGGAGGTGTTTCATCAGGCAAAACGAAATTGTGTTGTATTTTAGGTGTCTGTAGAAGAAATGCACAATAGAAGACCAAGGTTATGTCTTGATGCTTTCTTCCACAACTCACCAGCTCATCCAAATTTCGCATGTCACATAAAACTCTCTTCTGCGGCCAGATGAACGGCTCTGGGTCAGGTTCCTCCTCATCCTCCACACTCTGACAGCTCTCCTTACGACTGTACCGCCTGCTGGGTGAGCTATGCTCGGATGGCTCCCCTCCATCCACCCGCTGGCTCTCCTGATCCCGGATCTCCTCTTCTATCTCCTCCTCCAGCTGGATCAGCATAGGGGCCAACATGCCAAACTTGGACCCCCGCCGCGCCACCTCAAGGAGACAGAGGATCAAATTTTTCTCGTTACACCTCTCCACCAAGTCGTTGGTCTCGAACATGAGGACGTCCTTGATACAGAGCTCCTGCCTGCACCATGCGATGAAGTTGGAAACGTTGTCCCTCGCCACAAAGGAGCCGGAGACGACGTTGCGCGACTGGAAGACAACATCTTTAGATGGCACCTTCATGGACTGCGCTGCGTCCGGGTACTTGAGCTGAAAGTCCTGCGCGGCGCGGTTCACGTTGTTGGCGTGCCGACACAGGGCACAGCCCGTTTCCAGCCCGTCCATAAAGGTGTCCGCACTGATATCTAGATCGTACAAGGTCTTCAGCCATTCAGCCAGATCCTCCTTCATGGCATACAGGTACTCCTCGCTGGATTTAAAGGGCCGGATACTCTTGGAGGCGGCGGATTGAATGTTGCTCTGATCAGCCATATTGTCAGATTATGTATAATTAAAGTCTACTTGATAATTCCCGACTGTCTCATTGCAAAAGTGCGCTCCGAAGCCCCATCCGCAAAAAGTGTAGCAACTGCGATGACGCACCCATGCCGATTTGCATGTGCGGTTTCTTACGGGAGCCAAGTGAAGCCAGGCTTTGTGTTGTCAGGGGCATATCGGGATGCGGAGCGGCCGTGGCGCATGGATGCGTTTTTCCGGATGTCTACGAAAACCCGCTTCCTTTAATGAGCGCATCGCCGGGTCCCGGACCGCGAGTGAGGACCCATCAGTCCTGGACGCAGACGCTCACGCCGCGACACCGACACGTTAATCCACGAGGGGGCCGGTGGATCCTCTCGGCCACAAATCTCCACGTGTCACCATGTCTGTCCGAGGCAGTCGGCTCTCCACGGATGAAATCAAGACCACTGAGCTGCTCCGCGTCCACGGCTCCTTTCCCTGAAAATAGGCTCAGCCCATGTTGCGCCGCCTCTTCAGCTGAATATGTTGACCTGCTGGAGCTTAAACCAGCACAACGACTCGGTGGCACATCCCATTATGAGGGATAAACGCTCTGCGGAGGAAGAAAACTTAACCCCATGTTCCCCAAGTCAACACGGCACTAAAGTCGCAGGCTAACGAATTATAAATACCACGACATGATCTATCACAGGTCTAAAATGCAGGAATCAACTCGAACTATGATTATTAGCGGTAAATTGTGACCAGCAATTTAAACTTGTAATATTAACATGGGAATCTAATGTAAAGTCTACAAATAATAATTAATGAATTATGTTTGTCAATTTGTTAAATTCAGATGATGTGAACAAGATGGCATGTTGTTTACACTTTTTACCAAACACCCTAAGACCTTTAAAGGCTTTCTATAAGTATTGCGACAGAGCAGCTCAGCCCAGGAGCCTGCACCTCCCTTCCCACTGTATAATCTTAGCAATGATTAAAAGAAATGATGAGATATAGCAGTCGAGCATTGACAGCTTTGGTTTGTAGATGGCAGGTCACTGATCAAAGTTGTCACATGACTGCGTAAAGGCCCTGCAAAGGAAAAGACAAAGATCAGGAGACGAGTCGAATACACAATACCAGATATGGTTTTCCAGGCAGGTCAAAAAGGCTGTTAACAGAGTGCAAAACAAAGCAGCCAGTGCAAGAGCACATGATCCGCTGTGCGCGTGATAGGAGATGTTTATTTCTTTAAGATAACAAGAGTGCTGCTAATGCAAAGAAAACTGTGGATCTGGGAGGCCTTTTGTAAGTTAACTTCAGCGTTGCATAAACTCAGAAAAACAAAACAAGCAAAGAGCAAACAAAAACAAAACAAAAATGATAGAGATAAACGTGGCTTTTTTATTAAAATGGTATAACTTAATCTGGATAATAAAATGGACAAATGAATGTCTTGCACGATATAAGTGCTGGAATTTGACTAAAATCTGGGTGTAAGAACCAGTAACTGTAAAATAAATAAATAAAAAACTTAATTTTAAAGTTTTGGGGGCAATTTTGTTGTTCTGTGTTATAAGCATGTGAGAGGTCTAGAAGCAGCTCAGTAAATATCAGTAAATATCTTTTTACTCTAGAGTCATACTGCTGGAATCTATGCAGAATATGGCTCTGGTTTGTCTTGCTGAAATATGCAACGCCCTCCCTTTCAGAATGCATCATTTGGGTAACACCACACGCTGCTCCGATGCTCAAATATAATCAGAATAAATGATGCTTCCGCATGAACAATGACAGTGCGCACTAATAGGCTACCACACCATGACAGATGTTGGCTTTTAACTGGGAGCTGAGCTGGTTTGTCAGATTGTTTCTGGGATTTATAATATTTTATGTTTATAATATTTTTGCGTTTGCATATTTCTGTTTTACACTTTGCTTGAGAATTTTCTAATGAACTTTGCTCACCGACAGTGGTTTTCCTAGTGCTTCTGAGCCCATGTGCTCTGTTTGGATCAGGTGACGCTTAGACAGTTTTCCCTTTTTGTAATAGTTTGCAGCCTTGTTCAAAGACATTTCTCAGAAATCCATGTTCATTTTTTTTGTTAATATGAATCATGAAACATTTAGTTACCAGATTTCTTTGAAAAGTAATTGTGAGAAACACTTTTATCAACTAGCTTCATGATATGACAATGGATCTTTTCAAATAGTTGTAAACCTCTCCCGCTTTTCTTTTCTTGAACTCTCCACCTTCTTGGCATTAAAAAAAAAAATGTCTCTCACAATGTTACACATTTCCTGCAAGTTTACTGAACTAATTATAGGAAGGTTTTTATATTAAAGTAAAAATGATTTAAAACATGTTGCTGAACGTGTATAAAAACATTTTCTTACCATATTTAATTTAACACAGAACACAGGATTATGATTTACATATCAGATCCATCCATGTTCAGCTTTTAAATAAAAAAAAAAAAATCACTAGGAAAAGCAAAAAAACATTCTCTGTCATCCATGATTTTTTTTTAGATAAATGTAGATTTAAAAGTTCAACATTTTCTGGCTGACTAATTTTTTTTTCCAGTTAATCTTTTTTCTCGTATTTATTGGAGCAGCACATGTTCACTATTTAAGCATGACCGTTAGAATAAAAGTATAGCCTCTGCCAAGAAGGAGGGCTTGTTTTCATTTAAAAAGAGGGATGTGTGTTTAAGAGAAGGAAAGAAAGGAGGGGAGGGACAGAAAGTGGGAGGTGGGGGTTGATGACATCATCTTCTGGGCCTAGATGAATCAGCTATTCTGTCAGGAAGAAGAAGAGTGTGAGGAACAGATAAAGCAGTCATAATTCAGATGAAAAACTGACCACAGAACAGGAGAATTGTTTTATGATGTCACAATATGGATAGACGTCCCGGAGTTCCCCGACTGTGTGAGAAACACTGATATACCAGTCATTGAGATGGGAACGTTGAAAACACGAGGAGGTTCCTCTCCATGAAGAGGTCAGAGTTCAGGAACATAAATGCAACAAGGGAGCTCTATAACAGTTTTATTTAAAGATATACAACATGTTGGTTGTATCACAGTGTTTAACAGAGTCCTACACAGCACTACTAGCGGTCAGAAGTGTGTTAAAAGAAAATGGTATGAAGACCGTTTGTAGTCATGTGTGTCACAGATGTTAAAAATATGCCAACAATCTCTATGATTAATACTGCTCCTTGATTTAGCTTTACTGCCATTCAGGCCATCCTGTTTCATTTCAGAAAGCATTACAAGGCCAATTATTGTTCTTAAAAAAAAAAAAAAAAAAAAAAAAAAAAAAATCCAGACTTTGTGAACCTTACACAACAGAAGCTCTGCTGTCCCATTTCAAACTGTTAATTCAAAATGCCATTGGGCATTCGTCTCTGGTTCTAAAAACTGAATTAGAAAAAAATAAGTTACAAGTTATTTTCTGGAGACAGTGAACGTCACATTAGTAAACCTGTATTAAAAAGGCAAAGCCGCCAAGCACCATGATTCACAGCTGCAGTTAGTCTAATCTGCACCCCCTGCTGGCAAGAAGAGGTAACGGGAGACGGTCACATTTGAGCCCAATCTACATACAAAACCAGCAAATGCCACCATGTCCATTTAAAACACAGCTGTCATATTCTCCAGATGGAAACTGTATCTATCAATTTCAATTAAGAACGCATACTTCTTAAATACAGTTGCATTTTTCACAGCATTGCAAGTGTGGTAATGCTTTTGATTTTAAACTGTTTTGGTAGATTAGAAAAAAAAAAAAAAAAAAAAAGAAAAAAAAAAAAGATTAAATATATGGATGCAATAATGTGCTTGAGGAACTACATCCAATATGGGTAGAAATTAATTTAAAAAGCAATTTAAATGTTTGGAGTTTAAATGCTCAAAGATAATGGCAGTTTAGTCCATTCTTTTTCTTTTTGTAAAGTTGATTAAATACACCAAAATGATCAAACCAATAAAATTTTATTTTCCAAGTTAATCGGCATACAGTGGTAGGTTGCTGGAAAAGGGAAGCAAATACACTAACCAATGAAAAATACTGCAGTTAACGATACAATGTCAACCTAATATTCATAAAAAAAAAACTAAAAAAAAAAAAAGCAAAAAAAAAAAAAAAGTGCACTAAACAATGTAGCACAAACACAGATAATCTAAAATAAAAAAGACAAAAAAACAAAAACAAATGGAACCACAAATTGACAAACTGCACAGAGTGTTTTGAAAGCAGTTCTATAACCATCAAAATATGGAATCATAAATTAAAAATTATTTTAAAAATCAAATTCCACAAGGGGAACAGTCAAGAACTTCTTCAGTAAGGTCGGTCTCTGCGCTCCTGGCGATGGTCCCTAAGAGAATCGGACAAAGTACAGACAGACCGTCAACTGATCTGTAAATGCGTTGCATTCACTGGCCATCCTTTCAAGAAGATTTTACCCATCTCCTAACTTTACCTCATATCCATCTTGCCCCCAGGTGGTCCCATTCCTCTTCCACCTCTGCCACCCATTCGGTCCATAGGTGGTCCTCCACGCCCAGCTCCACGAAATCCTCCCCTGTCCATTCCTCCACGTCCTCTGAACCCACCACGGTCACCTCCCCAGCCTCCACGGAAACCTCCAGGACCACCTGGGCCTCCAACTCCTGCGGGCCCACCACGGTCCATACCTCTACCCCCACGCATTCCCATTCCTCCCCTGCCTCTGTCACCTCCAGGGGGAAAGGGAGGGCCGCCACCCAATCCTTCTGGTTTGGGAGCTTTGCACTGGTTACACTCCATCCTCCAGGCAAAGTTTTGGTTGCCACAACCACTAGAGATACAGACCAATGTCAGTATTTGATTTCTGACACATTCACAAAAAAGGCATTTAAAAAGCAACGAACATCCAAGTTATACATACGGATTAGGACACTCCCAGTCCCCAGCTCGCTGTTGCATGTTGCCTCCAGTGGGTCCACCCCTGCCCATACCACGTGGGCCGCCTCGTGGGCCAAAACCACCACGGTCGCCTCCACGACCCATCATGCCTGAAAAGACGATTACAAAAATGGTAAATTGTCTCAATAATAATAATAATAATAATAATAAACTTAACATATTGTAAAACATCCCTACAGAATTCTACAAGACAGTTAACATCTCAGAAGGTGGATCCTGCTGGCTGTCAAACCAAGACTAAATACAGCACTGAAGTGGATCAAAACATTTCACCACACTCGTCCTAATTCTAGTGCAGTTTTAAGTCCAGGTTGAAAACCATTAATTATTTCTTGCATTTCATTTGTTTAATTCTTTGTAACTTATATCAGTATTTAATTTCTGCTTTTAAGCTCTTACTTCTTAATGCATTTAAAAAAAAAAATCTTTTACGCAGAGCACTTTGAATTGTCTTGTACATGAAATGTGCTATACAAATAAACTTGCCTAATACAACGAATATTGTTCAAAATTCTTGCTTAAGTTTTTTGATCTACTTTAAATGTTTACTACTGTAGTTTATAAAATGTAATTTTAGCAGTACACAAGAGACCATTTAACCACTGGGGTGGGCTTTTAAAAAACCAAACTCATTTTAAAGCCCACCCCTCACTAATAGCAGCATACATTAACACAAACAAGCAATCTTTGCTGACATTCACCTCCTCGTCCCATCATGCCATCGCGCATTGGCATGCCACCTCTCATTCCACCCATCATGGGTTTTCGCCGTGCCATGGACACCTTGAGCCTTCGGCCTTGGAACTCCTTTCCTGTAATTTAAAATATTAGGACAAATATTTACACGCTACAAGAGTTGGGTACCTTTGAACAAGTGCTTGTTAGATTAATTTATCTGGAATTCTATTTAGGTTTGGTGCTCAGTCAAAAACAAAAAACCCCCACATACCATCAAAATGCTCCACCGCTGCTTTTGCACAGACGGGCTCTTCATACGAGAGAGTGGCATCTCCCTTTGGCTTTCCCGTTTCTTTGTCTGTATATATGTTGATAGCAGGCTGGCCCAGTCTGCGATTCGTCTTGATAAAGAGAGCAAGAGAATAGTCACTTCCCACGATCATGCATGAACTCTGGCGCAGTAACTACCTGCGTCAGTCCTTAGTTTGTGTAAATGGCCATAAGGTTTATTGTACGAGACAGGTGGTGCTTGGACGTAACGCATTGCTGAGAATGTCACTCTGCAGAAATCACAATGTTTTCCCTTCCACTTGGAATGACCCTGACATGACGTGCTGTTTTCATTCATTTAAACCAAGCAGTAGATATGTTTATTTCTGTGGAAAAGTTTGACATTTTAACACAGGAGAGAAATTAATAAAGTGCTATTTTTAGTACTTCCCAGGTAGACTCAACCAAGAGGTTTGAATGTTGGTGCTTTGGGTTAACTAAGAAAAGAGTCTAGTTCTTCTGAGGTGGACATCTGCATTCCCACAAGCAGTCCGCCTGGACAATATTGTTGAGTTATTCTTACCCTTATTGGGCCTACGTGCTTAAAGAACTCAGCCATCTCTTCCAGGTTAGCCTTTTCAGTCAACCCCGTGATGTAAATTGTGCTGTTCTCAGAGTCATCTTGTTCTTCTGGCCGTCCTGCAAATAAAAGTGAGTGCGTGTGTAACCACATATACATATACAGGGTATCACAGAGGACAGAAAAGGTGCATGTGGCTTCTACTCACCCATGTCACGATCATCACTGCTCATCGGTCCTGTAGCCCATCAGGAGAGGAAGGAAACAGATAAGATAGAAGTCAGCATGTGGAACTGAAAATTCCTAGACAAAACCTGAGAAATAATACAAAACATAATCCAGACACTTTCTTACAGATGCATAACTCGTATTGGGAAGTTGAAAATAGTACACAATTCCCACAAGTGATATTGAATTGGTAACTGACCACTCAGACCCTTTGGCAAATAGTTGTCATTTGAAAAGCCTTTAAGACCAGTAAAAAAAATAAATAAAAAAAATCCTCAAAGTAAAATGTTCAGCTCGTATTTGTTAAAGCAGAAGAACAAAAAGACAAAAAACAAAAAAAACTTAAATTTGTCTTTAACCTGTCAAAAACTTGTCAAACCATAAGCAGTGACTGAATTATTCAAAGTACCCCAGAGAATATGGTCTCAGGCATTTAAACACACTGTATTTTTGTGTTTTATGAATATGAAATTTGTAATACCACATTTTAACATCAATACTCGAACCATATTTGCCCAAAAGGTTTAAGGCTTTGAAAGGACTAACCAGTGTAATACTCGTTAACTTACCACCAGGCTTACTGAAGCCACCTCTGTCTCCAGCGCTGCTATGGGGGAATAAATGGAGATATGAAGCCGTTTCCCTTTTACAGCCACTTCCATGGCTCGAGCAAAGTGGCTTGATTGAGGGAGTAATCAAAACATTCTAACTAGCTGGACAGCAACTTTAAATTCCTCCCCAGAATTACAAACACACACAGTCTATTTGAGGGGATACGCAACTTTGTGCCGTTCCTTAGCTAGCTCAGTACAACGTCAGTGACAGTTTGCAGGATACATTTGTGAAAAAGTCTTAACGGCTAACATGTTTTCATTGCCTTTTAAATGTGATAAATCTGAGACATTGGCACACAGCTAGAAAGATTTCAGATGCACTGACGGCACGAACCTTGTACCCCCCAAAAAAGCTCCACGGTTCTACTGTTACTTCCAAATTACAGCTAATTCATACATACAGTTGTAAAAATAAACAATGCATCTGAAATTTCACACATGTGATCACATTCACCAAGTAATAAAGCAAAATATAGATCTTTAAAAACACTGTTTTTACATTGTTTTCATACAAATAAAAAAATAAATAAAATGAATAATTGACACCAAAAATAAATTTTACAAATTTAACCAATGCCACATTAAATAATAATAATAATAATAATAATAATTAAAAAGAAAATATAAGGAGACATGGTCATTTTATATACCCATCATGCTTATAAAAATAACCACCATCCTCAGTTCTTGAAAAAAGGCAGACTTGGAATCTTTGTTTAAGCTCCTTCCTGCTGCTTAAGCTGCCGACTCTGTACTGAGTACAGATACTTTTTAGAGAATAGATGCGTTTAAATGGCTCTCACTGTTACCTGTACGGTATAAATGTGACAAAGCATGTTAAAAAGTGCGCAAAAGAAAATTCACACATTTGTATTCCAAACCACAAGGCAATTTATACATTTCAAAAATGACAGTTCACCCACTCCCCCCCTCCCCCATACCTGTGCAAAGCTAAAACTATGCATAAGTGCTAATTTGAACAGTGAAAACCTCTATGGAACTGCAGAACTTATACAGGTGTACCTGGAACTTGTTTTCTTGTGTTGTTTTACTAATTTAAGTCCTGTATTGAAATTAATTTGAATACATCTGTAGTTTTGTAGTGTCTTTGTAAATGTTCTCTCCTTTTTTTTTTTTAAATTAATCCACTGAAAAACCTTGACAATTGACTCAAATGCTCATAACCAGAAAACAAAAACAACCACCAGAATATTTATGCAACACCCGACTCATTAGCTTCCAAGTTACGTAAAAAAGGTTTACCAAAACCAAATCCAAAATAGGTTTTCATTTTGAATTCTAACACTATCAATATTTTGAGACCTTAGAATAAACCAAAAGAACCAATTCAACATGGTGAATCCTTTCACTTTTTCAGTCCTTAAGACTGTAAACCAAAACAATTGTGCAGTTAAAATCTCTTGTGACCTCAATACTCAAGAAATGTTTTAGACCTTAAAATCATTTAAAGGAACCGAATGCAAGGTGATGTTTGTTGGTCGCGGCAGCAGATTTGGAGCACATGATCCCATTACTCAAATGTGAATGAGACATTCAAATTTAATTATATAGCGTCTATTACAACACAAGTTGTCTCTAGGATCTTTCCAGAGACCCAGAACATGACCCCCGAGCAATTATTACATAAATGGCAGGCAAAAACTGCCCTAGTGGAAGAAAAACCTTAAGCCAAACAGTGTCAAGGAAAAACTCCCCTTTAAGAGGGAAGAAACCTTGAGCAGGACCTGGATCATAAGGGGGGACCTTTCTGCCGAAGGGCAGCTGGGTAGAGCTTTTTCTTCAAGAAATTCATCCACTTCTTGGCCAAGATGGGTTTGTGGTTCACAGTAGTTTTAAGATTAAAGAGAATTTTACAGATATAAATGAAGGTGCAAGTTTGCATTGAGGATTGGCTCAACGGAGCCAATTTTATTTTTAAGAATGATACACATGTCGATGAACCTTTTAATACAGGAGTTAAGTGGACCTACAGGCCAAGCATTCGATTGGAGTGTAGACTGAAGCACACCATACCAAAAGTATTAGATACACTTACACATGTAATACTTTGATCACTCCCACATTATGGAGTTCAGAAGGTCAACGTACACTCTCAAAGTATTTCCCTTGTCTTCAATTGTCACATGGCAGTGTCCCACCATATCACCCAACTTTGGCAAGGAGTGACATCACAAAATGCTACCGGTACAAAATTATGTTTGGAATGTGGTTTTTTTCCCCCTCAAAGCATTTTGATGTCACCTTTTTTTTTTATGGCTATTAGAAAAGTCAACCATAAATATCTTTTGGTACAGTAGATAGTGATAAAATTCTCAACTTTTGGGACCAAAATAAGCGCTTCAAATACCAAAAAGTAAAGAACATCCAGAGCTGTAGAACTGATTACCGTTTTTAAAATGGTGTGATATTTTTGTTTTTTTAAATTTCTTGAAACCCATCAAATGAAGATAGACGTTTACTGTAAATTTCAGTCCTGCAAAGAACCAATGACCCTCCAGAATAAAGAACCGATTAAAAAACAAACCAAGAACAAAGATGGCTTGGGAGCAATACGCTGAACCAAACTGACAGGAATGAGCATGAATGTGGATTTTAAAAAGAATTGAACATATTGCAAGAGGCCAATGTATAGAACTTGTTTGGTGTAACTATATTTTATGGAAATAATAGCATGGCTAAAATTTGAGTAAAAGCACAGTATCACAACGACTGACAAACATTCCGACTTACTGAAGTTCCAAATGCATTTTTCTAATTATGAGAGGTGCGTCTGTGTGCGAACCTTTGAAGTATCCACCAAAGCTAATGGTACATTGGATATGCAGATACCCTAATAAAAAAAAAGTTTGCTGTTCCCAAATAAATAACCCAGTGATATAAGAAACTCCCTCACTTTTAAAAATATGACATTTGTTCTAGGTTTAAAACTATTCAACCTAAATGTTAATGCACAGGTTGCTGGTCAGAAATTCATGTGTATTTACAAAAAAAAGGAGGGACAAAAAGGGATACTCTTACCTTCAACCAAATCAGAGGCAGGGCTGAGTGTGACTGATGAGTGATTGAAACATTAGTATACTCATGTCTTCCTGGTTCTCCAGCATTAATGGAGACACCCATGATTTACTGGCACCAACTGCTAATAAATGATGCAACTTTTGCAATTTAAGACAATTACTTTCCTAGAAATTCAGCAAATTAATTAAGTCAACTTTAATTTATTTGCACAACACCAATTCACAACAAAGCCATCTCAGGGCACCTTAAAAGTGAAAAGCTAAGGGTGTTCAATACAAGTCCAATTAAATACAGCCCATTTCAATCCAATTAGAGAGAAACGGTTACGCCAAAGTCCCTGAAATGACTTCTCTCAGCCCTGCCCCAAGTGGTTACAGCACCTGCAGAGTCAAATCTGAAATGGGATTACATGCTAAGGAAAAACACTTACCCCATTCCACGCCCCATGCCTCCACGCCCACGATGCATCATTCCACCTCGGTCAAAGCCATCCCTGCCTGGGCCCCTACCATCTCCCCCCTGGTACCTTCCAGGGTCAGACCCAGGGTAACCAGAACCTCCACCCTGGCCATCTTGTCTGTAATTATCTAAAGAGCACACAAATGCATCAGTTCAGAACATAGTCTAAGCAGGCACACGGCCGTGTCATAACCATTTTAATTACAATTCAAATGCGACAGATTAAAAAGGAGGGAAAGTAAAGCTTACTGTAATGACTGGACTGGTTGTAACTGGGTGGTCCACCTTGCTGGCTGTACTGACTTGCTGGAGGCTGTCCATAGGAACCAGCAGCCTGGGGAGGGTAAGCAGGAGGAGCTTGCTGCTGCTGTGGTGTCTGCTGTTGGTACCCCTGCTGCTGGCTGTAGCCTGCTTGCTGACCTTGGTAACCAGCTTGCTGCTGTCCATATGATGCAGGCTGGGAGTAGCTGTTTTGGCTGTAACTTGCCGGCTGGCTGTTCGCACTGTAACTGAAAAAGAGCAAAAATGCTTTTTATTAAATCAAATTACTACTTTTGGTCTTGAATGAAACCAAAGTTTGAAAAAAGAGAGAGAGACGCCTACCTCTGAGGAGCAGCAGGAGCAGCCTGCTGGCCATATCCAGGGTAGGCAGACTGGGCAGCATATCCTGGTTGAGAACCGTAAGACTGGGATGCAGCTGGAGCAGCAGCAGCAGCAGGAGTATTATCATAACCACTAGCCCCATAGCCCTGGGTTGGCTGCGAGTAGCCAGTTGACTGAGCAGCAGGGTAGCCAGCTATATTATTCAGAAGGAAGAAATAAGTACAGGCTCTCCAACAACACCTGTAACCCCTCCCACCTCAAATAGTAATATTTTAATAATATAATAGACATAAATCAGCTCACTCTCTTTCACCTACCACAAAGTCAACTCTACTGTTTAACCATGTGGTTTGAAGCAGAAACACCAGAATTCAAAGATGTTATTTAAAATAAAAAAGAAAAACACCAACCTGATGCCTGTTGACCATAGGAGGATCCATATTGTTGCTGCTGCTGGGCATAGCCTCCAGCTGCAGGTGTAGTTTGAGTATAACTACTGTCTGCAGCCGCAGCAGCAGGTTGGGCATAAGAGCCGTAATTCTGCTGGCTGTAACTTTGCTGAAAGAACAAATAACCAAAAATCATTAACAACCACGCCGCATATAACACCACATGGCAATTTAACCAACTCCACCTATGAGTAACAGTACAACCATAAAAAAATAAAAATAAATAAACAAAGAAGTTTCGTTAAAGCTTACCTGCGCAGACTGTCCATAACTTTGTGATGGCTGCGCAGCATATGAAGCATACCTGCACAAAAGTCCATTTTAGCAACGCAAGTTGTAGAGTTCTGGTAGGGATGCACTATAAACTGTAATAACGTCCTGAATATGAAACGCGTTTAACCAATATAACTGACAAAAATAACTACATGATGTTCACTTGAGTATTAAAACACAAGTCGTGTTCCGTTATCAAATCGTTAACGTCTTAATACCCATTCTTCCAAGCTCGTCGAACAAAAACTTCGTAACGCCAACATTTAAATAATTAAATAAAACAAAGCAAAATCACTTGTTTGCTACCGTTAATCAAAACAAGACATGAGCCTTACCCCTGCTGGGCACTGGTCTGGCTGTAGGAGCTGTAATCTGCTGAAATAACAAAAAGTTAACAGTCGGTTATGATGGTTTAACTGGAACAAAACATCTTTCGCGCGCCAGAAGCACGCTACACACAGGCCCGTCGTCGGGTCGCCCTTCAATAGGAGGGAGCGTCACAACCCAATAACCCGCTCCGGCACCAACCGATGCAAAGTATCGGCAAAAAACATTTGAAAGACAGTTAACTAAAAACGGCAATCTAATATAAACATCGTTATGCATGAGCAGAACCGGCCATCCAGCAGTGAAACCGCCTCAAGTCTGAGCGCTAAGGCGACTAGGCCCTCCACGCAGCGCCGGCTACACTACTGGTAACACAAATACTCACGTAAACGCAACATTAAATCGATTATATCGACGCACTTGAATGCAAAACGCAATAATCTACTCATCTGTCTCGTTTAGTTCCAGGAGCCCGCGGGACAAATATGTGAAAATGGTAAGTAAACTTTACTCACCGGGAGCGGACGCCATTTTAGTTTGCCTGTACCAGACTAATGGACGAACGCGGAGCTGAGAGAGCCGTTCTTCTCCCCCTGGAAACCCGCGAAGTCTCGCGAGAAAGAAAAATGCACCCAAATCCCACTCTATAACAAGCTCGGCCCAGAGTAGTTTTAAGATATATATCTTTAGAAATGTGTTAGTTACACACGGACTTAAAATACATTGCGACGTTATTCTTTTTTATGTGCGAATAAAAAAAAATAATAACAACAATAATAGCAATTTATTGATTAAATGCGTTTCTTTTATATCATAGACAATCTAAATGTAAAAGGCGACAGCTAATTTTTTTTATAAAACCTGAATCCAACGTATCATTACGTCTGAGAAGTATACCATGTTTTTTGTGAAAATGATTTTGATGGAACAGTACAAAGACATGTACTCCCATGATCGTCCGGTAGGTGGTAGTGTACGACGTCACTGTGTTGTTAAGCTACAGAAACATCGAAGAAGACGCTCGCGGAACTAGACATCCACTTAGATCTCCAATTTCTAGATTTCTGTCTGTTTTTTTTTTCAAATAAATGAAAGTTATTTCTTATATCTCAAGTGTATGGATAACTTTGAACATGAGTCACACCTGTAGACTCGCAGTTAAACATGATCCATGTCGCTGGTGGAGTCAGGTAAACATTTTGTTATTATTATTGTCATCATTATTACAAGAATTCAGTGTTTTAGATATAAACCCTTCATATCGGATGACTCGTGAATACCAAGACATGTTTCCTTTCCAGACCCAGTGAGTGGAGCACCTACAGCTGATACTCAACCATGCTGGCTCGCATCTTGTCAGTGAGGTTCTGGTTTGGATCGGATCGTCCAGGATTCTGTCTGGGAACATGTTTACTGGTTACTCTGATGGTCCTGATTTATGCCGCAGGCATCCAAGCGAGTCTCAGCCTAGGACCAGGAGGAGACTTTCCAGGATTTAGAGGTAATTCTGCTTCGGAAGTTAAGGGATGCCCATGCAGGGATCATCCCAGAGCTTACAGCTGTTTTGTCTCCTCCTCAGATTTGTTTCTGTACGCCCTCAGTCATGATGAGCTGCCTTCTCTTCTGGTCAGCGTTACGCTCCTTCTGCTGTTTGGGTCACGCCAGGAGCGTCACTGGGGAACAGTGGCCTTGCTGCTTCTGTCTATCCTGACGGCGACTGTGTTACCTTTAGTGTATGTCCTGGTCCTCTGCGTGGGTGGAGGCGAGGCCAGCCGGATCTGTGGTTACTCTGCCGTGCAACTCGCTCTGATTACAGCTCAGTGTCGGCAGATGGCTCAGAGGAGGCTGCTGAGGTGTTTACCAGTCTGGCTCCTGCCCTGGCTCCTTCTGCTGGCCGCTGTGCTGGTGCTGCCGGGGACGCCTGCTCTACTGCACTTCTGTGCAATCTGCATCGGTCACAACTGTATCCTTGAGTATATTTAAGGGCAGAGTACTTAAAAAGAATAGAAGACCCAAAGCTTTTATCTCTTCTTTTGACTTGCTAGAAGTCTTTTGTGGGCCATGTGAAAACGTTTGGAACTGAGTTATTTTTGTGTTAGTTTTGTTAGATATTAATAGTATAATAACATCATCTAATTGTCATCCAGTTACATTACAGTAACTCAAACGACAACACTCATGTTGGTTGAAACACATATAATAACAATTAAACCTTCTCTTTTCTTCATGTTTGCTCCTCTGAGCAGCAGCTGTTTTTTTTAATCCATCACTAGAGGCTGCCATAATTATCCTTTATGCCATTAATATAATTTTTTGTTTGAGGTTTTGTTTTGAAATGAAGTTATTTAAAGTAAATATGACATCACTTCATATTATAGCATGGTCAGATGAAAGAAGGCCCTCCCACTCATCTCCCAAAAAAAGCAAAACAAATAAACTCAGATACAAATCAGCTGTAGCCTTTACAGAAACTTGGACATCAGTTATCACTTATTTTGGTCCAAACTGAACAAATTTACAGAATTTTGGTCAGTTTGCAGCTCTTTGTGATGCTTTTAAGCTTTCTTTTGGCCAATTTTGTGCCTCACTTTGGTCACTTTTGGACATCTCTTTGCATTTCATGGCCCAGTTTTTATTGCTTTATTTGTGCCACAGTTAGTCTCATACTGGTGATTTTGTCTCTAGTTGTTCTTATAACAAATCCCCATATTCTGCTGTCTTGTTTGGTATCCAGTTTGTGTCTCTCTGTCACCGTTGGGCCTTTGTGCGTTTTCTTCATGGGTTTTTTCTTAGTTACAATTTTGTCTCTGTGTGGACATTTTCCACGTCGCAGCCTCAACGTTGCATCTACTTTTGCTTGTTTTGTACCTCCCTCGGAGATGCACGATAGATGTGTGATTTGTTCCTGACAGTTTAAGCTGAAAGTGACCTACCCCTTTCATTCTATAGACTTTTTTCTTGCAAGTAACACATTGTGTGCCTCTCAGATCTTTTGTTTAAATACTTAATGTAGCTTACAGATCGTCAGCCTTTTATTGGGATGTTACAGGAACAGGAGGAAGCCCGGGTTTTGGATTTTATTCCCAAGTGGTTGTATATTCCTACCCTAGCCAGCTTCAGATTGCCGACCTACGCAACCTCTCAGAGGTGTTGTAACTCATTAAAAAGCCTCATTGAATGCATGTGGCCACTGTCTGCATGCAAGGCTCTAGTGGATTTCATGATTTCTAAATATGTTTTCACAGGTCGAATCCCCAGTTTAGGCCTGTAGGTGAGGAAACTGCTCCAGGTCCTACAGCTTTCAACCACTACCCATGGACTGAACCGTCACCTGTTTGGATAACAGAGGAGTCTAATGCACTGTCTGAGGCTGAGGTGCTGGAGGAGCAGATGCTGAGAGCAGGCATACTGGCCTCCTTACAGGATGCTCCTGATGCACGAATCGAGGTGCCGAAATCATCCGTTTCCTCATTGCGGTTAGTATCATCATTGGTTTGTGAATTAACGGATCTGTTTCAATTATTAATCCCCATATTACTCAAACACAATCTTTCAAGGAGTCATTCAAACGTTTCTGCTTGTGTTCTCTCTCAGGCTTCAGCAGCTGGAGAAGATGGGTTTCCCCACAGAGAAGGCTGTAGTGGCATTGGCAGCATCAAAACAGCTAGATGGTGCCATCTCCCTGCTTATTGAAGATGGCATCGGAGAGGAAGCTGTGGTGGTATTGAAGGGAAAGGGCCCTCTCCCACCGCAAAGCTCCTAGACAACATCCCGCTCCCGGGTCCAGTCCTTCACACACGTTATGCTTGGGTTTTGCCGAGCTTCAATATTGTCCCTGTGGGCTACATGTAAAATCTTAATGATCAACGTCCCTCTGGAAAAGAGGGACGAAACACTCGACGAACCTCCTTCTAATAAAGTGTAAATGCAAACTATTTAAGACAGTTTCTGTATCTGTAAATCAGAGGGCACGTATGCCGTTCATTAATGTTATAAAAGTTTTTAATGAATGCTTTTGTACCACAAATGAAAACAGCTGACATGTTAAAATAACAATTAAAAAAAAAAGAAAAAAAGAAACCATGAACATTTTTTAATTACATCAGTCATCTAGACAGGATTACCTTAACACAGTAACACATTTGCAAGACAAAAAAAAGTTCAAAATATGAAATGGTTATACTACAGCTTACAATATAAACCAAAATATCACTTAAATAGTTTCACAACAGTTTTGAGCATTTTTCATCAGAACAGTTTAAGCAGTTTACCAACACAACAGTGGTAAAAATATGTTCAAGTTCCTTTAACATTTTTCTGTGTTCGTGTGAGGGAAAGAGCATGTTTAGGATCCTGAAATGGACAGCCACATTTACAGACACTTGTTTCTAGATTGCAGAATTATGCAGCATAAATGCAAATGTTTGTGCATGTTCAGCACAGATTAAATGTCAAAAAGCTATTAAGTCACTTATCAGTGTGTATTGTGAACGGGAAAAAACAGTCACATCAGAAAAACTACAAATCACCGTTAGAAACACAAAGTTCACGTAGAGATGACTTCATAACACTGAGTTAAACAATATGATCGAAGTTTTGTGAAATTAATACCAGAGGAGAAAGTTTGTCCATGTCTTTGTGTCCTTTGACTGTACATGCTCAGTAAACTTAAATAATGGACTCTTTTCAATTTACAATTATATTGTGAAACCAAAAAAAAAAAACACAGATCAAGTAACTTTTCTCACATCTGAATTCTCCTTCACTTGATTTCTGTAAGTGACCCTTATTTTCCAGAACTGTGTGTAGCACGAGGAGCACCACTGAAGGTCTAGAGTTTCCTTTTTTTAAAAACCATGTTTATTGCTCTTTTGTCTTTAGTTCTGTAACTAAAGGCATGAAATACATAAGCAGCTGCTGGGAGCATTTTCTAAGGGTTTGGTAATAGTGATGGGTGGGGGTCAATATAGTTCTCAGGTCGTAGGAGAGCATTGTGGAGTATCAGTGGAGTTTCCCTGAGGTGTCCCCCATCCTAAATCTGATGATAAAGCCCAGATCAGAGACTAGATATGGTCTGAATCTGTTGAGTGACGATGAGACCTACAGGAGGGGAAGTCAACACGGTCTGTGATCCTCAGGGTTAGCGGGGGTACGCTACTTCCCTCGAATCTTGGTGTCGGAGGACAGAGGGGAAGCAAGTCGATGTGAAAGTGCACCTGCACGCTTATCTCTGTAGAAACTAGGGGAGGTTGTGCCAAACGGTCCATCCCCAGACCCTAGATCAGGCTCTGTTGAAGAAAGACAGCAGTTGGAACGGAGCCTCCCTGACCATCAGTATGTGTGGACACGTGCACCCTGTCATCCTAATCCAAGTCTGCCCTTCACCTGCAAGCACTATGACTGGTGTCTTTTGTTGATTGAGAAGTTGTAGAGTCGTGTGCAAAAGGTTAGTATCCCACATTTTAATACTATGTTTTTGTGCATGTGTGTAAAAGTATGACACAAATCATCTGATCATAGAGGTTCTTAGTATTAGGCAAACGCAACCTCAGATGAACAAGATCAAAGTTTTTTTCCTTTCCACTCTGCTATAATTTATTGAACAAAAATTACGCCAAAAAGATACATATGGGCAATACTAAGTACTACTGTACTGGTTTCACGGGATTCAAGAGTAAGTAGCGTGCAGGTGCTGCCAATCATCAGCTCGTAATGAATTGATTAAGCAGGTGTGCAGGGTACATTTCAGAATCTACAGTGACAATGGCAACTCCTGAAATCCATCCATCCATCCATTATCTATACCCGCTGTATCCGTTTCCGGGTCACGGGGGTCTGTCGGAGCCTATCCCGACGCATATCAGGCGAAAGGCAGGGGTACACCCTGGACAGGTCGCCAGTCTATCCAGGGCCACATACAAACAACCAATCACACCCACATTCACACCTAGGGAGAATTTAGGATGATCAATTAACCTACCCTGCATGTTTTTGGACTGTGGGAGGAAGCCGGAGTACCCGGAGGGAACCCACGCAAGCACGGGGAGAACATGCAAACTCCACACAGAAAGACCCACCGGGCCGGGAATCGAACCAGGAACCTTCTTGCTGTGAGGCAACAGTGCTAACCACCAAGCCACCGTGCTGCCACTCCTGAAATCCATGACAGAACAATTACAAGAAGACTGAACGACGACGCTTCGTTTGGAAGAGCTGCCAGGAGAAAGCCTCCTCTTTCAGCAGAAGGACCTAGCACCCACAGGCACTGGTAGGCATGTGGTGGTTTTGCAGCCACAGGACCTGGACATCTTGAAATCTTGGATTCAATCCTGAACTCATCTGTATACCAGAATATTCCAGAGGCAAAGATGAGGCTGTCTCCCCGACAGCTAAAGCTTGGTTTTAATTGGGTCATGCATCAGGAGAATAATCCAAAGCCCATAAGTAAATCTACGACTTTTTTATGTCTTCTTTTTTTTTAATGCCATAATGAAAAAAAGTTAATGTTCTTGTTCATCACGAGTTGTATTATTTTTAAAATTAAGATCCACTATGATTAGACAATTTCTTTCTTTCTTTCTTTCTTTCTTTCTTTCTTTCTTTCTTTCTTTCTTTCTTTCTTTCTTTCTTTCTTTCTTTCTTTCTTTCTTTCTTTCTTTCTTTCTTTCTTTCTTTCTTTCTTTCTTTCTTTCTTTCTTTCATTCAATACACCCCCCCCCCCCCCCCCCCCCCCACACACACACACACACACACACACATACACACAAACGCTTAGGATTAAAAGAGGGATACAGACTTTTGTACATTATTGTATTTCAATTATAATTTAACTACTTGCCAGTTACTGGATGCATAGGTTACTGGGGATGCAACAATTATCTTAAAGTATCGTACTTGACATCAAATGTTTTATCTGAATTTTTGTTTTTCTGGTGGAAGATGGATCTTCACGTTGGAGAGACCTTAAATAGTTTATTACTGAGGAAATTATTTATTCTTGCTGCAGACAAGAAAATTACATTTTGTCACATTTTGAAAATCAGTGTGTATTTAATTAGATCATGGATCAATTAAAAATTTCAACAAACATGTTTAATACACTTCAAAAAACAAAAATCATATTTTTTTGTACTGTTTTCAGTTTTTCTCGGACATCTCATCTTAACTACATACCTTTTCCTTTCACAGCTCTCAAAAGTAAATCACATATATACAGCTGATTCACTTTTTCTACAACTGACTGATTTAACTTTACAAATACTAGATTATACATGAGTCAAAATTTTTTCGACTTCTTTATCAACTTCCACCAGAAACAATAATGAATCAAATAAAGAAGGGATAGAGAAGTTGAAAAACAACTTGAATTTAATTGTTGAATTGACATGGAATCACCCTATTGATTTTCTAATAGTTTAGTGGTTTTATTAATGAAATGCTGAGAAATAATGTCCACTACGTTTCCAAATTTCCAACACTATCCCTACAATGTCCATTTATTTTAACAAACAGTTCAAAACCCAAAGATGAGCAATTTTAAGAAGACAAATGAGCATGTAATAACATTTGAGAAGCTGCAACCAGTAAGTGTTTGGCCCATTTCTTTACAGTTAATTATCTTTTATATGAAACGACTGATCATTTCTACTTTTTATATTAATAGGTTTCAATCAAAATTAAAAAACATTTTCTAACATTGAAAAAGATTGTGAGAGAATTGATAAAGTCTGAAAACTTTGATTCACAGATTTTCACAGTTTATGCAAATAACACATTTCTAAAAGACTAAAACAACATTAAATAGTTTGTTTACAAGAGACTATCAGAAATTCTATGCTTGATGCACTCGATCAACATTGTCTAGATCTTGTCATGAAACTGAGTGAACGCCAGCAGAACTGTGGAGGCATGAGAGTTACCTGGCCAGATGATAGCCTCCAGCAATGTCACCCTGCGTGCAAGAAGCTCTAGGTCTGCCTGCAAGTCGTGGAACATCTGCAAGCTAATGTCCTATCAGAGAGCAGCGACAGGGGGACTTTGTGAGGGTGTGGAAACACCAGCCCGAGTCCTGGGGCTGCCCACGACTGTTCCTGCCTCTTGTCTCAGCAGAGAGGTACAGTGGGAGTGTTAGCCCCTCCCCCCAGCTTTGACCCCTGCCTAAAGCTGACCCTTCCTCAGGCCTCCTACTCACCATGAATACCGATCATAGTCTCGAGGATTAAAACCCTCTCAGCTAAGATCTTCAGCGCCTCTCTGATTTGATGTATTCCGTCCCCCTGTGAAGATAGATACAGCCGTCAAGGTAAGGAGCACAAGCTAAAGAACTGCTCGCCAAGATGCATTTGTTTTTCTCAATACAGTTCAGCAGTTAGAGGGTTAAAACAGTCCACATTTCTGCCCAGCATGATTATTCATTCACTGCATTTGTTTATATTTTACCCTCATTCTCTAAACATGCTGCTATATGATGTCATTCTCTGCCATGCTGGGCTTGGGCAAAGTCAGCATGCACATAACTGGCCAGCATCGTGCTGGTAGCGTAACACAGCTGAATCACACTCTGCCACGATATAAATCTGATCATGCTTTGGGCGTTCGATCACAGCGTTCATTCTTAACACTGCAGACTCAAGTTACCCATTGCTATCTGACAGATTGAAGCCAGCACAGGTTTACGATGAAATCCCATTTGTCCTTGTTAAAGGATTAGGTAGTGTCCTCATGGGTAAGCCATTCAAAAAATAAAAAAATAAATAAAAATAAAAAAGCAATGGAACAAGAGACAGATGTAAGACAGGAAAAGACATATGGAAGCAACATGACCCTTACAGGAGGCATGCAGAGAAGATGAGGTTTTTGATGCCCAAATGAGTCATGATGCCTTACTGAGAAATGTGCCGATGAATAAGACAAACCAAGGAGACAGTGTATGAACAAAAGAACAACATTACTGGCTCCGGAGACTGCTGGCTGGTGCATCTCCTTGGGTCAAACTGAAATAAATCAACTTCGTAGACTTCCAGGATATTTTCTGTCTTGACAACATTTAGATGGGCTACCATCAATCTTGGCATAGATATCATTAAACCTTTTGGGTGAGATACTCTGATTTTCGTCTTGTACCATCATCAAGCAAAAAAAAAAGTACTCTTAAGTTTCTGTATAATGACCAAATATAAAAAAACAAAACTAAACTAAACTAAACAAATGATGACTTTTCCATTAGGTTTAATTATTTAGCCAAAATCTGCATTGTAGGACACATGGTGAACATGGTCAGTCATTAAAAATCATCAAATTAATATATAGTACAGCCTCACAGGTGCTCTAGTGATGCAGTTGGCTCTTTGATTTTGTTTTAGGGGTAGCAATTTATCTTCAAATAGAAGTTGAGAAGTTACACCTACTTTGCTTTGTTTTTAATGGAACCACGTTAGTCTACACATTAGACAGATTTATTAGCTTATTTAAACATGCAGGAAAAGAAAAGCTTTAAGAAGTGCCGTGCTTGTCATGCAATGTTGCATTATGGGAGAAAAGAGGATAGCTGTATCCACTCCACTCACATCAGAGCACAACATCTCTAATCCCAACAGGACCCACCCCTGACACGTAATGGAGTGATTTGGCATATACATCTCACACGTAATGTTTGTGGTTCACTGAAATATTTCAATGTATGTAAAAATTAATCAAACCGATAAGCAGTAAAACAAACAAAACAAAAAAAAAACCCAGCATAGTTGAATTCAGTCAGATATGATGCTCTCGTGTTATTTAGTGCAATCATATGTATATGCCAAAGTCAGATGCTGAAAAGGTGACTGTGAAAGGTAGCCATGGGAACAGCAGCTTGCAGAGGGAGTCAGGCAGCTTTAGGGGTCAAAAGGACAGTGTCGTAACAGGAGACAGCAGTCCAGAGCACACCCCGAGGACCAACGAAAACACACAAAATCCAAAAGATCAATCACATACAGTCAAACATACACAGCACCAAAAAAAAAAAAAAAAAAACTTTAAAAAATCAAAAGATCAGATTCTGGTAATGGGTATGCTTGATTTAGAGTAAATTCACAAAAATGTTAGGATTATGCTTTTAAACCAAATAGCTTACATTTAGATTGTTGTTTTAAAATGTGAAGGTAAACAGGAGAACTCAAACTACACATAAAAATGGTAATAATCAATACAAGGAATTCTTGAACCTTTTAAGATCGTTAGTCCAAAGACAGAACCTTCCTGTCCAGGCCATTTGTCACGATGTTAACTATTACCAACAACTCTCTTACCGGTAAGCCCTTCTCTCCTGGCTCTCCTTTGGGACCTGGTGCTCCCTGTGAAAAGAAATTGATCAAATTAGATTTTGAAAAAGAAATATTAATAAAGCCAGCGCATCGGTGTGCAGCAACAGAACGATGTCCTCAACAACTCTGTGATTGTGTGCCACTCAGTGTGCTTTGTGGTGCTGCTGGTGAGTGTAGTTTCTGGTACCAGAACTGCCAGTGACAAGTGTTGATGTTGTGACCCAGTTCTACCCTCCATAGTAGCAGAGAGGTGGCTTACCGGCTCGCCTTTGAAGCCCCTCTCTCCTGGGTAACCTAAAGGACCCTGAAAAACCAAAGGTACGTCTCAGACAGCAGTTACACAAAAACCCACTGAAATGTAATGTTAGAAGATCAGCAGTTGCTGTTGTTATATATTTAATGGCTTCCTGGAGGTTATACAAACCTCTTCACCAAGTTTAACGAAATATGACATGGTAATGTTTGTGAGATATCGCAAACATGCAGATGAGAACAATCACATACCTCTCCTTCTTGGAGACATAAACTAATCAAGAGCAAATGTACTTACTCGCTCCCCACGTTCTCCCTTGGGCCCCACAGGGCCTTGTACTCCCAGAGATCCAGGCTTCCCCTGCATTCAGTCAAAACAGGAGATTCGAAATGATTATAAAACATTTGTGCAGCAACAAATGCAACAGTGCTGAGTTCAGAAAGCAAGTGCAGTGCACCATTATGTTGTGAGTGAGCTCACATTCTGTCCCGCTGGTCCGGGCGGTCCAACTGGACCTCTGAGACCAGGTGGACCTGTGCATTGGATGAAGAGAGTCATTCGTTTTACGTGTTGAAATATGACAGTACCTGCAGGTGTGTACGACTTCTTCTGACAGAAGCAAACTGGGACTTTGATTAGAGGACAAACACAAAAGTCTGGACAGAAAAGTTGAGCTTTGAGACATTTTGTGTGTGGATAGATGTTTCCTAGCCACCACACAAACATCTTGTAAACAGTAAACACTCACCGACGGGTCCGGGAGGACCCTGAGGTCCTGGAACAGGCAGACCTCTGGAGTCCTGGAAAGTGTTGGTGAAGAATGGGTCTTTTCCAGCATCTGGATTTGAAACAAAATATGTGTTTTTAACAGGAAACAGAAGCCACGAGCCTGCTTAAAGAGGAAAAAAAAATCTACATTTTTATTTTTGAGATGTTATTTTTAGGATTTATTGTTTTTGAGGATGTAAGACTTCGTCTCAAACACTCTGGTGTGGTACACGAGTGAATCATGTCGGCAAAACAACTCTACTTTCTTTATGATGCCCTGAAGATCAACTCAGGCTATTGAGGTTACTCTTTAATAACTCAGAAATACCTCTAGAGGGCGTAGTTTTCCAACAAACTGAAATTCCACTCAGCGACTTGAGCAGTGTGGTAAGAAACGTTCATTGTAATGAAAGCGCTGCCATCAGTGGATCGGAGTTTGTTAAAGTCATGTAACATTATGTTTAAAATTTTCCACACCTTTCGACTGCAGACAAGTTTGTGTCCAAAGTTTAATAGAAGAGAGGAAGAGGGTGGGGAACATGTGGGTGACAGAGGAAGTGTGCAGTCATTTTATACTGACAGGAAACACAGATTCAATCACAGCATGAGGAGGAGGAAGATGAGGAGATGGGCTGATGGCTATAAACATCCTCCAGCTGCCAGAGTCCTGCACGCTGCTGACAGAGTATGACCAGAGGTGGCATCTGCGTGTCTGATTATCTCTAGACACACGTTTCTTGTTCTAGTCGCGGAGATCCGTGTCTGAACATGGCATGAAAATGTGCAGGAGGACTTGGTATTAAAATAGTTTTACACATTTGTGCTCCTCATTTTTTTTGTTTCTGTGGATGGGAATTCCAACATCCCAAACGTAGAAGTCAAATAAGCCAGTGTTTTCTAAAGGAAGCTCAGCAAGATCCCCCAAACAACACACGCACTGCTGTTACTTTGATGTGGAAGAAATGGTCCTCAGTCTCGGAAATCATCACGCCAGCCTCAGCAACCCTGCAGTTCTCTCTGCATAGCAGCCTGCAGCTTACAAATCTGTGTGCTGCATACTTTGTTTTACCACTGAATCCATGTATAAACCTGCCTCTGTGTTGACCTTTAAAGAGCTGGTAAAGAACCCGATCTCTCTCTCACACAGCAGCCCTCCCTCAGCAGTCTGGGCGCTGTGGCCTACATCTGGAAGTTGTTGAGTGACATCAGGGGTGGACAAGTTCTCATGTGAAGTCTGCACGTCTGCTTCAATCTCCCTGACTCCACGTAAGACCATTTGATTCAGCTCTACTTGGCTTGTAGACGCGATGAGCAAGAAGCAGCTAAAAGGTTATCAATTTTACTCTACCAGTTTTTTTTCTTTTGCATTTGGCTCAGAGATTTTTTTATATGGGCACAAGGTCACATCTTCTGCACAGGCTGACAATGGGACCATTTTCTGGAAGGAAGAAAGCAGTTAAGTGTCTGTCTTGACATAGATTTACTCACGATTGGGATTTTTTTGACTGATGGAGTGCTTCAGGTCTATTAAAAATAAAGGTATAATATAAAAATAAAGAGGTTCTCTAGGCGGCACCACAGGAGGCATTCAATTTTTATAAACCCAGAGACGGAAAGAAATCACATTAAACAAAAATACACTGCAAGCAGGGCGGGACAGAGCTGTTTTTATATGGGTATTTATACTTGGTTTAGTCAGAAGATAATGTAGAAAACCTCCAATTATTACAGGGGCAAATATTCCTCCAGTCTACTTGAAATAATTCTTATTAGATTGCAATATTGATTGATTGATTGATTGATTGATTGATTGATTCAATCAATCTTTATTTCTACAGTGCTTTTTGCAGATAAAAATCACAGTGCTTTACAGTAAAATAGTAAGCTAAAATGAAATTAATTTAAAAAATGAAGGCTAAGATGAATGTAAAAAAATAATTGTATACATAAAAACTAATTAGAATGAAAGACAAGTTGCCCAGTTAACTGAAAGCTTGTTTAAATAAAAAGGCCTTCAGCTGTTTTTTAAGAGTCAACACTATTGACCAGACGCAGAACAGGAAGTAGAGCGTTTCAAAGTCGAGGGGCAATCGATTGGAAAGGGATCTGCAGAAGAGGATTTTCTTTTCCTTTTTTGAAAATTCTTGATAAAAGTGAAATAATTCATTAGAAGAAGACATGTTTTTTTGGTGTGTTTCTGCTGTTATATTTTCTTTCTAATTGGACTGCTTTTACATTTAACGGAGGGAGAACATAGGAGCACTAACACAGTTCATAAAAGGCCACCATGCTTGGTACCCCGTCGTTCACCATAGACCAGAAGCAGATGGATTAAAGTCCAGAAGCTGGTGGATTAAAGTTCAAAGACTGGAGTTGAACAAAAGCAAAAGTTCCTAATGGCATGATTTTCATTCAGAAAACTCTCCACAATTATGGAAAAATCTTAAGTGCCAAAAGAGGTGACCACAACTTTCTGTCCTTCCCATCGTACTGCCTAATTCTGCACCGACATGGGACAAAAAGGGGCAGAAAAAGCACATTTATCCTGGTAAAAGTGAAACAATTGGATCACACGTTTGCACGGTTGTACTTTTAGCACCATGCTTCTCAAACAGAAGGTTCATACAGCTTTGAGTCGATCAGATCAGTCTATTTCATTAAGGTAATTACATGAGGCTTTTCTTCTGACTATTAGGGGAATATTAAGGTCCACATATACATACTCAGGGAAGAAAAAAAATCTGTTGGATGTGGAGGAAATAAGGAGCAAGCAAAGTGCCTTACTGTGGCCATTTCTCACAGTCCAATCCATTATCTGAGAAATGTCAGAGCTGAGAACGATGTCTCTCTTGAGTTATTCTGTTATCCCACTGGTTCTCAGGTTGGAGAACCAGTGGGGTTTGTGCACCAGTGAGGCAAGAAACTGCCAGAAATACTACCCAATAACAGTACATGGTATTGTGCACATGCAAACAGTGGAGTAAAACACTCCCAGATGGATGTTGAACAGTACTGTGTGCGAGACTGATTGTATAAGACAAATAGAAAGAAATGCGGGTGCTTTCATAACCCTGGTGGTGCAGTCGGGTTGGATTTTGAAGGCAGGGCATGATGAGGATCCCAAAAGATCCCAAGCTGGAAATCTGTCTCAATACAAACTTTAATATGTTGATTTCCCAGTTGAAATAGAGCATACCAGTCGCTCTGGGTGACCTATCAGTGGACATCTGTCATACAGTTGGTACGTACGATAGTTTCCATTGTGTTAAGAGTGTGGATCCTTCCAAAGTTACACAAACTATAAATAAGTCATTTTAATCTAAAACTAAACTGCTGTAAGACAGCCTCTACATTTTTTTTCACCCTAAATATTAAACACCAGAGCGTTGTAACTCATATTTTTTATCAAATACAGAGCCATTTTCACCCTTTGTGTATTGAATTTGTTGTCAGGGAGACATATAAGAAATACATGGTGTACTGGGTCTTACTGTGGTCTGGTTCTGGGATGTAGGCACCTGCTGGCAAAGGAGGGCCTGGTGGACCTGGAGGCCCAGGTGGGCCTGGTAGACCTCTCTCTCCTGGAAGTCCTGGTGGACCACGGGGGCCTGACATGAGGGATGAAAGAGTATAAAATCATTGCAGTGACAGACCTACTGTGTGTCATCACATACACATCACATGGCAGACTGACAAATGATTGTAAAAACCTTGCTGACAACAGAATAATCTACAACATGACATGAAATGAAAATACCCTCAATAGTCACTGTAGTAGTGCTTTCCCCTGCTGAGCAGGTACATCTTTGAATCTGTGTTACGTAAAGTAAAATCCTTAGCTGGAAGAAGTAGAGTGAGTGTGTGAACTGACTGGTTTTGTTATTCTGTAATTAAGAGGTGGCTCATTAGTGTCTCTGTACTGGATATAGATTAAGTGACACGGAGAAACTCAAATAAACTCTGTAAAGTGTTAGTAACAGAAGGTTTATGGTAAATTAAATGCTCCCTACATGAATCCCTCTAGGTTTTCTACACGTGAGAGTATCCAGTCACTGAAACTGTGCCTCCATCTGCCCCAGCCACCCATTTCAAGGTGGAAAAAGCATCACCACAACATCTGACCTCACTGAGTTATTACTCCTTGCCGAACCCTTGGTCAAGCCAACATTCATCATCTCTCTGTTTATGCATTGATGCAACTGACAATGAAAGTCCCAAAATTACTGCATTGCAATATGATGTTATTACAGCTTTGATACGACATCTATGTGGGCTGCTTTTGCTAAGCCTTGTTAAAGAATTGCAGCACATCAGTGTTTTGGTTGCTTCATGGAGAATGAAAGCTATAATCTGCACCACATTTTAATGGTCCAAGTGCCTCAGAGTTTGTGGAACATTTTAGGGAAAGTAATTTAAGTTGTTTTTCTTTTCAGTAATGATTCCCCAGAGCAGCTGGGGCATGCTGTGACAAAATATGAGTTGATATTTGGAATACAAAGTTAACTTTTCTCCCTTATTTCAGTACATTTTGCATGACACTGGATACATTGCATTCCTGCGTTTATCCTTCACTTTAAATTTAAAAGAAAAAAAAAATCAACAGAAAAAGAAAAACAGATCAGTGCTTCTCGATACTTATGAAGTAATCTAGATAGAAAAAACAAAAACACCGCAGGCATATGGAAATCATAAGGACCTGGTTTTTGTGTATGTATAGCTCATGCTCATTTCTGCCTGAAGTCACATGTCACTTTTCAGAAAGTGGGCTTTTAGTTCAGGTTTTGCCCTAAATCTCATCTTTACCCAGCAGCAGGAGCAGAGCAGGGTTTGACATGTAATCCTGACGGGGTAAACGCTCCCCTCGTGATCCAGAGCAGACGCACAACAGCACATATGCCAGAGCAGTTGCTGCGATAAAGTTATACTACCATTTACTTTACTCATCATTCAAATTGCAGCTGATGGTGGATTTACTTTTTCCAACGAGTCAATTATGATTTCTACATAAGCAGGGAGCTCTGACTACAAAGAGGAGGTGGTTTGCTTGGTTTATGGCCACCAACGCTAAAACATGTTTGGGAGTTCATGTATTTACATATTTGTTCAACCTAAAGCAAAAACGTCTGCTGCCATGAAACAGTACTTTTAGAAACACATTACTTGAAATGCAAAAGCGACAACAAAATGCCCAAATTCCACTGAGCAACCAGCAGACCCCAAAGAGGGCCGCTGCAGAAGTGGAAGACAAACACTCTGTGACGTGGACATCACAGGTCAGATCGCTCTGATCCACAGTTATTTGGTCAACCACGAGCCATCCAAGTGCCTCGTCCTGTTGACCTTAATGTAAGTGGTTAGACAAGTAAACATCTGCTCTGCAGGAGCCTCCAGCTTTCTTGATGATGCACACAGAAAAATATTGACAAACTAACAGCATTTAGCAGGACAAGGTTCATATTTTTAATCTAATCTCACAGCTGCTTGCCAGTAATGAGTGGCTTGTGTCTTTACCTTTGTTCCAGTCTTACCTGCTGGTCCTGGAGATCCCTTAAATCCAGGGGCTCCAGATGGACCCCTTGGACCAGCCTCCCCCCGAGGACCACTGGGACCTGGCATCCCCCGAGACCCTGGCTTTCCTAAGAGGAAAAAACAGTCATGAGTAATCGTGAGTCCCAAACTGGTTTACGTCTTAATAATTTCATATAAGCTCAGAGGTATCTACAATTTTTCGACTTACCATCTCTCCCAGGAAACCCATCTCTCCCCTTTTCACCCTGAGGACCTGTAGTAAAAAAATTGAGACATGCTTTAATTGAGAAATTTATATCTAAAAAAGTCTCAACTTGCGCCACCTCAAAAAACAAAAACAAAAAAGATTGCGTAAAATCTGCTGACATTCATCTCTGTTTAGACAAGAAAACATGAAATGCTGTCTATGTCAGCACTGGGTCTTATTTAGATTTCACTTACAAAACAGAATGTGCATGTAACTATTAAAGAAAATACACTTTTTTCATAGTTTAAGGAGCTTCTCATGCTGACTCAGCAAAGGCCTTTCTGCGCAACTGTTGTTGTCAATCATGTGTCAGTACCCTGTTTTTGGTTCAAGCCAACTTCTGCTCGTATGCATTGGCTGAATTCTCATAATCATTCACTCTGTGTGCAGTGGCAGCTATGTAAACAGACATGAATCTGCAGCAATAAATTGGTTAGGTGTTGACAAGCCCAGTTCCCCTGGGGAAAACTGTAGTAGAGGGCAGCGTGTTAGGTTGAAATATTCCTGTTATGCAGCAAATGTCTTTAAAAAAATATCTATTGATAGATCTTCACAATTGTTGCTTGGCAGAATGAGGAGGGTCTGCTTCATCTTCATCGCAGACATTCTCACTGTGCAGTTTTGGAGGCTGCTGCATCCGTTAGCAAATGAGATTTTAAAAGTGCAAACATTCATACAGCAGAAGATGCAACAAGATCATGATAATAGCTGACATCTGGACAGTCAGATTAATAATCAGTCATGATGCGTAGATTAAAGGCGCTACATGAAAACTGAGAACATCCTAAACTATAGTGCCACCCAGCTGGCGAGTTAAAAACTCAATATATAGTGCAATATGTTCTACATTATGTTTCCCCTTGGCCATTTTAGTCCTTAAACCCTCCAGTTTTGAAATCCTGCTCTTCACTCAGTAAAAAAAAAAAAAAACTCTTACAAATTCCACAATGGAACCAAAAAAATCCAAGCAGTCCAACAGTGTAATATATCCGTGTGTCTTTTGCACACAAGGACAAAATAAGTGCATTTTAGAGTGTGACTTTGGACACAACAGCGATCTGCACTGCACCCATTTTCACCAGACTGTGTCATTTTCTGAAACAGAAACATTAAAACAGTCAAAATAGCTGAGGAGACCCGCTAATCCCATATAAACACAATTCCTCCAGAATGTGTTTATAATGGGGCTAAACGCATTGCGTAGCAGGAGTGGTGACCTGTGTGTTTTTGGCCGCTTCCTGCGCTGGGCTCGACTCCAGGAAAGGAGAAGACTTTCATGCTTCCACACAAGTCACAGAGAGCTGAAAATGAGCGGCGCAAACAACCGGGATCTTGCTTTTGTGACAGGAAATGAACATGTGCGTAGTCCAGGAAAAAGGATATGAGCAGAGGCGAACAGGTAATGGGGAGGAAAAACTTGCAAAGGTTGAATGTTGACTCCATTATCAATTGTAAAAGCTTGTACCGGTGCATATACATATACATATACATATACATATACGTATACATATACATATACATATACGTATACGTATACGTATACATATACATATACGTATACATATACATATACATATACGTATACATATACATATACATATACATATACGTATACGTATACATATACATATACGTATACATATACATATACGTATACATATACGTATACGTATACGTAATGCTGATACTAACCTGCTGGTCCCTGCTCACCGGGAGCTCCCTGAGTGGACACAGCTCCCATCAATAATGAGGTTTCTGGAGCAGGCCCCCCTTTTCCCTGAAGGTGGCGATGTGATGCGGCGGCCGGCCCAGTGAGTAACTGCACCTGATGAAGGAAGACGTGAAACAAGTTGAGGAAGATAAGTGATACGTTTGATTTAAGTAACCGCATGACAATACTCAGTTCAGTTGTGGTGTTCACCTTCGCCTCCAGTGAGTTCAGTCTGTCAGTCAAAGCTGTGATTCGACTGCAGTTGAGACAATCTGCAAATAAGAGAAGCTCCCTTTAGGTTTGGAATCAGACATATGACATAGAGCACATCGCCGGCATTTTGCTGTCAAGTCAGGGTAGTAACATTTTCAATGTTTTTACTAGAGATTGGCTCTCCTGCGCGTGCAGCCGGGCGCCGTAGCATGGAGAGTTTCTTCCCTGCCTCCTGAGCATCAAGCCTGTTTCCTCCATCTGGAGGAAGATATGACGCATAAAAGTTATTGGGATTTCCTGAAACAAAAAAAAGAAGATGATTAATTTCTCTTTACATAAGCTTTTACTTAAAGATGAACATTGCCTCCCGTCTGAAAAAATTAGTCAATGTGGCTTCATTTTCATAGGGCATAATGGTACTTTTTGATCTAGGCTCTCATTTAGAGTAAAATACTGTAGACAACGAAACAAGGGGCTGCATTCTGGTGAGCAACACTGCAGCACGGGCATGTACAGTTTCAGTCAGATGCACTGCTTTTTCATAGTACTTAACTAAACGTGATAAAAGCAGTCACCTAGGGCTCCATCTACTGGAGGGTGCTTCCATCGCAAAGAGATCAAAAGGTTAATCATTTGTGAAATCCAGGACCAACAGGGCTGCAGAAGATCCAGGCAAAATACTTATTTCTATGTAGGGATCCAACCTCTAGGTGCACATTTGTGCCTGTGTGTCAGAAAATATTTGGATGTTGTTGCTCAAACGATATGGATGTTAAAGATATTTCACCAAGGGCTGAAATATCTAAGGCTTTCTATGGCAATAACCTCAATGTTACCCAGAGAGAGCTGGCAACATTAAAACATGTGTAAAGAAGAGACAAGTGGAAACTACCTGTTAACAATTACAATTTTATCTATGTAACATTTACAAGAGACAGACTTCATGCATGCTGCATCTTTGCCAGGTTTCTTTTCTTTTCTCGTTTCTTTATGGAGTTTAAAATTGCAAGGCCAGGGAGAGAGGCGTGTGAAAACAAACAATAGTTTCCTTGTGTAAAGAGAATGGGCAGTCTCAGCTTGCATTCTGCCCTTCCTTCATTTTATGAAGTGTGGGAGTTTATGTCCCAGGGTTTTGGATGTTTTGAATTGGCAAACCTTTGTGGAAATGGCTAAACTGACTCCATTGTCTGGCCTGGCCTTGCTCTGGTAGGGCTGGGTGCCCCTGATACTACTAAGAGGCTGGGTTCAGTGCCTCATTAGCCACCAGGAAGCACATTTTTTCTCTTTGGTGGCAATCGACCACAGTTACAAGTGCTACACTACAAGAAACCATAAAACAGCACCTGCAGCGCAGAGCTAAGGAAGGAGAGAAGGGGAAAAAGAAGACGATGACAAGAAAAAAAAACTAAGTGATCCAATTATTATTTATATCTTCAACATCTGTGTCCACAGTTCCACTGTTTTGGAGTTTGGGGCATTTGTCAGATGATATTTCTCGGAGGGTTACTTGGGATTGATATCTTATGGCCTGAGCTCGGCATGTCCTCTCTTCCATCTTTCAATAACAATAATATACCTTTCTCCGAGATGAGGAGGTAACACCCTTCAGTCTCCTCCTCCCTCATCTGTACCACACTTCGGGGGGGGGGGGGGGACGACAAAGAGAGGCGTCTATGTGTGCACTTGTACCAGAACATCCCGCAGACTTTTCCTGTGGAGCTCAGCCCGTGTAGATGGCTGCATTCAATTACAAAAGGGGGGCCTGGTTAGGAAGTCTACTCCTGGTTCCGCCCCCTCCAACAGCACCTCTTCTTCGTCCACAGCGAGGAACATTCGACATCCCCCCTCACCCACACTCGGGCTTTTGTGCGAGGGATTGAGCCAGCTTTGGCTCAAGAGGTGGTGCCTCCCACACATACACTTCTTACACACTTTTCCTCTGTCTTGCAAACAGAAAATTTGAAGTCCTGCAAAGACCTCTGTTCAGTTTTTTTTCCTTTTTCTGTATCTCCTATGACAGTATCAGTGAACTGCGAGGCCTGTTCATACAAACAATGGATGACTGGGATGCTTAAAGCCTGATCCATTGCTGTGTTGGCCAATAATAACATGGCAACACTGTGTCCGCTCTTTCATCTCAGTGGACTAATTGTCCCAGTGAGGGGCTCAAAGAAATGTGATAATGTGTTTGACCCCGTTGTTGCACTGGGTTCTAATCAGTGACGGAGTCAGAGCTCTTCATCAGACAAACACCCCCACAGACAGTTCAGCAGGCTGGAGATGGCGCTGACATCAGCCGTCTCTCTGCACATACTCACACAGTTCAGTGATTTGTTTGCAAACACTTTTCTGAATGACCCGTGCTCCTGCTGGTGCAACCATTTCATTGGCAAATGAGGAACATATGACTAAAGGTCACTGATAGAATGTTATCTTTTTCTATTACTTCATCCAGGGGTTTCGAACGCTGTCAAAGTACAAAATGATATCTAAGCGGACAGAGCGTACTCGGGACTCTTATGAACAGACTGGATTTTGATCAAATTTGAACTCTATCACAGAGCTCTGAAGACAGCCAAATACTGGTAGGTTTGCTATGCACGCGGTGCTTCTTGGCTGCAGCTGGGTGCTACGGTTGGAAACGTCTCTGCCAGGCCACACACGCAGACTAGCCAGCCACAGCCGAAGCCCCAATCCAATCGCTCCTTTATTTTCTCAGCTTTAAAGCTCAAGCTGTAATTCTCTAGAAAAGCATACAAATTGTTAGCTGTTAATTTGATTTTACATAAAACTGTGCCCAAAGTTATAATGTAGTAGTAAATGCTCCTTAAACATGCACCGAGCAGTCATATATTCATTTAGAGCTTACTGATAAAGTGTACTTCAAAATTTTGCAGACTGTGTAAATCTTTAAATAACAATAACAATAATAATAGAATATTAAACCAGTTTGAGATACAGCAGTGCAGACCCAAACAGAGCGAGCCGTCATCTCCAGTCGTAACGGACAGTTTTGTGAGCCAGAGACGCACTTGTGCCAACAGTGAACGGCGCCAAAGGGGGAAGCCTTTAATCACAACTGCCTAAACTAAAAACAAAACAAAAAAATGGACTTTTTTTTAAGGTTATGTTTCACAAATATATCAATAACTTGCATTACATATTAATATACGTTTGTTTTTTTATTTGTCAATTTTTGATGTAACATAATTATTACAAACCAACTGCACTATCAGGCTAAAAAAAAAAAAATAAACCCTTGACCTGTTGTAGGAATCAGCAGCCAAATCCACAACAAAGAGGAATGCAGCTGCAACCTCCCAATACGATCAGAGGAGGGTGCATGTGTGCTCCTATGTGGGTTGAAAAGTGTGTTACAGTCATGCACGTGTGAACATACTGTATGTATACACAGTATTACTAATACGCCAAAGTCATTTCACAAATGATGTTCCCCCACTGAAAATAAACCTCATGTTACGAGCTCATTAAGCCCTTAAACACACATCTCACACTCAGCTGCACTGATTGCCTCATCCTCCGAGCTCAACGTCCACTTATGTTTATTTTTTCTTAGCTCGTGCAGAACGACAGGCAAGCTTCATGAGTCGTGAGCAAGACCGTCGCTGTGCGGTCATGCTCTCCAACGGAGGATGGATGCTTAAAAGAAGACGTGCAGCTTCCAAAGGCCTGTCCACGCTGTTGTGCCAGAGTCAAAACTCTGTTGTTTCACGGTTTGAGCTTCTCGGGGAGATAACAGTACACTGCCTGGCCGCAACTGTGAATGAAAACCTCAAAGCGTAGGCACAAAGTGCAATGAGCAGACACAGTGGAGTGTAAAGTCCTGATCCATCTCTGTCTGTTCAATTGGCTGAGCTCAGCGCTGCGGCACCATTAGTGACCAGGTGCTGACAACCAGGCGGGGAAGCGTTTGTCTCCGTGTCGGACAGGCACACACACGCACAAAGATGCACCCATCATTAATTTTCAGTGATCACTGCACTCCTAGAGACGAGCCAAGTTGAAGAGGATGTCTAATCAGAGCATACGTTTGCTGGGCGAGCTGGTTCTTCGGCCTAATTTTGAATCCAAAACAGACAAACTAAAGTTATGCGATTCTGATATCGTTTTTTTTTCTGGTGCTGAGATGGTGCTGAGATGGAGCTGAGATGGTGCTGAGATGGTGCTGAGATGGAGCTGAGATGGAGCTGAGATGGTGCTGAGATGGTGCTGAGATGGTGCTGAGATGGTGCTGAGATGGTGATGTCTGGATCTGTTATCCAAGTCTCTCACCGTATGATTATTTACACAAATCTCACTGCAACAACATAATCCCCCTTTTGAGATTAATAAAGAATTATGCAATTTAATTCAATTAAGAGACTTGTTTTTGGAGGATGCTCAGCAGTAGTTACTCAATCACACAGATCTAATATCTTTGATTATACTTTTGGAGTTGTATTTTGTTCATTATTTTCCAAAAGCCATGATTTTTAATTCATTAGAGCTTTTAAAAAGCCATTTTAAATTTCTATTTATTGTGTAAATAGACCAGACAGTACTCATAACCTTTAAAAACTTTTAGAGCAAAAATCTTTGTAGCTTTTCTGGCTTTAGATGACATTTTTTTGTTTTTTTTTCGTACACTTTGCTTTGCCGACTTGAAGATTTTCCCATCTCTGTTTTTTCCAGCTCTTTGTGTATGAAATGTGATATATATACAAATAAAATAGCCTTGCCTTGCTTTGCCTGCCTCTTCCTAAACTTTATGGTACTTTTGTTTTCTTTTTACGCTTCTGTTTTCTGTTTTAGTTTTCTAATTAAGAATGATAAACGTTGGCTCAAAGACACATATTCATAATTAAAATGGCATCTGGCATAAAACATTTGGATTTAGCCGGGTCCCATTGGCTTAACAGATGCGTGCACTTTTCTTAGATGACTGATCAGCTGGCTTTTTTGCGGGCCAGAGCTTCTGCCTCCCCTCAGCTGACAGGTCGCAGTCAGGTCATCTAGCCTGGTTTGTACGCCTGTATCCTAAAATCCAGCGTTTACTGTGTTTTCTCAAGGTCTCGGGTTGCTTTTACTAGGTGTTCTGCTCGAATGGAAGGATGCACTTCATCCTTTCTTTGTCTTAAAATGACCACTCTACTTGTACACCTCAAAGTCTGAGAACGGAGCAGCCCTCACACTCAACAAGCTCAATTGTAATTACAGCTGAAAAGGAAGTGCTGGCTTGCAAGAACAACAGGTCAGATAATTGATCCCCAAGGAGAAGTCAAGCTCAGCGAGACTGAAACTTCACTTTCATGCTGTTCAAGCTGAAAAGTAAGTTTACTAAAGTGGTCAGCCTGGATCTGCTCTATTTTATAAGTGGAGCTGAGGTGTTGCAAAGACCTGCAGCAAATGAAACGACGCTGAGGCTTCTAGGACCCCGAAGTGAGAGTCAGAAAGGTTCTCACCTCATGCACACAAGTCTCACCTCATCAGTCAGCAAAGGCATTTAAGACAAAGCAGTGTAGGACTGCATACACTTACATCACCTTAACACCACCTTCACAGACCCAAACCTCCAGCGGTTACTACCCACAGTGAACATGAGTAATTATATTTAGCCTGGTTACTTACTTAGAGTGTTGATTTATACACGTTCAAGTCTTCTCAAAGTCTGTTTTCAGTAGCCTTTTATTGGCTTGCAAAGATTCTGAAGAAATTATGTTCATTACTGAAAATGAATATTGTCAGCGGTCCGATTTTACATTTTTAAAACTTTATACTGTAGATGTATCCCATGTGCAAAACTATAGCCAACATGTCCATGTTGCTTTCAAAGTGGCTTCATTTAACTTATTGGACGTTGCCCAGCAGGTCCAAAAGAAGTAGATATTTCAAGTCAAAGTTTATAAACATAAAAGACAACAGATTAACACTGCACGTGCCAGTTCACTCTGACCAGCAATGTTGTTTCACGAATATCCTGCAGTCGGTTTTATCTCTGGAGATTTTCACATCACTCCTCTCAGCTTCTGCAGCCCATCCAGATGTTCTCGCACACACAGCCTCTAATCTTCCACAGGAAAAAGGAGGGGCCCCCTGCCTTTCCTCCCACCTTTCTGTCCCACGCGAGCTGTCTTTACCTCACCTTTCCTCTCACTCACTCTCCCTATCCATCTCACTCTCCGTTTTTTCCAGCACATGCCTGCAGTGATGCTGATGTCAGTGACAGGCGTCTTAGTCTGGCTGCCCCTCCCCACCAGGCAGGGGTGTGTAATTAGAGAGCAGTGTCTGGTTGAGTGGTCTGACTAGTGGGGTCTGCAGACAGAGGTTTTTGTCTGGCCCGCTCCATTTGGCGCTCAGGGGCAACAGACCAGTCGTTCTCTGCACCAACGTCTGTGCGGTTGCCACACAGGATGCAACACAACCCCCCCCCCCATCTCCTCGTCAGGCTTTCAGCGAATTGTGTTTTTCTGGAGATTTTCACCACGGGAACCTTTCACAGACACTCGAAGCAGACAGTCAAGGATACCTGCAAGGCACTTCTAGATAATAATTACTGGAAAATTTGACTTTGTTTCAGAGTCACTCGCCACACTCGCGTCTAATGACTGAGCCAAGCATACCTGCCTCCACAGTTAGTCAACAGCTTGTTTTGGGATGAAGGAATGCCGTGAGTTCCGTCTTTTTAGTAAAAGCCTCAACGTAAGAAGCTCGGGAAGCAGCAGGAGAAGCCGTCTGAGTTCAAGGAAATCCACATAAAAGAAGGAATCTGGGTTGTGTATAGATTTTGAAGCATAAAACTCCCAAAAATGTCAGAGAATTTCAAAACAAATAAACAGTGAGTTGGTGTCCATGTTTATAGAAAAAAAAACAACCCTTCAGCTACACATGGCAAAATACAAACAATTCACTCAGAGCCATGAAAGCAAACAATGCTGTGGTTTGTGCAAAGAGGCTGTCCTGAAACTTTTATTCCACTTGAAATAAAGCAGTTGCCTCATGAAAGCACGTTTCACGATCCAGTTCCCACCCTTCATTTTTATGAAGAGTAGAACAATAACTCAGAAGCTCGACGAAACCCAGCTCCTCCCATATAATCGTTAACCTGCTTTGTAAACCTTTCCTTGGTGACATTTTCCTTTTCAGCGCGCTCCTCTGGCACGCTACCCAGTGATGCAAAACGTGTTCGATCTCTGCCCTTTTTATGGTCTCTTGGGAAACAAATGAAAACTGCTGATGGTCTGGATGAAACCGCACACGCTCCTGCTGTAGCTTTAGTGTGGCAAGGGAGGGGACTGTCTTGTCTGTGACCTCCTCCAATAAAACACTCGCAGCACGCAGCGGTAATTAAAGCTCGCTCGGATCAGCCAGCACGCTGCCACAAGAGGCCAACAAACAAAAGCTCTAAAAACGCCCAGGACCAGAATTAGACCTCAGCGCACACATGCATCCACATTGTATGGCTATCTTCGCTCCCACAATGCATTCCCTCACTCTTTAACCACCCCCAGAATTTGCCTCAAACCTCACCCCAACCAGGATCCAATTCGAACGCTCAAGCACCCTTTGAATTGGTCTGCAAGAGGGAGGATGGGGACAAATGGCCTCACTTTGATGGACTAAACAGTACACTCATACGTGCACACATGCTGCATCTCTTTGACTTTAAATTGTGTCAGTTAACGACAGAGCTTTAACCGTCCTTTATGATGCACTCAGCAACGAGAAGAAGAGCTTTGTAATCCCTCTTCACTGAAATAGGAACTCCATTAACGTACGTTGAAGGACTGCTTTGCTACCCACATGTTTCGTTTGAGGAGCGCGCTTGTTTGTAAATTTCATTTGTTTTCGTGTCTCTGAGAATCAGAACCTTTCAACGTTTTTAGATTTGATCCTTTTTATTGAATGGACAACATAATCGGGCCCTGTTTTTTTCATTTTGCTTGCCTTTGTCAGTTTTGCTTAATTTGTTTGACAATTGTGATGAACAGCATTAGTAAATATAAGCTACCTGATTTCAGCTGACTACTTCAACCCTTCGTGATCCTGGAAAAAAACACTCCAATGTACTTCAGTAATGTAATATGTCATGTAATAATAACGTGGGCTTCTACATCATTTCTCTCCACTCTTACATTATCATACTTTTGCCGGTGCCAAAAACTTCCTTGTCGCAGTCATGGAGAACCAGCAAGCGGAGGCAAGTGGATGTCTGTCCCTTCTTTATTGTATATTTCCACTTCGGTACTCTGTGTTATTAACAACAGACGTTTCTCCACTTAACAATTCTGAAACAGAAGGTCCAATAAACCCAGCCCTCCTTTTCAGGCTCCTGTTCAAAAATGTCATGCACCAGCTTTAAATGGGGCTCTTGTTTTGCAAAGGTTAAAATACCAAACTGTTATCACCTAACCTTTAAAAAAAATTAAAAGTCTTGCTTGCTTGCATCTAAATTCTTCACGTGCAACACAGAATTCTTAAAAATCCATGTTTTGATAAAAACAAAGACCCTTTGTGTCACAAAGAAACTTGTGGAGGATCTGAAAAGCTGGACTGAACAATAAAAATGATCAATTGACCACCTGCCATAATAATAGGATTGTGTAAGTAGAAAATATACACGTGTTTGCCTCCCTCTTCCAAAACATCCTGTTAAAGTCCTGGCCAGCACAACTTTAACGCTGTCTATTTTAATTACCATACAGAGGTTGGCACATGCTCCAGCTCTCTGGCCACAGTATGACGCAGGCCAGTCCACAAACCTTCAGCCAAAAGCTCTGCCCCTGTACTCTGTGCAGGACCCTGTACTCCGTAGAGGACCCTGTACTCCGTAGAGGACCCTGTACCCCGTGCAGGACCCTGTACTCAGTGCAGGACCCTGTACTCCGTGCAGGACCCTGTACTCCGTGCAGGACCCTGTACCCCGTGCAGGACCCTGTACTCCGTAGAGGACCCTGTACTCCGTGCAGGACCCTGTACCCCGTGCAGGACCCTGTACCCCGTAGAGGACCCTGTACCCCGTGCAGGACCCTGTACTCACTGCGGCTCGGAAGCCAAAATTTGGCCAAAAGTAAATCTCTCCTCTGGTATGCTTTATGTGTGAAATCAATGAGAATAAGTCTTTTTTTTTACAGAAAGAGCTCTCTATAACCTTTGTTTTTTTCTCTTTAACCACCCATGTAAACAATAAAAACAACAGAGTCCCCCGCAGCAGGATCCATGACAACTAAATACAAATGCTCAAGTTGAACACAGTCTCTGTGTAATAGTGACAGCACTCGTCCACGCAGAGCCAAGACACGACTGCCAGAGTAAAGTCAGTCCAGGTCCCATAAGGATGATATTCTGCTTCAAAAGCGAACCATAAATCGAATTTCCCTCTGCAGGGTCATAAACGAACTGAAAACAACACACATGTGCAGCAAATAAGGGGGCCAAAATCTTTCTTCACTTTTATTTCAGTTTTTCTTGTGATTCAGCGTCTTTTGGACGGTATTGTCCAATTCATCCTCCATAACAAATCATCTAATTTACTAGCTTCCTTTGGGACACTTCATGTAACAGGCTAATCTCCATTTTGCCTTCGTAAGCTTGGCTCATGTTGCCGTTGAGGTATCAAGCTCTGAGGTATGTTGGGGGGGTGTTAGATTTAACATTCCAGTATAGAAAAAGATCACCAACATACTTCTGATAGGACGGAGGCGAAGGGATCTGGAAGAACTTATCATCTTCTCTTGGTAAATATGCTTGGCTGCCAGTATAAACAGTTTGCAGAAGCATAAACTCTCCTGAGTGTTGCAGAATTATCCATTTTTTTTAAAACTGTTCTTGAAATGAATTGTGCTATGAGATATTCTGGTTTATGGTGTTTTCTTTGGTGGGATATATGTTTTCAGAAACTGTGGCTCATTCCACACGCATGGATCTGTATCTAAAAACTTCTCTGCGTTACGTAAAAATCTTTTATTCTTCAATCGACATGGAAATGCTGTTTCGAGTCAAGAAAAATGACCTTTGGAAAAAAAAACAAAAAACAGAGAAGGCAAAAAGCCAGACTTTTGGGTTGTGATGTCGGTGTGTGCTGTTACGTCCTGTGTTCACATGTTCACATGAGGTGATTCCTGCTGTAACGCAGGTGTAACGTTAGTGTGGTAAAGCAGCCTGAACAGGGAAATAAGACACTCCCTTTAGTGCTACGAATGGTTACAGCCTTGATTAGGACAGAGCAGTCACTCAGAGTTTTTTCTAGACATCACAGAGAAGCACCCTTCAAAACTTTCATTTGTGCTGGCGTTATGAAATGACGGACTGCAAGGTGAATGCCATCCATTTAGGCTGATTTGAAGATTTAGATGACAGGTGTGCAAGTCGCAGACGGGATTGTGAATGCACAGTGTCTTTTAAGAATCACAGGTATTTTCACCTACAGCAATGACCTTAAAATAGGTTAAAGTAGAAAAAAGGAAGAAAAAAAAACACCTAACAAGAGAATTACTGCATTATGCCTTGTTTTAAGTATATTTTCTTTAGTAGTATAACACTACATAAACTCTGCACTTTCTCTGCACTTTGATATTCACAGCCATAAAAGATTTCCTGATGGCCGATAGATTCCTGCATGAACACAAAAGCAGATGCCTGTCTGTCTGATAAAAGCACAGCCGGCTCTCTCTGTGTGTCCAACATGCCGCATGTTGGAAGACATTGTTTATTGTGGACTTAGCCGAGTTACATAAAGTCTACCACTTCAGGGACAGACCTGAATCAACAGAAGGATGTCAAAGCTTGATTCAGATGACTCATAATGTCTACTCGAACTAAAACGCTGCGTAAAAAATGACGCTATGGAGTCATGATTATGTATACTTTCGGGAAAGGCAGCAAACACAATTTCTTCTCTGTCGGATTACATGAAATCCACCTACAGATGATCCATCACTCTGTTATATTCGGTCACATATGTGAAAGTTTTCTAAGCAGTGACAGAGTGCCAAGATCAACATCATGCATGAACCATCACAGGATTGATGGTTCTTTCTCATGCTGCTACCTCAACATCTTCACCATCAGTGCAATGCCAGATCTGAGCATCACTCTATACATCACTACACATTTCCCTCGCACCTGTTTAAACACACACACACACACACACACACATGCACACACAAGGCAGACGATAACCACAAGAGTGTGCGGCTCTGACACGAGTTTGAATAACACAGTCATCCACCTGATACCTTGTCTCCCAACCTCTCCGCGCCCTGACAGACGGGGCTTCTGCAGCACGTCGTGCTGCTGGAACTGCGGGAACTAAAACTGTAATTAGAGACAGTAGATCACTGCTTTCAGCTCTCTCCTTCGAGGAGCAGTGAGGTATCAAAAAAATGTGCTCGGAGGAGTGGTGCTGGATCAAACCAGATGTTGAGCTGCTGCTGTTCGCTTGTGCTCTGCAGATGTTTTCAAAAACCGCTGGAGGAGGTTAGTGAGGAAATAGGGATGACCTCAAATACAACGCAAGACAGTCCCAATCTTTGTAAACTTTCTGTCCTATTTGACTTGCACTGCAGACTTTTTCCATCAGACAAGGACAATCTAATTAATTAAGAATTTTATTGGATTTATATTTTGATGTTTTGAGTCTACCGTGTAGTTACTTTTCCTGAATTGTAGCACAAATTAATAGTTCTTAATTCAAACCAAAAACCAATGCATTAATAAAAACAAAATCATCAAATGTATTGTTTTATGTATCGTTTTTTAGCATGACTTATATATTGGTAGCAAATATTTTAAACTTCTCAGCCTTGGCACAGATAATTCTGCCTTTTTTAATGTTTATAAAAACCTTACAATATCAGTGATTTTATTAGTAACAAATGCTGCAGAGTGGCATTCAGCTTAATGTGAGCTGACTTTGTGGCAGTGTCTGCCAAGTCTTACTGAGGTTGGGATCTAAATGCAGAACAGAATTTGCATACGGGTACATATGCACGCGGGCACATTCAAAAATCCACACGTATAAATACTCCGACAGAATGAGTGAGTAAATGACTGTGTGCAGCTGAGCTTCTCTGCGTCTAATCCCTGGGTGAATGGTGTGCTTTGTGCCAAGCATTCCTCTGTGTCTTTCGGAGGCTTTCTGTGGATTAGACCCCACTTACTTCCAGGGGCCGCAAGCTGGGATCAAAGCCGACTGAGCTTTTTGGGCTCAGGGTGATGGCTGTGGAACAGAACGTCCACGCTCAGGTGGACATGCACGGAGGTGCCGTGAAACGCGACGCCGTGACTGAGACGTGCGATAGCGACACAGGTCGCACGCACCTGGAGGGGGTCAGACCTGTGATGATCCAATGCTGCGCTAACTGGCGCTATGCTGACTGATGGCAGGGCTGCAGTAGGTAAGACGTTAACCTCTGTAGGGGGGGGACATAAATTAAATGAAACCAATGAAAAATTAATCTGGGTTTCCGCCCTGTCATTTCTATGAGGAGCCTTCATGGTAAACGTATGTGAAAGACTGATATCTGGCCTTTCTTCCACTTGCCCAGCGCGGCAGGCTTTACACCGGCTAAACCGACATCCAGCAACACAGCGGACCGACAAAACAAACATGATGCCTGATCCGCAGTGACCTTCAAACACCAAAAAAGATCCACTCGGCGCTTGACCTTTACCCTGGCAGAAAAGAAAACAGGAGATTCTCTTTAATCCATGTAAGACAACACAGAGGAAGCGGAGGAAGTCTTTTTTTTTTTTCTTTGTGACAGTACAATAAAAGCATTGGAATTACCAAAGCAGCCCACAGCAAGACTAATACGCAGACACAGATAAGGGCCCCGAGATCCAACGGCTGGAATTAAAAATGCTAACATGGCACGACCCTTGAGGCGCACTGAAAATAAACAGATTTTATCCTCAAATATACTCCAGTATTAATGGGGAATCAGAGCCCTGGTGCAAGTGTTGTATTCGGAGATAAAACCCACACCAGGGGCAGACATGCAGTGCGTGCAAAGATGAGGCCAATTACTGCATGTTGGAATTTAATAAACTAATCTATGTATAGTCAAAGCTATCTGCAGCATCTCAAACCTGATGACAAACTCTAACAGATGGCATGTTTTGGTAACTCCCTGGAAATGTACAAAAATGATCTTCAGAGGATTTCAGCACCGCACAGATAAACATAATCACGGCCTAACAAACAAGGAAAAAAAAAAGTTGATTGTGTGTTTTGTTGACATTGCATCCCTGAACTGTTTTTTTCTCACTGCAAATAGAGGATTATAACCCTTGACGTCCCCTTTGTGTATCTCTTGTAGCTTCTCACAGGTGTCTTTTTGCATCTGCATGTTTTATCTCCACTCTGTCTGAAGTAAGACCGAACTCCTCCCCAAACCCACGCACCAACGCCCAGAGACAACACCTCAGATCTGGGAAACATTAACTCCAACATGTGGTTCTTTCTCGTGCCTGCTTCCCCTTGTTTGTCAGACGGAAATAAAGTGAGCCCTCATGCGATGGCTTGTTTGTGTTTTGCACCATTGGAGATAAGCATGCATGGCCTGCATGCGCGACAAAGGGATGATAAGCTTAAAAAAAAAAAAAAAGAAAAAAAAAAAGGACCATCCTGGGGATAACTGGTGTTTTTTAAACAACTCTGTCAAAGGAAAGAGAAAAAAAAACCTGCATTAACACCCAGCACCTATGTCTGAGATGAGCAGAGTGGAAAAGTTAACTCTGGGAAAAAGAAAGACCTTTAATTCGGTCTGAGACCTTCATTGCACATGATATTTCAATTTGATGATCATGGTGGAACAGTTTTGCCGATAAATCTGCTTTTGTCAAACAACACATGACAAGTAGTAGTAGTAGTACACGTTCTTCTGCTACTTTATGACTTTATTACCATGATCAGTCTATAAATAACCACAACATTATCTTTTTTTTTATTCACTCATTCTTTTTAACTAGCATCAACAAGCTTTATGCCATTCATAATCAAAAACGTCTCAATTTGTTTATGTGAGTGCATCAGCAGAAGATAATGTTAGATTAAGTTTTAGGAAAAAGAATTGATCTAAACATTAAAAGCTACTGATCTAGTTGCGGGTATTTTATCCCTCAAAGACAGATTTATTAACCGTAGAGTGAGTTATCCTCCGAGCTCCAGAGCAGATGTAGGGATTTGGATTTGCGCTCACTTTTTGGCCAACACACACCAATGGGGGCCGCTGGATGATTCGATCCAGGAAAGCGCTCAGTGGTCCCGCATCAGTGTTACTTCATGTCCAATTCTTTCTCTCTGTGTGCCTCGCTTTGCCAAAGCAGAGATGCTGCCAGGTGATGAAGTCCTGTGACATCAATTTTCAGTCACTGTCAGGCTAAAATTAATGCTGCTGACACTTTAACTATCCCACAGCTTTCAAGCAAACTTCAGTAAACTGCTTATGCGAGAAATCGCTGACACAGAGAGATGAGAAAACTCTTGGAAAAATGAAAAAAGGACTAAGATAAGAGTGGAGATGAAACAAGGGGAGGAAGAGGCTTCTATTCAGTGTTTTCACTCCCTCCATTTCTCTGCTCTCCTTCCATCTCCTCAGAAAGAGGGTCTTATCTCGGAAAAGCACTTCAACACAACATGCTCCCAGACAGAGCTGGCTGTGTAAAGACTCGCACATAGGGATGAAAGCGCACACACACACACACACACACACACACACACACACACACAAACACACACACACACACACACACACACACACACACACACACACACACACACACACACACACACACACACACACACACACAGCAAAGAGGCAGTGATGCAGGGGGAGTGAAGGCAGATTAGGGAATCAGAGGAGTGGGGGAAACTCAGATCAAAACCCAGCAGAACCACTGCTGTCTTTACAGCGTCTCAAGAAACAACGGGCCAAACGAGAAGCGGACAATGCCCAAGCATCAATCATGTCTAACTCTGTTAGCGAATAAAACAGACCGCGTGATCCCAGATTCAGGTCAACAGGGGTCGGCCGACCCTGCCGGGGCTCCGGCGGGGGCCCGGCGCGCTGGATGTAGCCCTTATCTCGGCATCGCATCACAAAGGAACACAAGCTCTCCTTCAGACTCCTCCTTGCTGGCTTTCACAAAGTTTTTTTGTCAACTGCCCTCCTGCACTCCCACACGCAGAGAAACTACTGAGGCAATCTGAGAGAGAATCGGAGGACAAACTGCACAGTGGACCCTAAAGTAACTTCAGCGTGCGTAGTGGAGAGTTACGACTAACAAGGAGCGACAGCAAGAAATAAGAAGTTCACTTTGAGGCCATAAAAAATAAAAAAAAGATACTTTTTAACAACGTTTTTTTTATTTTTGAACTTTGAGCTTCTGAAAAATCTGCCGTCAGATCAACAAGAGACGAAACAGTCAAAACAAGAAACCTGGGCTATGTCGAGTTATCCAAGTCATTTTCTTGTCTTTAGATCACAAGGCAGCAGTGATCTGACCAGGTTCACCAGCTCATCAAGAGACAATCCAGCTTGCTGGGGTCCAAGTTATAAATGTGTGGTACTGATTTATCTGGTTTGGTCTGCTGCGTTTAGGAGCCACCGTTCTGAAGCCTTCAGTTTGCACTTGGTTCGGATCGTTCTGTGTTTTTGGGTAGCAGACGTGTAACAGATCGATCTTACTGAGAAAAGGAGGGCGAACTGGGCCACGGTCATGCGTTTACAGCACATACAGAGTTAACTGTGTGAAGTCTGAAAGCAACACTAAAAGCATGTTTAATACTCACGGGGGTGTGCCTGCGATCTCTGCTAGACACGACTCCATCCATCCATCCATCCATCCATCCATCCATCCATCCATCCATCCATCCATCCATCCATCCATCCATCCATCCATCCATCCATCCATCCATCCATCCATGTAAGGTGTAAGGGGATTTTCTGGCCTTGTAGGTATATATCCCTCAGAGGAAAGACCCCCCATGGTCAGCGAGGGGTAATTTATCAAAACCGCCCCGGTCATAGCATTGGTGGTGATGTGCTGAGCCCCAGACACCGGAGATTAACACCCCTCCTTCAGAGGAAGAAGATCACTCTGACACATACACACTGAGATAAAACATCTGGCCTGTCTCGACTAAATATGTCTCCCATGTGAGTGTGTGTGCAGCATCTGTCCGTCTAGAGTTAATATGTCTGTGAGTGTGTAGTCCAGATGTGATGTGCGTACTCTCTCTGTCCTCCCCTCCTCGTCGTTGCAGTTTGAACTGAGCTCTGAAGCAGACCTGAAGGATTTGGCTCAGGATAATCTCATCTCGGCAGGCATTTTATGCTTCAGGGAAACTGTCTTACCCTAAGCCAGACAAAGTTTGCAGGACAAGAAGATATGGACAGCGTAATCTTCATCTCCTCCTCTCACAGAAGAAGAGTAAAAACCTAAGAGTCATTAACTGGCATCAGTGGCAGCTTTTATTAATCCTGCCACTCACCTGCTATCCTCTGATATTTATCAAGTTTAACTGATTCGCAGAAGTTTTCCTTTTGAAAAATTAACTTCCACTTTCCAAACACAATACGTGAACTCTCATTGTGCTGACTTTGTGTTCAGTGTCGGTTTTATCTGCAGTGTTAAACTACTTATGACAACTTCAAAAGTCCTAACTCACATTTTAGGGCAAAGCAAGCTTTAAAAGTCATTATCCACCCATCCACATGAAACTATAAACAAGACCACGATTAAGAGGAGTTCGGTCGAAGCCTTTATGAAAGTTTCACATGTACACATGACATCATGACTTTACATGAGTGGAAAATCAAAGTCATTTCAGCTCTTAGGTTCTCCTTCCTATTATAGTATTTAAGTGCATTTTATTGCCAACTGTTTTTTAATTGAAGACAAGAGGGGAAAAAAGGCAGTCATAAAAAGATAACAATAGTTTTTGATTTTCCTCATAACATATATAAAGTTTAGTGTGGTGATAAAGGACGTTACTGGGTTCCAGGTAGAGCAGAGGAGGCTGCAGGATCCCCTGAGTGTGTATTTAACCTTTTTAAGCCTTAGATGGAGCATGAGTTGACTCATCCATAGGGAGGTGCTAAGCGGTTTGGGGGATTTCCATTGCAAGATAATCCTTTGGCGGGCAAGAAGAGTAGAGAATGCTATGATGTCTTATGCTTATTGATAAACTGTTGCTCAGTTGGTGCTATTCCAAAAAGTTTGCTGGTTGAGGTTCAGTGCCTGTGATACAAACAGAAAACTGTTGACCGTCGTCAGAGAGGGAAGGACGTGACCAAATGGTGTGTTAGTGTAGCTGGAGCATTATGGCATCTGCCACAGTTCCCATCTACGGCGGAATAGCCTGGACTCGGAGAGATGGGTACGATGCAAGACCTTAAACTGATTTACAACTAACCTAGTAAATGATGCTCCCATTAACGCTCTTCACAGCCTCAGTCAGTGTCTGGGTATTACAACCCCAAGCTCCTCCTACTTCTCTTTAATTTTGTTGACGAGGTGTTTCTGAGGGATGATATGTTGGAATGAATTATCAAAATAGGGCCTTTTGGATTGGAGGGAATTCGGAGAATGTCATCTACAGCAGAAGGACGTGGTGTATTGGGGAGGTTTGCGTCCATATTTTGTATGAAATGTCGAAGTTGAACGGAAACAACTTGAGCCAGGGAGGTTGAAATTTTGAGAGAGATGAAGGAAGAGAAAAGAGATAGATAGAAATAGAGATCTTTAAATATGGATAGGCCGAGTCTTCCCGAGAAGGCAAACATATTGTCTAATCTGGGCAGAACAAAAATTTGATTGTTGCAGGTAGGGGCCAGGTTGGAGAAATCTTTTCAACCAAAGTTATTTTTAAATTGTGACCAAATGCGTATGTGAGTATTACATTTCAGTGCTTTTTAAAAGATGAGGAGTCAGGCTAAAGTGCAGCTGCTGGTTTTTCTGTGCAGGACCTGAATCATAAAGACTAAACATGTTGCACATTCAGAAGTGTGCTCAGCAAAGTGCGACTCTCAGTCAATCATCCTCTTAACTCTGGGGCGCATGTACTATACTCTTGCATTGAGTCGCTTAGATCTTCTGATAGTGTGACGCTGACAGACACACGTTGTACTTTCATAGTGTGAGCTCTGAGTAGCCTCACTGCGATTTAAGACAGATCCTTAATGAGTGCATGTCAAGAAATGTCCCCATCACACCCTCAGCACTGCCACTAAAGGAACAATACTTGCCATTATTTTGCAGGAAAAAACCCCCACAAAGCCTGCACCCCTCACTCCTCTACCCTCTCACCCCTTTGGCATCTCTATGGCTGTCCACGCACACCCAGGGGGTAGTGGTGCACGACTGCGAGACGGTCAGACAGAGCACACAAAGACAAGGGAGCCACAAATATAATTTTACATGACCTAAAAGGAACACTGTGGTTATGGCTCATACACAGAGAAGAAATGATGCTCATCAGGGTTATTACTTCAGTCTGTTCTTCACCCTTTTAGCAGTAACACGAGCAGGCATTTTGACCTCACGAAAAGCCTCAATTTTCCCTTCTCTACATGTCTTTTATAATATTTTCCCTTTGTCGGGAATAAAATGACAGCACCATGATGGCCTTTTACAAATATCAGTATTTGACAACAAGTCAGGGAGAAAAACATCCTACATTTTTCCTTTTCTACCTGGCAGCAGTTTGGGAAACGTGTCCCACTGGAGCCGTGCCACCCTTCCACCAGTGCAGCCATTCTCACTTTACACACTCATCTCTCTCTCCGTCTAAGAGCGAGGGAATAGACTATGCCTCCGACTGAGTGAGGCCAAAAGGGAAGAGAAGGAGCTGGGCGCAGAATTTCAGGACAAACTGAAACTCTTCACTGTGTCTCGGGGTCGAGGACCCATCTGGCTTCATATTTAGTGTCTCTGCTTGAATAGAGATCTGTTTACCCGAGCGGCTCGGTTTACACAGGCAAAGGAGTGCTTCATATAAAACGCATTAACCGAGAATAAGCTTTCTTGGTCTTTTGTAAATAGGGTGTAATGATTTAGAGGGGGGGTGACCAGCTTGAAAGGATACAAAGAGGACTGTATGATGCTGGATTCAGACAATATTGATCAGTACTGCACACATTTTCAGACAGATGCTCAACAATTCACACTCTTTAGGTCTGGTCTGTGTAAAATGATAAGTATATGGCATACGTTGAAGGCCTTTTAGTACTGGGTACATTTCAGTATGCGTGGCCCCTGTGACACCTTTTTAAACTTTTAGCCATAATGAATTGGTTGGTTTTGAAGTAGTGAAGGTAGAAGTTGAGCCTCTACACTGAGCCTTTGAAGCGGTTGCACTTATTTCTGTCACATGTGAGTCTGACAAATGTTTTTGATTCATTAATCAAGTTGTCATCAGTGAATTGTCAGGAAAAAGATCACAAATACCTCAGAGGTGCTTAGTCCAATTAACAAGCAGAAAATAATGCAGGACAAACCCACCAGTGACTGTGTAAATGAAAACATTTTTATATTATAAGTGATGGTCGCTGATACTGTGGTGTGCAGAAGTTTAGGCACCCCTTCTGTTACTGTAAATTTTTACAAGATTGGAGGATGAAATTATATTTACATCCATAAAGGCCATAAAGTATAATTCTTTCAAAATATAGAAAAAAAAATGAATCGATCTCGACTGGCTTGCAACTGAACACTGCTGAACTATGTTGTGGTAGTGCACAGCTCAACTGTGCAGCAACGGCAGAAAAAAAACATGACTTTCTGGGAGATTTTATTCTAAAAAAAACCTTTCGTGGATCCTCAACTTGAAATTCAGTATCACACCTTCGCCATATGACCCTCTTAACAGAATAAATTAACTAAGAAAGCAAGTCAGGTGGACTGATGGGGTTAGGTCAGAACTCTGGCCATAGCAAACAAAGGTAAACAAAACAAACAAAATCATCTGGTTATTGTCAGGTGTTCTTTACCTTGTTGCTTCACCACATTTGGGCTGAAGGCACTGCAGGGTTTGAATCTGGTTGAGGTCTGGCCTTTGAATGGACTATTGCAACACCTTCATTATTTTCTTTTTGAGCCATTCTCGTGTAGATTTGCCAATGTGCTTGACATCATCTTCCTGTTGCATGACCCAGTTTAATCCAAGCTTCAGCAGATGTCAGCAGATGTCCTCCCCAGGTGCATAACAGCCAAAACATCTCCACTCTGGTCTCGTCTGCTCCAGAAGCCTTGTGGTTTGTTCAGATGCAGCTTTGCAAACACGAGTCAAACTGCCCTGTTCTTTCTTGCGAAACCCTTTCAACCAAGCAATACTCGCATGGTCTTTTTCTAATTTTACTGTCATGAACTTTAGGATTTAAAATAAAATCTCTAGAGATCTGTCTCTTTTATTTATTTACTTTATCTTGGAGGGAGCTTTCAGGGACATCCATTGGATTGTCTGGAATGTTTTCTGCTTTTGAGTAATTTTTCACACATTTAATGACGGATTCCAAATTATTTCAAAATAGTCTTACAACTCCTCCTAAAGCAAAGGTCAGCAGCAACAAATGCTCCTCTGAGGTCATGTGAACGCTCCAGCAAACAGAAATATAATACGGCTGTGGTGAGGGTATATTTAAGGTTTTCACACTTTACTTTTGCATTTTTTGCACACACACACACACACGCACGCACGCACGCACGCACGCACGCACGCACGCACGCACGCACGCACGCACGGACCAAATCTTGATTTCTAAAACTTTAGAACTTAAAAGCATGTTGTTTCTTTTACACAGGACTACATGTGCAATCTGCCAAGTGTTGTTATTGTGCAGTCAAAAAAGTAAAAGCTAGTGTGGACTCATGCAATACAAGCAATTATAAATCTATATCAACTTTCAGTGTTGTACGTTTGGTTACTTTCTGCAATATGATGACAGTTTTCTCTGACTGTGTGTCGATGTATCTCTACAAAAATGACCAGACACAGTTTCACTTGCTCACACAGCATTCAGACTCCTTTAAAACAACAACAACAAACAAACAAAAACATGCAAAGCAGCCAAGAGAAATAAAAGCTGCTGCAGCAGCGGTAATTCATGGTTTTGACAGGGGGCTGTCACAGGCCACATGTATAACTGATACCAAGAATGCACAGGTCCAGAAACAGAAACATAGTGACAGTGTCTGTTTCACATTTCTACTGCATCGTTGAGCTTATTTTCTTTTCCATGTTTGCACAAGTGGTGTCATCAAGTGTGAGTCCCATGTTTGCCTGTACGTGCACGCTTGATGTATGTGTCTGTGCCTGAGGGAAGGAAGGGTTTTAAACACTGGTTTGAATCCAAGTGTGTATGTTTGCTGTGAACTCAGCATTAATGACTGAGACAACCATAAACACCTGAAAAGAAACAAGCTCACAGACTCCCTGGTAAAGAGTAAATATGGTCCTGATTGAGGTGGAGCTCAGCTCTGGTTAAAGCCCCCTGGACGAGTCCCGGGAATGGTGGGACAGACAGATTGAGGGTCTCGGTTTAGAGCTTCACAGATATGTCTTGCTATTAATGAGACCACCCTGTCGGGCCTCTCTGGCTCTGAGCCAGGCGCCGTCTCAGCACCCACACCATCACTGCCCCAACCTTCACGAGCGACCTGGAGCACATAGGCATGCAACACTTCCTGTACAATGTGCACATCACTGTCTGTTACCAAGTGAACACAAAGGAAGCGGCACGCCATGCACGCCATGCACGCCATGCACGCCATGCACGCCATGCACGCCATGCACGCCATGCACGCCATGCACGCCATGCACGCCATGCACGCCATGCTGCAAAGACCTGCAGAGTGCTGGTAAATGAACAAATTAACTGGTATGTTTGAGCATCCACGGTCAGACTTGTTTGTGCAGTTCTATGAGTGGATTCTTATAAGAACCATAGACATTATCAGACAATCCAGGAAATCCGAGGTTCTCCAGTCAGAGTAAGTATGCGTTAAACAATAAGCAGGGGTCTGACTGCCACTTAAAAAGTAAACAAACATGCATATCTAGTCTCAAGTCATCCTGCCGGCAGGTGAACTGATTATAAAGAATTTATATCACATCGGTACAGGGGTCTGGTACGAGTCCCTGGTCTGATTCCCATCTGACTGGACCATCACAACGTGTCACTTATGCTCATTTTATAGACACACCATATTCACAGATCCCACCTAAACAATGTCAATTAAATCCTCTACAAAGAAAAGCTTTAAAACCCTCTCAGTTTGACTCAGGTTCAGACATATATTCCTTTATTTTTAATTTTCCTGTTTCCTTGGCTAAGATGAGGACCATCCTTGAAGAAAATCCTGCAAAAAAAAGTTCAGGTTTGAACTGTAAAAATGAGCAACGCGCGTCTCCAATCAGGCCGACCGCTGGTGCAGTTCATCCAGATTTCTTCTCTACTCTCATCTTCAATCCAGAACTAATCACAACCATCAACACCGGTCCTCACATTCCTGCCAAACACCAATCAACCACATGTGCATATGGAAATACAGTATATGCAAAAAAAAAAAAAAACTCAGTCAGACAGGGACAATGGCCTATTAAACCACACAGGTTATCCAGGCGTGCTGTGTTTAGCGGCTGGGAAACTGAGACCAAAGTCAGGAGGTTTGCAAGGCAGGAGGCCATAAATGATGTCATGAAGACTGCTCTGATGTGGTGGTCTGTTTGTGCTTCAGTGTACATGGGAGGGGAAAAGGTTTGAAGTTTGGGTTCATAAAATCCCCACCCACCGTGCAACAACCCCGGAGCTTCTCTTATGTGGTTGTTGTATATGTTTATGAACTTAAAACAGCAACAAATGAGCCCACAGCTTGGACAATAACAGAGAAGAATATAGTAAAGGAGGAGAGTTCGCCATTCTACCGTGTTTATTGTATTTTTATGTTACTGCAGTCTGGATATCATTGGGCTGAGAGGATGAGACAGCGGTAATAGGGAGGAATAACTGGATTTTACAGGAATTCGTGCAACTGGATGATGTAAGAGTATGAAATAGTGAATTTCTGTGAAAGTAGAATCCAGTCATTGAGGCATCGGAGACTAAATTAAATATGAACAACTCATAGCTGAGTTGGGCTGAAGATTTGTTTCTTTTTTGTTTTGCACAGTAGATGACTAAATATTTTTGGGTTGGGCTGAAAAGGAAGCTGAAATCTTACTAGCAGGCCATTTTCAGTGCTTTCTGATTATTCATTTCACTTAGAGAATAATACTCCTTCAAGCTTTATAGATTTACATCTAAACTCTGCTCTATGTGATGAAGTGGTCTTGAAACACACTTCCATGTTCCATGCGAGTCATAAAATATATGAAAGATGAATGAAACATTGTCAGGAAAAGAGTCATGTTAAAAACAACGATCTGTGGTTACAGCTCAATCAGCTCAATCTTCACCGAGATAAAGTGATGTGCAGCATCTGGGCACAGCTGTCAGAGAGAAGACAAACTGTCAGAGGGCTGAAGGTTGTAGCTGGGTCCACTAAAGTCATCAAATGTAGTGAACCAACGAGACTTTGAGCCTAACCTCCTCCATCAACGCTGCTATTGTCTCAGCGCTGATGTAAAAACGTCAAAAATGTTTCATTACCTTCTCAGAGCCTGCTTAAGAACAGTGGAGCTGTGTTATGTGGTATGTACATCGTGCCACTCAATACCCGAGCGCTGAAAGATGGTGAGATGTTGAAAGGCAGGGAGCAGACGGGGTTAATGCATCTTTAATGACATCAGTCACTGACTGGATCGGAGCGGACCCCACACCTTTACACGTAAAGAGGATTTAAAAAAGCTTCGCTTTTTTCAGGTTGTACTTTATCATACTACAAGATAAAAGCTTCGTGTCCGGGTCACTTGTTCTTATCGTTACTCGCCCAGAAAAAAAGCATCTTTCCTCTACCCATCTATGTAAAAAACCTGCATGAGTGTGTGTGTGTGTGTGTGTGTGTGTGTGTGTGTGTGTGTGTGTGTGTGTGTGTGTGTGTGTGTGTGTGTGTGTGTGTGTGTGTTTGTGAACACGTGCGTATGACTTTTGAGTTTCCTTACACTGCTGACTTGGCCCGTATTATTTCTTTTGCGACTGCAGGAAAAGCAGTTTTCAATGTGTTCCGGAGGGAAAACTCGGGAAATAATAAATAAATCAGTAAGCAGAAGAGACATTTTCAGTCCAGGAGCCAGATACATAAAACCTAATTCAGATTCAAGGCTAAGTGTGTATGAAAGTTTAAAGAAGGCTCAATGAAAGCACTGTGTAGCTGTATTCCTTGAAGTTCGCTGGCATTTACTTTAGATTTAAAAATAGATGTGGGTCAGCAGTGAAGCAGAGAGGCACTTGATCAGATAACGACAAAATAAATGATCATTCTGTCTAAATGAAGCTAGTTGTATTAGGAAAAATAATATACTGCACAAATGACTGTTTTTCTTTTGGATTAACAATATTAGGCACAAAAAGGAAACCATAAAGCTTGAGAGAAGGAACAAAAGAACCTTCCTTCACTGTTTACTTCAGTTATTTTTAGAGTTGGCTGTTTTCATTGCTGTTGTTCGCTAATTAATGACCATCATGACAATTCCCCAGAGCCGAGCAGCAGAGGCTGAGTAGACTGGACGCTCCCATGTCTAATCTCATCTGGGGCCCTCGGCCCAGCTTCCCTCAACTTCAGCTGCTTCCAATTTGGGCTTAACGCTTGGAAGTTGGCTATTTACATAACTATGAATATCAGCTGCTGTGGCCTTCTTTCCCAATGTCTGCAACCTGCATACATGTATGCAGTTCATGTATGCACAAACCTCATCTTCTGAGGGTGGAAACTCTGCAGGGAGCAATGCCAACTCTGGACAGGTAACTAATCCATCACAGGGATCTCTGAGAGGCAACGACCTTGCATACCCACGCTGTTACAGTCATTTTAGGATCCCTGGAGCCAAAGTGAAAGACCCAAACTATGCGACACCTGCCGACGCAACGCAAGGAAACCCAGGAATCCGATTGTAAATAAAGAAGAATGCTGGATGCAAAAGTGACTACATTTCACGGTAACTTTGACAGCACCCCTCTGTGTGGTCCAGCAGGAGTGGGAGTGGTGGTCACCTTGAGTCGCTCAGCCTCCTCGCCTCTGACCTCAGGGCAGAGTCATTCTGGCCACAGATACAAAAGCCTGCTGCCATTTAAGCAACTAATCACAGTGAACAGCTGCATCCCTCACTGTACAAATCCTCAACGCCTCGCTCTCCCACCCACAGACGACTCCGGGAGATGCATCCTGCATGCTGGAGTCCACGTACTCCCACTCTTCCTTTGCTAATGGGAAGCTGCAGACGATTGATGTTTAAAGCATGGGGTTTAGAGTGTAGGCCTGAGATAAGCCGCGCTGAGCTGTGAAAACACAGATTACATTTCTGTGGCTTATTGCAGACAGCATGCCTCTGCCTCTCGGCTATACCGTAATTGTGACCGAAAAAACCGCAGCCTCCGCTTGGCGGTGAGATATGGCTAGATGGGGACCCCCCTAGGGGAGCTCTGACAGCCAGGCCAATTCAAGCCTACAATTCCCCATATGTTTTCCGTACGGCGGCTCCCTCCTGCGTAAAGCTGCAGACTTTCCGCAATAAATCAAAGCAGAGCCAACATAGTTACTGCTGTCTCTTGCTGTCATCTTCACACCTAAAAGACTCTGGCAAAATTGTCTTAAACAGTCTTGAAATTCAGAGATTCTTAGTGCCGAGCGTCCAGCAGTTGTCGTTCTGTACGTCAGTCAGCGCAGTATATCTGAGTCTTTCAGAGGCAAATTCAACATGAAAATGTTGGTGTTAAGGGATAAATTTGATATTCTCCACACTAAATTTCCTCCAAATGAAGAATAATTCTTACATTTGTGTTTGATGCATAAGTTGAAATATCCCAAGTGAAAACAAACATTTCCTTCCTTGGAATGCCAAAGTCAACCATGCATACATTAAATCCCCGTTTCTGGCCGGCTATGAGAGGGCCTCCATCTGCAATCACTTAGTCTTTTTCTTTCTCTGACTCAATCAGTGATAAAGACTATTGTTTTCCAGTTCCAGGAGTAACACAATATCTCCCAAACCTCATTGAAAACAATTAGGACCCTGTAATTACACAACTGACCTGGAATTCCAGCCAAGTCCTAAGGATGGTGTGAGGAAGAAATGGGAAAGAGAGCAAATGTGAACGGTGCCTGTCTCATGCCGTGTTGTGTTACTCTGATAGACGGATTTTGTTTATGAACTTGGGTGTGATGTGATGTTTTGCTTTTGGAGCCTCTACTCTGAATGCGTTGGGCCAAAAATCTGCACAAGTCCGCATGTGACTCAATAACAACAAACCGTTTGCTGTGATCTCTCACCGTGATGATCTCTCATCTGTCTCTGCACACTGACGCACTACTTTTGAAAAGAAATCCAAGACTTAAACAGAAATGTGTTATCTTAACCACAGCCTGGACCGGTTGAGCTACTCACCTACAATCAAAGTGTCTGATCCAGACGATGCATTTTCAAAGTATTAATAGAAGGATTTTTTTTTCTTTCACATAATTGAGCAGGTTTGATTACAGGGAAAAAAAAATTATCCAGCTGAATTTCCCTGGAAATGTACAGAGACATGCAGAGATTTGCAGACGGTTCCACAACCAGGCATCAAGAGCCGGGTTGTGAAGCTTCGACGGACCCACCGAGAGCAGCTCGAACGTCACTTGCCAGCACTATGGCAACACATTTAAGCACAATCAAGTTCAAGTCTCTGGCTTTGACTGTGTGGGAGCAAGCTTTTTATGTCTCTTTCAAGCGCAGAATGAGGCAGACAGCAGTGAGGTATCAGGTTATGTGCTGGCAAGGAGTTCTGCTCACGCGGCAGGAGCCGAAATAAGCACCGGTGGCCCTGGACAGCATCCATGGTGCCGAACACTAAAATACTAAAAGCCCTGTGAATGGGACCTGTCACTTCCACTCAGCACCGCCTGTGATCTGAGACACCCGGAACGACACTCAGATAAGTGACTAATCCCAGCATCCCTGCTTGGTTGACAGCCCCCTGCTGCCATGACAACCAGAGGGGAATCTCCTCCGGCAACAACTTAATTGGATAATTTCCTCCCTGTTTCACTTTGTTTTCCTCTCCTTTTGTTAAGTTAAATCTGCGCCATTGAACTGTGGATGTGTTGGGGGATTTTTTCGACTTCCAGAGTGGGGTGAGTTTAAAAGCAGCGTGATATTGAGACAGTTTTGGTGCATGCAAGTTCAAGCGAGCGAGAAAATAGGAGCTGTTTCTCCAGATGAAGCCGCTCCGCTGCAGACCACAGACCAGAGGGAGGGCTGAGAGTTGTTCTTAGTTCACCTGGGAGTGGGAGAGTAAAAAAGATATATAGCCTCTCTTTTCAGCACCACAAAAAAGCGACCACTTTAACCACTGTAAACATTTATTGTCCTTTGTGTTACAAGGCCTGACGATTTATGTTACACCCATTCAAGCACTGGATCACGACATAAACAGACGCTCCACCCTTCTACCCAGACTGCAGAGACCTGCAGACTTGTGCCAGGGGATGTCATTACACACTGTGTGTGTGTGTGTGTGTGTGTGTGTGTGTGTGTGTGTGTGTGTGTGTGTGTGTGTGTGTGTGGTGGGCAGCTACCGTAGTGGAAAAATGAAAACAGCAGTGCTAGTCTGGTACTAAGTGGATGAAGAGTTCGCTACAAATGGATCATAAAACTGAAAACCACAGCAAAGAAGAAAGCCCTGCATTCATTTTTGGAATGAAGACATTAAAACTTATTAATAAAGTAGCTGTAACTGACTTGCCAAGAGGAACCTTAAAGATCTTATTTCTTAACTTCATTTAGAAGATGCAAGATTCCTTCGGTATGCCAAGGAGAAATCAACATTTAAAAATATTACTCCCACAAAAGCACATTAGAAGGCACATACTGTATGCAGGCACTGGACATCAATGCAAAATAGAGGAATGGTGATACGGAGGTCAAGAAGTGAAGGATAATAAACGGAAAGGAGGCAGAAAAGGGCAACGGTGACGTTTAGGTCTGTCAGCTGTTGCTTAATAACTGTAACTCTGCAAAGCTTCCCTCTGTCCAACTTTCTGCAAACTCACCTTCTTCACAGGCGGCACCACTGAATCCTGGACAGCACTTCCACTCCAGAGAGGTCACAGTGCGGTACACCACTTTGTATGACGGTCTCACCACTGTCTTGTAGCTGGAAAATGCACACAAAATTTTAGGTCGTCACATACACACAGACGGCCAACGCTACCTGTGGATACTGCGACTATAATGACCCATTTTCTCTAACTTTGCAGTTTTTTAAGGGACTAATTTTATTTCTCAGTGTATCATGGTGTATACAACCTTTATATTTAGATGCTCCTATTTGATTTAGACCTGGATTTTTCTAACGTAAGGTCCATGAGACTTTGCAAATCCCGTTTATTGTGCATTCTGGAAACAGGCTCTAATACAACATAGTTACACCTACCTATTTCAGGCTCTGGTCTTATAAGATGATAATGCAAGAACATTGCAAATAAGTCAGAAGACATGGAAAAGCATCATTCTGTGACAGAATTTGAAGAAATGATTGCGCAGAGTCAACTGCTGTCTTCACAGCGAGCTATTGGTTTTTGTAAAACACATTGCAGGACAGTTAAAAATGACAATGACAAATGCTTTGTTTTGTTTAGTTTCAGCCACTTGTGTGCTGTTATTGTCTGGCCACTACAATGTGGGAACAACAATAACTTACACTGACAAACAGTGGAAAAAAGAAAAACCTTTTGCGTGTGTCAGAGCAGTTTTGCACAGAAGCAGCAGTCTGATCTTATTCTCACCTGCCTCCTGAGCATCCCTGTGGCCAGCGGCACGTCTGGTAGACCCGCTGGAGGATTGTCCCGTTCTGCACCTGGCAGGTCACCGTCTTAGTGACTGTATGAGGACACCAGTTCCTGAGGAGAGGACCAGGAAAAGGACAGTCAGAAATGCAAATTGCACAAAAACTAAAATAAAAACTGCTTTTTTTTTTTTTTTTTAAACAAAGAACAATACCAGGGTCTCAAAGTAAACAAGGAAGAAAACACCTTCAAGCAAATGCTGTCCCATCACAGCACAGCCACAAAAGTCAATTAACCACGCAGTCACATTCAGTATGGAATGGTCTTTCCCCCACCCTTTTGTTTTCAAGCTTCCTCATGGTGTTTACATGCTTTTAATCAACCACAAGATTTGCTTAGAGTGCATTTAGGGGTGTATTTACTCTAAAGGTCTGCCCTCCTTCCCTATCAGGGGTTTCTCAGGAGGGAGCAAAGATGACAACGAGGTCTTACACAATGATGGACTTTCTTTTTTTTTTTTTTTTTTAAATACAGGTTACTGCTGGGTTACAAGTTCATTCACCTCCCAGAGAAGCTCAGAAGACATTACCAGGAGTCCCTGAGACTGCTCAGAAAATTACATGTTAAAGGACAAAAGAAAATAAAAAGCAAAACTGAAATTCTGTGGGAGTCTGATCACAGCAAGGTTTTTTTTTTAAGCCTCCAGATCCAAAGTGTGATGTTTTCCAAATATGTCATCAAGTTATATAAAGGGTGTTTCATTGGTGGGAAGCATGAGAGCTAATTGGTTTAATATAATCCCTATAAGCCCCACAAGCACAAGAGAAATGTTTCTGAGAAAGGTCCCGATCCGAAGGCAACTCATCCTGCGACTCCACACCAAACATTTATCTCTCATTTCTTAGCTGCCACTGCTTTATTATGAATCAAATGTCCAAACTACCTTCGTGAAGCTATTAGAGAAATAAGGAAACAATTAGCTCAGCTGATTTTCATACAATTAAATCGATGATATGGATGCGAACGGTGCATCCCACATAATACCGTACACTTCAAAAGCAGGGCGGGGGGGTTCCCACCAAAGTCTGTTTGTCAATATGTGGGACCATATGTTTGTGTGTATCCAAGACAGTTAACTTTGGATGAAACCGCCAAGAGCAAAGGATGTGAAGCAACCTTGAACCAGCTCTCTTTAACTATCCCCACATGTTGTGGTGGGCACACACAGACTCAAGCCAAGTAGGGCACCTGTGATAAATGTCGGAGCACTTCTGAAGAGGTTTTCGTTTTGACATTACTTCACCTCCTGTATGGTTTTGTAGTACTGCTGGGAAGAAAAATGAACCGAGAAAAATTACAAGACAATTTGAATAGATTTTTTAAATAAACTGGGTAACAACATTTATCTGGTGCAGACAGTCTTTGAGTAGCAAAGGACATCCATCGGCCATCAGGCTACAACCCTGAACGTAGATCAGTGCTCTATAGTTACTATATGAAGGCCTTTCCTGCTTCAGATAAAACTGTTCTCTTTTCCTGGTGGAAAACGTGAAGGAGCTGTGGTCAGGTAGATCTAGATGAGGGGGAGCGCCGGGCACTCACGCTGACACCTCCCTGCCACTTATCTTCCAGACCCACCAGATAAACATCTGTGTTTCCCAGGCTAAGAGGAGGTTTCACCTGGGAACAGCCGAGAACATCACCAGGAGGTATGTGGAGGGAAGTGGGGGTGAGGGTAGGGGAGGTTTTATGACACCCCCCCCCCCCCCTCTCCTCTCCTTCCTCCCTCTCTCTCTTTGCGCTGCACATTTGCAATTAGCAAGGAGGAAACGCTGACCACTGTTGCTTCAGAGAATAAAATAGGAGCAGTTGGCACAAAGATTACAGTTTCTCAGATAGTTTGACAACAAATACCTACAACAAGGCCACATGGACGACACTTTCTCCACTGAAGAGCAGGAAGAAAAATTGAAGACACACTCTTTGAGGCTTATGATTGTATAAAGTGGATGCAGGTGATATCATAATATCAGTGCTTGGTTTTTGCTTTTAGACGTTTCGTAGTCACCATCTTCCTCTTACTCAAGGCACCCATGTGCTGCGAGGCGCGCAGCTCACCAGCACCACGCTGTTTCACTGGCAAAACACCAGGCGGGCCCTCGGTGAGTATCGGGTCTCAAAGCACACATGGCACGCTCGGAAAGCCAGGCCCAAGCTAAATAAATCATCATCCATCCCACATGCATGCAGCCAAAGCCAACCGTTAAGAAAGAAACCCCAAAATATCGCAGCCTTGTCCCATCTGTTCCTCAACGCTAGTGACGCCAAGCTGGGAAGACGTTGGAAAAGAAAGAAAAGAGAGCTGAGCCTTTAAATGTAACGAGTGCAAATGCAGACTGAAAGCTGGTCAAAAAGATTTTTCAAGAAGTGGGGACCGTATATTCGAGTTACTGAGGGTGTGTTTATTTCACCAATTTTTTTTTTAAACTACTAAACTGGTACATTTTCGTCAGTGGAGTGTGTGAAGAGGAAAAACCTGGGGGGGTAAGAACCGTGTGAACTGACCCGAGGGCAGATGATGGCAAAACCCTGATGAAACTGGTAGGAAAACGTCTATTTCTCCCACACTTCAAATATCCATTCATGTACAGATGGAGAAGGAGAGTCGACAACTGAAGGATTTATCCGAAATGCTGCACTAATGATCATCTGAAGGGATTCCTCTAGATCTCCGTATGTGGGAAAATGCTCAGAGAGAACAATGGACAAAAGACTAATGTGGCAAACAGCCAAACAGAGGAGAGGAGACAGAGGCTATTTTATCATAAAGGTCACATTAGAAAGCTTCCGATGGGAACGTGGATATAAAGCAAAAGACAACTATGAAGCAGTATTTGGTCTCATGGGACAGCATAAGATTAATGTGGTACAAAAACAAACGACAAGGAGACAAGCAGAGTGAACTGGTCAAGGTGAAATGAAGAAAGAGAAAAGGAGACTATTTCTGGTATTAATAAACTTAAATGGTTTCCTATGATTCTCCGACAAGAGTAACCGATAAGTGAATAGTTTATGAAAAAGCAAAAACAACGAGCTACCCGTGTGCTGTATCGTAAAAGTTATGAAATGATAAGTTAATCAATGTGCTTGGAGGCTGCCTAACTCCAGATCATCAAAGCACGTCAGAGGCCTTCAAAGTCAGCAGTAAGTGACTCCAATTTGTCTTGTCTGTTTTGAGTTTTCAGACCGGGACACCTGAGAGCATGTTAGAGGTTTGTGCATCTTCAAGTGTTTGAGGCTGGAACTTCATCCCTGTGAAAAACTCACCAATCAACGTAAAAAAAAACAAATTAAAAAAAAAAAACACACAAGATCCACACTGTGAAGCTTCCACACCACACATCCAAGACAGCGCCGGCTGGTTTGGAAAGAGATACAAATCCTGGGTGTTGGGGGGCAGGGCCATCTAATGTCTGGAGGTGGGATCGTGGCAGCGGATTCCTTGGGATCTGGAGAGTTTGGAAGCTCGGTCAGTGACTTGGATTCATTGATCCTGTTCATTGACCCCATCCTGAAGAGATTTTGCAATGTGGTGAGGTGCATTGTCCAGAAAATGCTGACAAATGTCCTGAGCGGACAGTTTCAAAGGCCTTTTTTTCCCCCAAACCAGATTCAGTTTAACTAGTAGTTCATTTAAGAAGGAAATTACAGTTGTAACGGAAGCTCTTATAAAAGCTTATGATATTATAGCTATTAAAGACAAAAAAGGACGAAAATAGTTCCAACTCAATAAAATATTACCGTAACTTTTTTTGTAATTTTGATTTATTTAATTTTATAAAGTAAGTCAAGCAAAAAAAAAAAAAAAAAAAAAAAAAAAAATCAAATTATTCTGTTTTGGTTCATAATCAATTAACTGACTAAATTTTGATGTTCTAAACATTTAATCTTACACAAACCCATCCATGCATGTGCTTCCAGCAATTTCAAAATACATCGGTACAATGAAACCTCCCTGATATTCATCCCAACTTTCAATCTGAGCAGATATTAAAGTAATCTGAATTGACAAATCTTAGGCTGCTTTGCTTTAGGTCACACAGGGATCAAACTACTGGAATCTGAGACACCTTCATTCCCATGCTTGAAGAGTGCATGGATCTGGTTAAGACGGGTGGGGAAGGAGGGTGGCCACAGGGCTTAGGCTGCCTGTCAACCCAGGACAAGTCCTCTGAGGGAGGATAAAGAGGTGGGTGAGACAAAAAGAGGAGAATCATCTACCTCAGTAACCCCATAGAGAGCTCAGCATACAGAGTCATCAAGAACAGGGTGAATAAATACTGTAAATGTCTCCACAGAGCGACCAAACCGGTCCAGTCATTTCTCAGGCAGGTGAGGGAGGACATTGCTATTGAAGGTCTTTCTGTGACAGATTTATTTCTTAGACTGCTGAAATGAGATTCCATCTGTCTGGACTCTGATGACAAATTGTTTCTGTCACTGAATGTCAAGCTGCAAACTTTCTGCGCTGCATGCCGCCATCGGCATTGTTGGCACACCATAAACCACTGTTTAAACAGATCTGGCCGGACGGCGGGTGGACGGAGACACTCAGCTGCTCTCATGTGCCCTCAAACCTACTGACCCCTCTGAGGACAGAGGCTGGGGGCCAGCAGCAGCTCTCTTTCTCTGTCTACTCCCCCTTACTCAAAGCACAAACACTGAAATATTTCCAGAACGAGCCCAGATGCAGTCGAGTCCCATCTGCTCGTTGTTTGGTAAACATGTCCACAAATGTCTGGTGAGCATAAGAGAGGTGAGTTAGTGGAGCGATGCAGGCTGGAGGCGCTGAAAGCCACCTGGACACACCCTCATCAGAGAGGGGCTTTTCTGCTTCCGGCCACTTTCAGCCCACACACACACTTCAAGTGGTAGCCTAAATGTTTGTGAGAAGGGAGTCGCTTGCTCATCATTACTCCAAGCTTTGAACTGAACAGAGCACGTTAGCAGACCCTCCTGACTCTGTGTTTAGTCTAGTGACTTCTTCACAAAAGCCCTCATCTACATCACCTGTGTTTTGCATTAGATCAACCATTTCATAAGATCGCCTCATCTGCCTTTTCATTCATTGACCACTTCACTGAAGCCACGCACATCAAGACTCCCTCATTCTCAACACGCAGTCTGATTAGGAGAGGGTTTCTTAGACAGACTAGACAACTGAAAGGAGGTGTATTTTCCAGAAGGGCGTGACAGGTAGGAAGGCGCAAATGATGGAGCTGCTGCTGCATCTCCTGGTGCACACCTCAGGGACAGTGGAGGTGCTCTCAGGAGACAAACGGGGGGGGAATGTGGGACGGGGACCCCGCAGAGCAATGCTGCCAGCACAGGAAAAAGGAAACCAACTGTCAGGAAGACAATGGTGGCGGGTAGATGGATGGAGATGGGAGTAGCTCTGCACAGTCATGCAATGAATAAGAGGCACAAGGTTTAAAAATAGACTCCGGCGGTTATTTCGGGTGCACAATAAGACCGAACTGGGGATTCACATGCAGCACAATAGCGTGTTGTAAATGAACGCGTTGCTTACCTTTTCTGATAGACTGAGGTGTGAGCGGTTGCTGTCTGGTCTCTGCTCAGCTGCGTACCGGCTGGATATGTTTTATAAAGTCCCGTCTTCCACGTCCCGTGGACAAACGTGGCCGGACACAGCACCAGCGCAGTCCAAAGCAAACTTTTTCTGCAAAGTGTGGACACGCTCTCTCGACGGTGCGACCCCATTTCCGTGGCATCAAAAGTATGGCCAGAAAGAGTTTTTACTGAGCCCACGCTCTTTGGTCAGAAACCAGACCGGTTGGTGGTGCGTCCAGCCCGGAGGGGAGATGCGTCAAACTGCGCTGGGTCGGTTGGAGAAGACGCGCATCCTAGTCACAAAAGTAGAAAATACACATTTACACTGAAACGATGCCTGAGACTAGTGCATTTGTTTAAGAAAAAAAAAGAGGGGGGAATGGCTCAAAATCCCAAGTGAGGTGCAGAAAAATGTAGCCTCATAAACTCACACTTCTCGTTTGTCTCTTGGTCAGAGATCCGACTTTTGAGAATGAACCTTGAGTGAGTGAGTGAGTGAGTGTGTGAGTGTGTGCAGTCCTTCCTGCCTCCTCGGTTTGCTCTGCCTACCTCCGTCTTTCTGTCCTCATATTCATCGGAGTCTTAACAGCAGCAGGCATGAAAGCCGTTTTATAGTCTCTTCGGGTCTTAAAAAGCGCAGCCTGTTAGGTCTTTTTTTCTGTACCCTACCCACTTTCAACGCTCCACACAAGACAATGCACGCTTAAGGCGACGGCACTTTTACGCATTGTGAATGAATTATGGGGGTGCTGCTGTCTCCCCGGGCTCCTTTGAAACGAGATAATGAAAATGTAAAGCTAAAAAGACAAAAATCCCCAACCCTTATAAATCATTCATAATGGGATTAAGTCTGGGTCACCTATCCATTATTGTAACTTGTAACAGGATTTCTAGTTCCTCCAGTGCATGTGTGAGTTAACCATAAGTCGGTGGTCCACTCCAAACTAAATACCAGCACTGCAACTGTGAGACGGGGTACATCTGTGGTTGATGTAACTACCTCTCTCTGACTCAGGCCCCGTAAAGATGCTGCACACTGCAAAGAGTCTCCACGCAGCTGACCGCTTCCCTTAAGTTTTTATTCTTCTTGATCCACTAAATGTAGGACAGTGAAAAAAGATTCACGCTTACTGGGAAACACGGAGACTGGCACTGATCAGCTCCCTACACCACAGAGGGGGTTCCCACCTGCTCACAATCACAGCATGTGGAAAAATTGGGGGGTGGGGGTGGCTGGAAAAGGATGTGTCAGACTCTTTTTTTATGTTTCAGGGCACCCTCTGCGTTTTATGAGGCCACTCACAGCAAACAATGAGGCCAAGCAGGAAGTAGAGCAGTTAAGGTTGCTGTAAATCCCTGCAAACATGGGCAGCTGAAAATCATTTTGAGATGGGGCTTCAGTCCCACTGGGCGGATTTTATTTTCTCCCCTTCTTTGGGCATTTCTTGAGCTGTCAATATCCTGCCTCCTATTTATTTTGAACAGTGACAGAGATGCGTTGGCGCTAAGAGCACATGTATTGAAGAAAAGGTCCATTAAGCAACAGACCACTCTACAAAAAAAAAAACAACAAAAAAAAAAGGTTGTAAACTGTCCCGATCTTTACTTTTTATGACAGTTGTACAAGTTCAAGATGAGAAAAAGTCTGTCTAACCTTTACTTGCCCCCATTTGATGGGGGGCGGGACCCTTTCAGTCAACATAATATAGTAATGACACACAACCAGTGATCTCATATGAGGATGGGGATTTTAAAGACAAAGACAAAAGACAAAAAGAGAAAAATTTTACGTTTATGGGTGTTTGCTTTTCTATGCTCACATCTAAGAAGCACAATCCTGATTAGAGCTGCACACTGAGCCTCAAACATATATGTTGTCCAGGTAATGGATGAAAACTTTCCCAGTTTTCCTTTCTGTGTGAATGCTGCTGTAACAGCTGCCAGATCCTCAGGGGCCGTCTTATTTTATAGGAAACGTCACCTGCTTTGCCATGCTGACCTCAGCAGCATCAATTACTCAGAGCTGCACCAGATCCGCTTTTTATATGTTGGAGTAACAAATATGCTTTTACCCATAACAAAAAGAAAACCTTAAAAAGATAGCTGGATGAAGTGGAAAACTTTGGTTAGTGTGTCACTCTCCAGTACATGAAGAATACATGCAGTCTCTAGTAATATTCTATAGCCGTTGTTTTGTCAAAAAGTGTGACTTTTTTTTTTTTCCATTAATAAGTAATTTCAAACTTTAGGCCTGAAACGTTCTGGTCCATGTGGGCGTGGAGGCAGTTTAACCTCTTGTAACATCAAGTAAAAGTGCTACAAGCTCAGACCAGACTGAAGCTCTCTACTGTTCTGTGCTGCCATCTAGTGAAAAAACACATTGAAGGCTTTAAAGCAGTAAAACATCTCTGAATTTATTTTCAACAAAACATGTGAGGTATTTCACACACACAACTTTTAAAGGAGCAGATATCAGACATTACTGGCCAATTAAGTCAAGCAGATGGTCATTTTCAGTCATCGTTAAGGTACAAACACACTCCCTGGAGAACCCAGTGAGAGATGTGAATGGGAGTAGACAGATCTGCTTCAAATACCAACCCTGCACCCATTGCATTCCTTCGCAAAGAAGTGGTGTACACCGGTGTCCTCTGGGTGTTCTGAATAAAAAAAGACAAGACAAGAAAAACAAAAAGTCAGAGACAAACAGCCACAAAGTAATGATATTAAGATATGGAGGGGTGTAGCAGCCACTGTCCAACCTGTAATCGAAGGCGGTGTGCCTCTGTGGGGATAATTTTAAGAATGGGCAGCTCAACAACCAGAACCTTTGGTTTGCTCCTTTTTAGACAGCCGTTCTCCATGTCCCAGTCGGCTCCCTCCAGATAAAGGCCAGAGACAAAGCAGCCTGTGGACAGTAAGAATTCAAAATTTAAAAAAAAAATGCCCCCAGGGGGATGATTCAAGAGAATGTTGGTGTTCAGACCTATTCACCAAACAGGCTACCAAGGTGAAGGTCGTTCCATTACCCTGCCTGGGGAAGCCACTGACTTCATCCTCATTGCGGTACTCGGTCACTTCTGTGTACAGTGTGGAATGATCCAGGGGCCAGTTATTTTTCCTGCACGCAGCTTGGACCAGAGCCGTCAGGTAAGACTCTGGGATGTGTAGTCCTGACAGCCACATAACCTTTGGCTCACCCTCACTGACCTGGATAGACAAATGCAACAGAATTGCAAATGTATTTTTTACCCGTTTGCAAACTCTAATCAATAAGGTTCTGTGTTGTGACATGTGACCATCTTTACCCAATAGCTGTATTGTTCATAACGCCTCATGAAGTGGCTCATCCAGTTGCCAAGCGACTTCAGGGTGTCAGGTGCCAGCTTCTTCCAAATGGCAGGAATGTTACCATTAAACAGGGTCCGAGCCACATCGTCCAGCTCGTGGCTCATACCCACCTCACCAGCCAAGGCCTGACAGACACGAGAGAATCACAAAAAAAATCTGAACTGGAGGGAAACAAAGGTTAAAACATCTGAATGTTTTTCCCAACATATTATTGTGATGTGCCCCCAGCCTTACCCTCTGCAACTCAGCCAACGACTGCTGCATGCGGACCACCAGTTTGTTGAAGCGCTCCAGCTCTTGAAGCAGAACGACTGAGGTTGGAGAGATGTCCGTGCCAAGCGTTTTCCGGATCACATCCATGTTGAATAACTCAGGCAGCTTATTCTGAATGTCCTGGGCCACCTGGCTGATGTGTTCGTCTCTGCTGATGCTTCCACCAGATTCACCTGAGGGATGAAGATGTGTAAAAAAAAAATTGAGGAGCAGATATATGACAATGTGACAGCAAATGGTCACAGAAGAGAAGCTTCTAATTCTATAACATTATGGGTACCAGCTGACTGGATGCTCTCTGACTCAACACTGGAAGGAGGAGTCAGAATACAACAGAATATTTTTCTTCAATTATGATCACTTTCAGCTGAAAGTTCTCAGATCATACTTGTCTGAGGCTGAAGGTCTATTAAGTGAGTCCACATCTCTTTAACTGATTGAGTGTAGTATCCTATCTCTGCATTGGAATGAAGTCCCAGCACCTCTGGTGTGTTTGCTAGTGGCATATTCTCAATCTCATCTGCAACAAATAACACGGTACAGCTGTGACTGAAGACAGAAGTTTTATTTCTTTGTTGTGTCAAAAAATGAAGTAGACAAAGCATTAACCGACCTATATAAACCTCTATTCCTCCAGTTGGAGGGATTTTGTAAACTATATCTTTGTTTTTGAAGAAGTGGAACTTCTGAAAGGTCCAGAAGAGGAAGTCTCCAAGGTACTCATCCATGTAAACAGTCAGGATCCTGCGGTCAAAGCCATCTATTGCTCTCCCACCATACATCACCTAATAAAATATTGATATTGTAAGTAATAATCTTACAGCTCTAAATATAACAATACAGTATATGATATAAAAACAAAATCAGTGCAGCCTAACCTCCCCAATTAGATATTTAAGAGTTTCCCAGGGTATGTCTTGGTCTCCTTGGTTGTGAGATTTTGTCAGGTAGGTGTTCAGGATCTCCATACACACCTGTTAAACACAGTTACATTACTTAAACTGCTGAACAGTGAAGTAGAACCATTGTTGTACAACTAAATAAAAAAGAGAATTTGTATTGCTCACAAAGAAGTCCGACTCGCTGAAGTCGTACGGTACATTCCAGCCAATCTTTCCGTACTTGCGCCTCTCTTGCACCACAGCGTGGAAAAAGGCCAGCACATAGACCAGACTGCCAAATTTAGGGTGTGGGCATTCAAGCAAGGTCACGCGGGAGATTTTTGAGTATGTGGCTCGCATGTTCAGCTTAAGACCACTAGGAGGCTCTGTCGCAACCTGAAAAGTTCATTTAAATACAATAAAACATGGTACATCGTGCTTGTTTGAGAACTTTCAGTGTAAATATTAGAAAATGACACATGCAGGCTGATAAGTACACTGCTATCCTAAAAAATACTGAGATCCATTTTAAGCGAGTTGTACTTTTATATATTAAAAAATAAAATCACAATATTTAAAAAACAAACAAATACTTAATGATAACTCCCGTCTGATGAGATGCTTTCACCCACTGACAGGTTGGAAAATTAGTTCTGGCATCAAGAAAACTGGAAGAAAACTCTGCAGAAATTAAAGTAAAAATGTTTCACCTTTAGAGACTTTTGCAGAATGCCAATGGGGAAATCCTTAATGGGGTTGGTCGTGATCCACAAGCGGAAGTTGGGGTTCGGCTCAGAAATTCTCTCCAAGGCCTTTTCCAATTCCTTTAGCCACTTCACCAGCAGATGGCAGTTCTGAAGCATCAACCACTGACCACAAGATACTGCGTTGTCCAACAACTCCAGGGCCACCTTTATCAAAAGTACAAAAAGGTATTTAAGGTATTTATGATTTAATTTTTCTTATCTACACATATTAACTATCAGTGATAAGTAATATGATCATTTTAGTACTTCATAGTTAAAACATTAAAAAAGTGCTCAGCACCTTCTCCTGACTTTGGCCCATTGCAAGGAATTTGAACTTGCCACCTCCAAAGCCTGAGGCCTCTGCTAGTTTCATGATGTCACTGGCTGGGTCTGAGCCTGGGCTCAGGATGAAGACGATGGGAGAGAACGGTGTGCTATCATCATAAATACTTGCCAGGTCCATCACAGGCGGCTGCACATATCTAATCAGACATGCAGGAGACACGTTAGGACTTCAAATTATTATACATTGCTATACTTCTATAAATTCTTGTGTTTACTCAGTTTAACCTTCATCACACTGACAGTATTTTAATATTCATACACAGGTTTTAGGAGGTTCAGCTGTTTAAAATCGTATCCCTCACACATCTCCATTCATATGGCTTATGAACCAAATTTATTCTGCAGCATGGCTGTGACTTAAGACATATCACCAGAGCCATAAAAATCCACGATGAGGAACAAAAAGTGCAAATAGTTTGGTTGAACTAAAAATTAAATGATTTAGATGTTAACCTTAAAAACAGAAAATACTGAAACAGACTGAAGAACTGGGTCAAATATTTGCAGATGTTTGGAATATTTACTATCCAAAAACAATTGGGTGGAAAATTATGGATGAAATTATTATGAAGGCCTTTTTTGGAAGGTTGAATGGGACATTATTTTGGGGCTTGAGGGTTCTGTAATCCAATTGGCTTGAAAGGTGAGCGTGAATGGTTTTATGAGTATGAACAGGATATGAACCGCATGCCACCAGATTTTTGTAAGTTGATCTCAATTACAAATCTGTGGAGATTTTAGACAAAGTTGTTAAGCTTCATTAAACTTCAGTCATTTTTGTAAATACAATGCAGTCCTGAAGTTTTGCCAATATTCCAGAGATGTGGCATGCATGAAGGGAAATGCATACACTATGCATTCTGGACTACTTGCAGGGATCCGTTTTCAGGCAGATCCCAAGTAATCCTTTTTGATGATCACCAAGCAAAACAATGTGTGAATGCAGAAGATGAATTTCTTCACTATTTACTGAGAGTGTGCCTTTTAATAAGAGTTGCTGCTTCAAAATATTTTTCTGCAAAGTTTAATACTGTAGACACATTCAAATATACGCTAAATTCATAAATCACAAAAACATACATTCGTGAGTCTCACACACACACACACACACAGATCTCACTTCTTGCCCATGGTGACACTGACGTAGTCGGTCACAGCTCTGAAGACTCTGTCAACACGGAAACAACGCAGCAACAGAAGCCTCTGAAAGGCTGAGAGGCATTCCTTATATTTCATGGGAAACGGCGCCTGCTCTGGTGCATCCAAGTCAGACCACTTCAGAGAGAAAAAAACCCCAAAAAACAATAAACAATTAATGACTTAAATTCAACCAATTACTACCCTACCTTTATTTCTGTCCCTGTTGTCGCTTACAGATTTCCAGTCAGAGGGATTTTTTTCAATGTCGTTGAGCAGAGAGCCAAACTGCTCAGGAAAGAGTTCTGCAAGTTTCACCATATCCTCCCAGCCCTGATCGGGAAGCCAGTCACATGGCTTTTTATGCGTGCTTTTTTCCAAAGATAGACTTCCTTTACACAAGAGGTTGGAAAAGTTAATTGGAGCATTATGTGAATTCCTGTGCTTCTGTGTGCTTGTGGTAATTACTATCTACTTAGATGTTTCTCTGGATATCTCACCTTTGATAAAAAACTCCAACTCCTCCTGTGGCACTCTCCCCTCAGCTTGCTCAATCTTTATTGTCATGTTAAAGGAAAAGAGCAGCTTGTGCCTCTCAAACAGCCCTAAGAATATGCAGTTGGTTAGAGTGACAAAATTTACAAATCTACATACTGTACTTCAGAAATGAAAGAAAAATGTGTTATTCTATCTTTATTGTGTTACCTGTGCAGCCATAGTTATAAATTTTGTATGTTAGAGTGGTCATGATGTTCAACAATCTTTGCTGAAGGTCTGAGCTCGGCAGAGACTTTCGCAGGGAAAAGTCAAACAACTGTAGGTAGGAGGCCAGTGAGTATTGGTACATGCTGTTAACCAGAGCCATGTCTGTCAGTACAAAGAACAGGATAGCGCCGCGCTTAGCTGCAGGTCGGTAGCCGTCTCTGAGTTGCTCAATGTCCTTGGATGTCCTTTGAGCCAACTTGAGCTTTTCAAACACCTGACAAGCATAAAAACAAACGAGAAGCATCACTTCACCTCAGCATCACTGACCTTAGTAAATTACTATTGTAAAATGAGCCCATTAGTGCTAGCTTTAGTACTAGTGACCTCGCTGGCTTTCGACTTTGTTTCCTCCAGCGTGTGAATGAGTTCTGTGTTATCCAACATGTTGCCTGTAGATGTGGCCAGCTCTCTGAGCAAGGAGTCACCAAGTTTTTTTAGCAGCATCTTATTGTAACTTGTCTCTTGGATCAAACGCTCATGCATCTCTTCCTTCACCTTCTCCTCAAAGCCCATGATAACACTCAGGAGCTGATCTTCCAGACCCTTGAGGGTCACTGCATGCATCACAGGTAGAGTACACAAAAGCAGTCAGACAAACTGGTCAGTATAGATTGTTCACATTATTCAAATAAGAACTGTAGTTGAAAATCTTACCAGTGTAGTTAATGACCATGGCTTTTCCAAACACTGATGGAGAGTATCTGGGGTTAGCCAATTTGGTGTTAAGGTAAAGTTTAAAGTTGGGATCATAGTCCACCTCCTTGTCACCCAGCATAATGACTTGTCTGCCCTTTGCTCCTTTTGTATTCTTCTCCAGAACACTGTCAATGACTGGGTCAATGTACTCATCTACATCTTGAAAAAGGAATGGATAGCCATACTTAATGGACCTCTCTAGCTGTTTCAGGAAGTCAGGATGGTTGAAAGATGAGATCTGAGGGAAGATAGAGATCGTGGTGTCAGGGTCACGAATCATGAGTCTTTCCAATACTCTTATTTTCATGACAAAACAATTTGTGGTACATTGAGGTTATTGTTTTCCTCCTTCTTCTTGATCCAGTTGAGCGCTTGCTCTTGAGGATCTATACACATAGGGAATCGGCTCCCTCTTGTCGTGAGGATTCCATTCTGCACAGACAGTTCATCCGGAGGCAGCCCCTCTGAGCCCCATCTGTTTGACACAATTGACTCTGTAAGCCCATCGTGTCTCGGTAGCCAATGTTCATTGCAGTAAAAGAAATAACTGTGCAAATTCCTTACCTGCTAATTTCTACTTCATCAGTAAGAAGATTTTCCACTTTAAAAGGCTGACTCAAGGGGATGCCTCTCTCCTGCACATCTCGAACCCACACTTGATATACCATTTCATTCCTGAAGTCCCAGCTGAACGCTCCTTCATAGCTCAGAAAAGCAGCCGAGATCAAACAGTCACCCAGGAGGTACACGCGCTGTTGCTTCAAATCCTCCAGCTCTTTTGTCCACCTGAGTTGAGTAAATTATAAGAGTGATGGTTGAACACAAAAAGCGATGAAAACAGAGAATATACGAGAATCTACCACAGATTTTTTTCAACCATCTTTCGATCTTGTTAACACCTTGCAGTTTCAAGGTATATCATAGTGGAAGCTGTCCCTCATCTTATTAAAAGCACAAGTTTTGCCTTTTTTCATTTTATTTATTATTATTATGCCCTATTCTTTATATATATATATATACATATATATATATGGATATTATTTTCCTATTACTTCTTTCTACTTCTCTCATTGCTTTTTTATTTATTTTTTTGTATTGGTTCTTTCATTTCAGTAGTCTCTGCTATCATCGTATCACCGACTATTATTTTTGTTAGTTACATGATTTTCCAGGATGCACACAGTCATTGTACCAAGTGGAAAAACTTTTGTTGAATGATTGCCAAAAATCAAATAAAAAGAGTGTGCAAAAAAAAACATGATGAAAAGAAGAAGAAATTAAAGATAAAAAAGGAACTTTTAGCAGGATTGTAATCTTTGACCTCTCATAAGCTCACCGTTCATTTTCAGAGCTCAGGCCAGAGATGAGTTTGTCAGCAGCTATCAGCCTCCTCTCCATTACTTCAGCCTCCTCCTGCAACAGGTGCTTCTTCAAAACGGCATCTTTATACTTGTCTTTAAGAGCATGCAACTCTTTCTGGATGTTGCTAAGCTCATTTTGAATGCACTCTAGATCTTGCTTACTCTGAAAGAAGTCCTTCTCTAGGCGTGCCACCTAAAAAGTGAAATGCCAAAATGCCTTTTATGTATTTTTGTCTCTTCTAAAGCAGGATACTGTATCAGCCATTATAAACATAGATTACCTTCTCTCTCTTGGGTTTTATTTCCCTGGCAACATTGCAGTAACTCATGATTGCCTCAACAAACTTGAACATTCCTGAACCTGCCTTACTGATGGCTTGCATCTCCTCATAGGTCGTCTGCAGGTTCTTTAAGAAACCTAGCCAAAAGAAATTGCAAAGAAAACAACTGGGAAATTCTAACATGGATGTAAAGTACATGGATATCACCATTAAAATATGTACGGTTGTTTTTCATTGATCATCAAGTCGTCTTACCTTTGACAGTTTTGACCTGGGCATTAGTTATGGAATCACAGTCCATTTCCATCAAGGAGCGCAGGAAGTTAGCTTCTGACATCATAGCCTTGGCTGATTGCCAGCTGATTTCTTTGTGGCCACGTAGCACAAGGATGCACTCACAGACCATCTGCACTTGTTTGGGTGGCTTAACAAAAGACCTACATGTTGGAAAAGCAGGAGAAGGTAGCTACTGTGAGGGGACTGATCAAGAGATAATTAATGCTTCCATTTTTTTTGGTGGGGTCTGGGACATTAAAGTTTGGCTTTAGTGACTCATGAGTGTTGTTTGAACTTTCAAAAAAAATCGTGACTGTATGGATTACACGTATTGTTTACAGTACAGGTATCTGCTTTAAAGATTACATCAATCATGGATTCATTCAGCTGGATCTGTCCAACATTGCCAATTATCTCAGCTACACAATATTTAAAATTATGTTTTGAGGAAGGAGATAAGATTACCGGATATCTGCCACATCTGATTTTTCAAGGTCTTGCAGGGCCCTGCGGGCAGTTTCTAATGCTGGCAGAGCTTCAGCCAGGGAACTCTCAGCTTCTTTTTTCTCAACAGCAATGACATTGTTCTGCTCCTCAATCTCTTTAGCTTTATCTTCAGCCAGGGTCTTTTTCTCCTCAGCTAGAAGAAGTTACTGATAAGTGGTATTCCATAGCTGTCTGTAAAAGTACTTTATTTGTATTATGATGATAAGTGAAAAGAGACAGGCCCTCACTGACCTACACTTGTGTTTGTGGCAATCTCTTCCAGCAGAACTTCACAAGCTGTGGACTTTTCAGCAAGGACCACCTTCTGATCTGCCAGTTTGACATTCATTTCAGCTAGCTGCTCACTAGCTTCCTTCAGTTTTTCCAAGCCTCCCTGTAAACGTTTGCACTGAGCTAGAACACAAGAGAATAATATTTGACATCCTAACAAATGTATTCATGTGCAACAGTCATGCAGCACTAGTTTAACGGAGAAACACTAGATTTATAACATATCGCATCTTCTTACCAAGAATGTATTCATCCTTTTCCTCCAGAAGGTTGGAATAGGTGTTAATAAAATCCAAGTAGTTTTTTGGGGTAACATAGTTACATCTTCTAAGTTTTTGGAGGAATAGTTTGCTGTAGTCACCCACAGAGGTATGGACCATACATACATGATCTATAACTGCTGCAGAGTGTGAATCCGGAATCATTGGACTTTCACCTGTAAAATGACAAAAATGATAGTTTAAAGACAATCTTCCACTTGAAAATCTTATCACAACAACATATATTGGTATTTAAATAAATAAATTTAAATAATCTGTTAGAAATTCATAGAAGATTAAATGAAATAAATAAAAAAGAATATCTGTAATAACGCACCAAGGAAAGACTTTGCCACTGCGTGCAATGCCTGTGGTGGCCATGGCAGGAACCAGTCAATCACTGTGTTGTTCATCAGTCCTGAGACACAAGTGCATGCGAGTAGTACAATTAATAAAATCAGAAATTATATTTTACCTAATAAAGGTTGAACACGTGCACACATTTTTTACCTGGGAAGTTTCTGCAACGTGCCCTTAGGGTATCTCCCAGTGGAGACATGCCTAAAACAATGTGTAGATTATTGGCACTTTTGTTGACAAAGTACTGCCAGATACTCTCTTTGGAAGGATCTGCTCCCATTTTAAGAGCCTCATCACGAAGCTGGTTGAGAACTGACTCCTTCTCATCGTCAGGAAACAATGCAGGAACTATGCCTAGAAAGAGCTCAAATGATTAGAAAACTACAAACTCTAGATTTCGGAAAGATAAATCACATGTATACCAGATTAATATCCAACCTGAGGTGAGCATGTCGTTAATGAGCTCCAGGAAGCCTTCATCAGCAACATGAGCATCAGTAAAAAGGAACACTGTCTTCTTATTTTCAATCCCAAGCCTCAAGTACAGTGTTTTTAGATCTTCTCTGAAGTTCGGCTCACTGTATCCTCTGCTCAAAGTTATCTCAAAAACCTGGGACAAATTCAGGTCAATTCAGTTACCAGAAGCTGGAAAATGCATTTGCAAATAGAGTTTAATGCTTCTTAACCTCTCTATATTTAAGTTCTGGATCAAATTTTACTTAAGTAACTTTATGGTTGAAAGACAGTGCTTCTTTTTTAATGCAGTTTCAGATGGAGGTTAACACTAAGTTAATTCAGTTTATTAATACTTATTTGTATATTCAACATTTAAAAAATGTTACTTAAAATCATGTTGAAAGGCAGACAAAAGTCAATGTTTTACAACCTCACAGCCAGCACTGAATGCAGCAAGCTTGGTGAGAGACTGTTTGCCAGAGCCCGACACTCCAACAAGCAGCGCATGGCCACGATCAATCCGGATGATGCGGTGAACCCGGGTCAGATGCTCCAGAGCATTATCAAACAGAACGAGATTCATCCTCATCTTGTTCTCATTGTACTCCTCGAGAATTTCCTGCAGGAAAACAACACAGTGGTCAGACAGTAAAGCAATGCAACAAATGCTTAAAAAAAAAAAAAAAAAAGCTCTATTAATATGTTGTCCAATTCACCACTGTTCATAAGACAGACAAGAAATTACCTGAAATATGGCTTTTGAAGCATCATAGTCGTGGATGTCCTCGTAAACCCTCGGTTCAGATTCACTGAGGGCTGTCCTGTAATCCCCAAAAAGAATTGGGTCCCTCATTACGGCCTCCATGTCGGATTTGAAATGCTTTTCAATCAGGTTCTTTATGTGACTTTGGACCTGAGAGCAAAACAAGAGATTGAGATGCATTTAAAAAAAGAAAAATGCTAGCCCTAGAAAAAATGACAGAAGATCTATCACATATATCACCAAAGCTTTGTCATCTTCATCAATAAGTCTGTCATGGAAGATTCTCAGGCACTCATTTCTCCAGACACGGACAAATTGAGTAACAGTTGTAAATCTTTAAGAGAAAAAAATTAAGGGAGAAACATTAATATTTTGAAAGAAAGACATGTGGTAATCTGTCAGAAAAGTGAAGGTGCTAGATCCAACCTTTCTGGTGTAGTAAGGGTCAGTCCATTGTACACTTTCGACAGGTCCCTCAGGTTGAAGACATAATGAAACTTGGAGGGAGTGGGAGGCAGATCTTTGATGATGGTGTTATAAAGTTCCAGTGTGCAGAAGGTGACTTTGTCACAAATGTTCCGTATGGCTTCCTCAAATGGCTAAAATATTTCAACAAGTTTATTAACGTGACATGGAAAGTTGAGATTGTGTAGGAAGCAGATACGTACTCTGGTGTGGCCTTTGATAATGGAGCCATAGATGAGTTGGAGAGACTCCACTATTGGGAAAGGAATGCTGAAAACACTGAAGAGCGAGATGAAGCGTGGATCCACTTCATTCCTCCCCCCTCCAGCTTTTCCCATGGCAGCAATATAGCCAAGGTCATTAAGGAGTTTGTAGTTCAGTTCCTTTCCTCTGTCATACATTCCTCCTCGGTCTAACAGCAGCTTCAGAAGTGCAATAGGCTGTTGTGTGCCATAATTATCCACCTGGAAAATGCATTACAACATTTTCAAACACACAAGCACTGTCATTCATGGAAAGGAAACTTGAGATGTGGTCGAGAGCTTGGAGCAGGTACCCTCGGCATGTTCAAGTCATCTATAAAGACCAGTAGTTTCTTCCCCAAAGGAGGCCCGTAAGTATCCTTGGTCCTTTTTTCCACATTAGCTTCCAGATTTCTCTGCAGGTCTAATGAAGTCGTTCTGGATGAAAAGTTGATGATCATAGAGATCTACAAAAAAAGACAGGTAATCACAGTAATCTAGAGTGAGACATTTAAACTCAAGTGACATAAGAAATGCACCTATGCATGCTTAAATTTGAACTTACTCTTGTATCTGAATTAAGATTCTTGAGGAAGTTATGAATGGTGGCTGTCTTAGAAGTGCCAGACTCTCCAACCTGTAGCACTGGTCTTCTTATCTTTACCATCTGTTCCAGGATCCAGCTGGCTCTTGTGGTGTCAACAGTTGGCACTGAAACACAGGCAGAGCAAGAATGTAACAAGAAGAAAAGATATTTGTGCATGTACGTGCTCTTAACTTGTACTCACTGCATTGCTAACAAAAATAACCATTACCTAGGATTTCACCGAACTTCATTTCAGGGTTGTGAATGTATTTGGTAACCAATGAACTCCAGGGAACCCACTTTTTCTGTATTCCGTCAAAATGGAAATCGTAAAGAGTTGGGAGGTATCCTGTATGGAGGGATTCAATTTGGAGTTAATGACAGATGGCATGTAAAATACACGCATGGATATTATCGTGGAGATCAGACTGGGATAAAGTTTTTAGTCATCCAACCCCAAATTGTATCTATTTTCCCATTTTTGTCTACAACGCAATCAGAAATGAAACCTTCATTCAAACTAAATCTAAAGGATTATAAAAAAGGTTATAATCTTGACAAATTCCTACTCTTTACCTGGGATCTCATCAGGACCAGCAAGGGTTTTCTGATCATGCACGATGGGTAAGCAGGAAAGCTTTTTGATGAACTCATCAAACTTGGCGCTATCGCTTTCCACCAATGTGGCTCCTAGTGAACAATACAGAGCTTCCAAGAAGTAACACTCCAGGACATCAGCACTGCTGCTCTCACCCTCAAGCAATGCATCCAATGTCAAGCACAACTGAGTAACCTGAACCAAAACATGCAGAATTAATGCAAGCTGCCTAGTCTCAATATAGGACTATGTCAAAGTTTATCTAATAATTTATGCTGAAACACATGAAATCAAATAACGGATCATTTCTGAGATGGATAGGTATGAAGGTAAAAAACTACCATATTCAGATCTGTTTGAGGGATAACAGTCTCCAGTTTCTGGCCTTGTTTACCACCAACAATGCCATCTACAATCATGTCAATACAGCTGTGCACATATTTCTCAAACAGGCTGTTAAGCATCTCATGTTCCTAGACAAGACAAAGCAAAACAAAAAAAAAAACAGACATAACTGAATTATTATCAAATTAGATTTTTTTTTAAATCAATGTAATTCAATTCAATTAACTTTTCATGTATAACACCGTTCACAACAAAATCATCTCAAGGCACTTTACACAGAAAGCACTTAAAACATGTTCTCCCCAAAGTTATATATATACAAATCAAATTGAAATTATATTCAGGTTTGCTCTAATTCAATTTAATCGTGCATAATCTAATGCACTCCAGTTCATACTAAAGTTTATTCGAATTAATTTCCATCTAGAATAAGATTCAAATTTCATATAATGAGAATTAACAAAAAACAAACAAACAAAAAAAAAACAACCTAATACCTCGTCAGGTCTGTTGTTGACCCATTTTTGCCAGTATGGACTATACCGCAAGTTTTTGGGGTCAACAAAAACCATCCCACATCGGGACACAGTAGCAGGGGAAGCATATTGCAAGTCTCCGACCTGTGAGAGGAAAGTTCTGTTACAAGACCACTGAGAGGTTTTGCAAAAAGGGGAAGAGAAGATATTTACAACAGTAATTACAAAACCTCAAACACCAGCGCGCAGTGATTTTGTAAACGGATCCGTTCCCCATTAGCTAGTGTGAGGAGCCTATTGTCGTCCATTACTGAGTTCATATTCTCCACCCACAAGGCATCCACATCCCCATCAAACAGGATGTACCTGTGAGTGGAAACATTTGTCTTTATGTAGTATTTTATAACAATTCTTATCAAATTGTCTTAAAGACATACTGTATATTTACTTCAGTATTGTCTGTTATTTTTTTTATTTTTTTTTATTTTTTTACCTTCGCTCCTTTTTGTCAGTAGGCTTGTTGATTTCACGGAAGATGTTGGATAAAATCCCATCAGTCCAGTCTCGAGTGTCTGGGTCAAGGACTCCATAAAGTTCAATGACACTTGTGGCTTTAGGGTTCAGGGGATATAACTTGGTATGAAGTCCCAGTCTGATGAGATAAAATGAAAGTCGCATCAGTCCTCACATAAGATGAAGAGGATGAAAAAGGGTAGATGAAAACTAACACTCACTTGGTCTGAGCTTGGCATAATGTGCTGATCACAACTGATTTTCCTCCACCTGTTGGGCCTACAACCATAACAGTGTGCCTGGTCATCATTGTCTCATACATCTGCACCACTTTATCCACCTACCAGAGACAGAACAAATAATAGCATCTTGAAGCTCGTCTTTGCCAGCAAAACTGATTAGTTACTAAAATGTATGAAAAGATCTGGCTCTCAAATACTTAAATCTAAGGCCCAGATGAAACACCTGATTAGGCAGGATGATATACTTGTTTTCTTCCAGGATCTGCTCCACTGCATCATTTAAGTTGGGATATCGAACCCGAGGGCAGTCCAGTCCAGGGAACAGGTCAGAAACCAGCCCGAGGAACAAAGGGACATCCTCAAACACAAGCTTTGGCAAGTTCATGTCTCTGAGGGCACGCATCAATACAACATCCTAAGTAGCGGAAAGACAGAAAAAACATGACAACACAACAAAAGGATCAAAGAATAAAAACAGAATTAAGATAATTGTAAGTGGAAAACATGTCAAAACCACAAGTTTGTTTTTAGACTTTGAAACATTACTCTTCACATCAAAACATCATCACACTCTGATGTTTTTTGAGGCAGAATTTCATTCTGTTGTAGATGTGTGTAGATTATAATGTTGATAAAGGATTATTTAATCTAAGACAGATTTTTGGCCTGGACAGCTTCCTCTTTGAATATTATTATAAAGAAACATAAACCTATTATAAAGTACTTTAAGACCAAATTTGCTATACAAAGTATTGCAAAATTCAGGGCACATCCTGCATCTTTGTCCTAAAACAAACACATTACAGATTGAGTATAAAAAAAGCCCTGAACATCTATAGAACAATCCATCGGTCCATGTCTGAAGGATAACAGATAAAAGTGCCAGTTTCTACCTCACTAAGGTACAGTGAGGCTCTCTTTAACTCTCCAGCCATCACCAGGACAGACTTCAGAGCACGAAGACCAAAGTCGTAATGAGACTGTTTGGACAGCTGCTCTCGAGCCATCTTATACAGTACCGTCATCTTCTTTGCCAGGACCTAAAATGGACATTAGTGAATAAATAAATGAACTGCCATTTGTATGTATGTAATGTAATTCAAAACATATATTATTTATTGATCAAGCTATGAGCACTATAAATAGATATAGCAATGCATACTTCATCTGTAATTTACTCATAAGACTCTTTCATCAATGAATGTGGAACAATGAAATTGATGTTTGGGTGTGATTTTATTACCTTGGCCATCAGGAAGCCCTCAGAGAACAGCATGATCTCACAAATCTGCTGCAGATCAGGTACAATGACCACCACGGGCCTAAACAGGGCTTTGACTGAGTCCGGAAGCTCTGTACGCCCAGCGTAACCGGGATTCATAGTGATGAAAATTCCCATGCAGTTATCCAGACAGATTTCTTTCCCTTCAAACTGATATAAAGAATTAGGAATAAGTTGTCTAGGAAAATAGCTTATTTTTTCCCCCTAATGTATTAATTTCTGGTTCCACATAACCATTAGTTAATAGAATTACCTGAAACTTTTTAAGGTGTAAAATAAGAGCGTTGCGAATAGTCTGGATTTGGGAGGAGATAACTGACAATACTGAGGCATCGATACGATTGAATTCATCAAAGCAGCCCCAAGCTCCACACTGGGCAAGGCCAGAGAAGGTCTTCCCCATAGCCTGCATAGAAAGAGGAAAAAAACCCAAAAACAAAGAGATATGACAGTATTAAAATGTTCCAGCATGAAAATACCACAGACCATGTAGTCCTCAGTAACTGCTGCTTCCTACCATGTAGTCCATGCCCTCACTACAGTTTGTAACCACACATAGCAGGCCTAAGGCCTTTGCCAGATCTTTGGTAGACTCTGTCTTTCCTGTACCAGCTGGTCCTGCAAGAGCTCCACCCAAGTACATGGAGAGGGCCTATATGACAAACAGATACACAATTATGAAACAAGCTGACCAAACAAACATTATGCATCTGTAAGGAAGTCACCAAGCCTCTTAAACCTGTGTGAGGGTGAGGTAGATGCGATCTGTCAGTGGAGTTATAACCAGTCGACCATTTAACCCCATGTATTCATAGCCATAAGAGAAGGAGGCACTGCACTGATGCACAAACAGGTTGTCATGTTCCCGGACCCAGTAGAATCTCAGTTGGCTTTCCCATTCAAATGCTTGTGAATCCATTATTCTGGAAAGAAAATGAGCTTTTAACTATATTTACATTATTTTTGAAATGACCAAATGCAGAGTCATGTACAACAACAACAAAAAAAAAAAAAAGAGTATAAACCTATAGTTACTGAGTTCACCTGCAGCCCACAAAACTGTCCACAATGTCTCTGGCATGGACATCAATGATGAGCACTGTGTTGATCTTTCGTCTGTCATTGTTCTTCATGGGTTGAATGATCCGTGTAACCAGCTCATCAATCTGCCGGTGCATCGTCTCAGCATAACTCCTCAGTGCATGCTTAGCGCCTTTCTTGACATTTTTAAAAACATCTTCTACTTCCCAGGTCCACCACACTTGATTTGCAGCCAGCACCATCATGCCCTGGTATAACATCATCCAATCCACCCTGAGAAACATGGGAATGACAAATTTAGTTTGACTTGTTTCCACACATAAATACTTGCAAAACTACTCATGGCTTCTCTTTGTCCTGTTTTTGCACACACCTGCTTCTGTCTTTACAATAGTAGAAGATTGCTTCCTTTGTGATGAGCCTGTTAGTCCTCCTCATCTCCAGTAGTACTCCCATCATCCACTCCTCCACTCTTCCCTCCACTGGGACAGGCTTCCTCAACTCCATCACCTCACCCTCAGCAGACACCATAGCTCCAACTACTGCCTTTCCACTGCTTTTGACATCAAATCTTAGAGCCGCTATATTGTCATACATCTGGTGTAAGAAAAATAAAAGAGGAAGTGTTTGACACACATGATAAAAAACCTATCCTCATTTCTATATTGAAAAGTTGGGGTACATAAGTTGTTGTTTTTTTTTTACATCTCGTCTGTAGTGATCCAGTACCTTTATCATGTGTTCCTGGACACAAGCAGGGTCACTATTCCCCAAAATACTGAGCAGCTCATCATCGGAGATGAAGAAGAAGCGAGGAAAAACATTTCTCTTGGAGTCCAAGTAGTCATTAAGACTCTTCTGACAGCTCTCTAGACCGTTACTCAAGGTCTGCAGGCTTGTTAGCCGGCCAGGAACCAGGCAGCACCGCTTAATGCTTGGGCTCTTCACTGTATCCATCATTATCTAATGGATTAAAATTAAGATTACATTAGTTCGAAAAGTCCTGTGACTATGCATTGTGCTTTTACCAGGCCAATATTCTTGCAAAACGTACTTCTTTAAATTTATTGTTAATGTTATCAAACTTCTTTGCTTCCTCAGGTAACTGTGAGCGAATGTCTTCGTCAGTGAATATGCTTTCCAAGTACATCCATTTTCGTTGAACGAGCAACCACATCTGTGAATAAATCATTTTATTTAAAAGTGGTTTTATGGAACTGATTAACCTTTTGGGAAATTTCAGTGGCGTTTGCTGACCTCTACAGTCTCACTGATCAGAGACAGATCTTTCTCCCATTGTTGTATTGCACCAAGGAAAGGCCCAACAAAACGGCTGCCAGCCATGCTCTGCAAGTTCATGATGTCATTGTCCACATTTAACAGGATCTCATCCATGGCTCCCAACACAGATCCATGTTTCTGGATGCCTTTAACATAAGGCTGCACACTGAACTTTATGTTTTCCCAGGTGTGTGCCACTCCCTTCACACCCTGGAAGCACATGCAGGGTTATTTGGTCATAAGTAACTACACTGGAAACGTACATATATATTATTGTATATCCTCTAATTAACGATAATGAATAATTGATCATTTATCAATAAAGAAGGAAGCTCGCCTTCTCAATGCCCAGCTCTTTGACAGCAGAGGTGACAATGTCGCCGATGACATTTGCATGTCTGTGCAGCTCCATAGCAAACATGTTCTCCAGAGTGAAGTTACTAGGGTTCATCTGAAAGCTAGTGCCTGTTCTTTCCATCAGCTCCTTCCAGTGCCTGAAATATAGAAACAGGTTCCTCTCATTTTGTTGGACAGATCATTAAAAATATTTTTAAAATCCTGGTCAAATGTGTATTTTTGAACAGATTAACATTAATAAAACTAAAAAAAACAATATGCATTTTGTTTTTTATGTTTGATTCTGTTAGATTCTGGGATGAATTTGAGACTAACCTGTCTTGCAGGGCCTCATTCTTCAAATCCATCAGGAGAGGCAGGGATTCTCTGAACTCTTTCATGCGTCCATCTAGAAAAAGGCCCACAGGCAAGGTCCGCACATTTTTGGGCAGTTGCCTTAAGCTTTTGTTCAAACTGTCTATTCCCTCCTGTAGCAGTTGGATGTCTAAATCTACCCACAAAGTCTGAGCCCATTTGGACTTTGCATCCTGAAAAATGTAAGGATGATACAATTAAATATTTGACAAGCTCTGTCATCCCGAGGTTTTAAAAATGCATGCTGACAAGCAAATTAAAGTCTTCACTGACAACTTCCACATCCCACCTTTTGGGCTTTGTATACATCATATATCTGTCTCAAACCATTCATTTCTTCGTGAATCCTGGTTAACTCTGGGTATGTAGTGACTGGTAGGTCTAACAGCCTCTCAGCATTAGTAAGCTCCTTCTGTTCTCCAACTATTTTGGCAAAGTCTGCTTCATATTTTCCCAAAATGTTCAGACCTACAAAAAAAGAAAAACAAGACACATTCAACACTTAACATTACCATACTAATAACTATTACTGACACGTGAGCTACAGGTAGGATCTGATCACCTTCCTCCAAATCATCTCCCACTGCCCCAGGACCATGCATGTTGAAGCTTTCAGCAAAAATGCACAAATCTTGCTTAAAGTCCTCGATCTTCTCTTTTGTAATCTTTAATAGTAATGAAAAAAAAACCCACAGGAACTCAGTGGACTGTAAATGTACATTTCTGAAACAGGATTATTTTTATTTTTTGTCTTTACACATACATTTTTTGGAGCTTTCGTCTCTTACCAGAGTATATGATTTCTTTACGTCTGCCAGACTTCGATCCACTAGTCTAGTTTCTATAATGAGGTCACTCCACATCTGGCTAATATTGCCCATCAGCTCCAGTTCATCCTCTCCAACCTAGAGTGCATCAAGTTCATTGGTTGAATACAATAACATTTTTATAGGATAAAAATCCAAACTTGCACAATACCTCTGCTTTGTACATGGTCAGTGTTCTGTATCTCTCCTGGATGTCAGTGAATCTCAGTTCCACATCGATGGACATGTCCCTGATGTCTGAGATGGTGCCAATGACGGATTTCAGGTTTTCAAAATTATCAGGGCTCTGCTTCAGCTTCTCAGAGAGTTGCTGTTTTTAAAGTAATTATAACAATAAATCAGATATGAAATCAAAGAACCTTTCATTGATGAATATATATATATATATATATATATATATATGACGAACAATTGGTACCGTAAGTTCATCCCTTAAGTTGAAGAGATCCTCTTTGGCAGGCTTGTTAAGTAAGACACATAGTGAACTGATCCATGACTCTGCCATCTCCTGAACTGTGTGCGCCAGGGGCACCAGGTTCAGAAGGATAATGTGCTCAGTCTTGCACAGAGACTCCTTCAGCACCTCTTGATTGATGTTAGTAAAGACCTGCAGTTTTTCATCATACATGACAAAGGATGGTTTCTTTGCAGCAAACTTTTCATTGACAATTGTTTTGTTCCTTTCCCAAAGAGGCCGATAGTGTTTCCAGTGGTTAAGGTACTGATCCACAGAAAGGAGCAGCCCATGGACGTTCTGAGACACCATTGAGGTACTTTCGCGTATCTGCGGGTGCTGCCACAAATCACTTGAGAAGGTAACTGTCACCATCTCATCTTCACCATCCATGTACTGAGGGGGGCATTTATTGCAAGTCCCACGCATCCAACGTGGAAATTGCTTAACCAGAAAAATATTACCATAATCAGGCCACAGGTTCAGTAGTAGATTACAAGCTATTTTCAAAATGTATGCTATAAATAAAAAATGTATGTTGATCTCACCTTGGCACTGTCTATACAGTTTCTGATGCACTGCATGATCAGATGGAAGATTTCATAACTTTGTGGCTGCAACACAATCTTAGGGGCAGACAGGATGACATCCATTTGGAATAGAGCAGTACTTCCCATCAGTGCCATGTTGAAGGCCTGAATGTTCCTTAATGTGAAAGTAAACACAAGGGATATCACTATGGTTCAGGCAGTGAGTGGACTACAAATATCCATTCATTAATACTGCTCATAAATTAGATGGATGCGAAAAACATAAAGATATCTAATTACCTCAGGACCATCTTAACAAGCGAGTCTAGCACTTTGCGTTCCCAGTACATAAAGTAAGGCACCATAGATTTGGCTTTGCCACTGCTGGTTCCCAAGATCAAATGTTCTATCTTAGTGATGAGGTTGCCGATGTCACTATACTTTCGACTCAGCAAAGCCACAGTCTTGACCCGCTCTTGCTCAATATGCTCAAAGAATTCCTTGACACCTTGATCAAAACACTCAGTTACATCAATAATGATATTCCTGCATCATAAAAATTGTTCACATCCAATGAATAAAAATCTTTCAAAAGGTTTTACCTGGTAATTTGTTTGTCTTATCTGGTATTGGAAATTTCAGTAAGTTGGCCATCACCATGGACTGAAACTTGGAATCACAAACAGTCTCTATGTTATGAATCTGATTAACCATCGACTCAAACTCAGAAACAGCATGGGCGGCTCGGTTGATGAAGTCCATTATCCCTAAAACCAAACACATACCTTATGGTTTAACTGTGCAGACAATCTTACATTCATCACACCACAAGTGTACATATATCATGCCACAGATTTCTTAGCCGCTGTAGGAGCAGTAACCTACCTGAGGAACTCCAAGTGATTCTTTTGCATCCCAAATTCAACTGCTTTTTGACTTCTTCTCTTTGTTGTCCCAACATAATGAGATGCACCTCAGTCAGGCTGTCCATCACAGAGTGGTAACAGCTGACAAGCTTGTTCAGATTATGCATATGCCTAAAACCAAGTACACACAGGCTAAGAGAGGGATATTGTTAAATGGCAATTTTAACATTTGGCACTGGGTTGGATACTATCATCACCTGATCAATGTATCCTCTTGCAAAGTCACACTTTGGGCCAGATCAGGTACAGCATAACCCAGTGACACAAGGCGATTTGTCTCAGAAATGATTTCCTGTATTTCTTGAGGAAAGTTTACTATGTATCTCACATCTTGTTTTTGGCTTATTTCAGTCAGTGGGGCAGCCTTAAAATGACAAAACAATAACATCATTAATGGTAATTGAGAGAGTGGGAATAGTTAGTGTATCTATATACAAGGGTGATGACTTCAGTAAACGGTGAGCGATCAATACCTTCACTTGGTTTTCCCTGGTATTTAACACGGTTTTCTTCATTAGCAATGGCAGTTTGCTTTTTGTCTCAGCCAGCCAACACTCATACTTCTTTGTCCCATATTCTTTTAACCGGAATGCAATTTCTACATACTTCTTATTGACCTGTTCAAAATACAGTTAAGGTTATAAAAGAGTGTCCGGTACCATTCAGGTGTGAAAAAGTTTAATATTTATAGTCAGTAGAGCAACACTGACAGAACTCACCACTTTGTTATGTTCACTTTCAAGCACCTCAGGTACTTTCAGAACAGGAACAATGGTTTGTTTGATGTGGAGGAAAAGAAACTGAGACCATTTGATGGATCCTGCCACTGACGGTTTTTTCTTAGCCAATGGTAGATTGTCCTTCTGTGCTTCGAAGATTTCTTTTATCCTATCGATCTTCAACAAGAACAAAAAGTCTTGTGCTTGAGTTAGTCTATATATAACTGTTCAAAATCCCTACAATTAACTGGTGAAGTAGCTACATGGAATGAACTAGAAAGATTTACCTAATATTTATAAACTGAATGAGGTCACTTTTTTCCTTTTTGACAAATAAATAATGGCATGATTAAAAAAGTTCATGTTATTCACCTGAGGTTCCAATACTAACACCCAGTATAATCAGATTTTTTTTTTCTTTTTCAAAATGGAGAATACTAATTTTGGCACATGCAGTAAATCTGAAAACATTTCATTCAGCGAATTATTTAGATTATTTGGAATTCAAATAGGAATCTTTATCCAGTCTCTTCTTCATTATGACTCCCAAGCTTCAACCTCACGCTGGAGTAACTGTGCCTTAAAAGCAAAAAGTTAAAATTCTTTTGCCAAGTTATTTTTTTCTATTTTGTTCTTGTCTAAAAGAATTTTACATTTTAATTTATGAACTGCAGATGAGGGAAATTAATAGCTAATTATTTTTACTAATCTATAAAGTAGCAGTATGAGTTTGATTTACTGCGTAAACTCTCAGATTACATATTATATTGTTTGTTATATGGCAATGATGGTCTTCAGTGATTACTAAATGTAATGTGACCAAAACAAATGTGCATGACAGTGTAACGCTGTGGGACAGATTTCAAAAGTAGGACACTACCCAGAAGAGTGGAGGGGAGTTAAATGGCTCGCTCCACCTCTATACTATGCCAGGAACAGAACTGAAAAGACATGGTTGAAAGGAGAGCTGTTGTATTGTGTCATCATATCCAAAGTTTGGGACGTTTCACAAAGACCTCAGAAAGTTGTGTCACCTTGAGAAAACTATGGTATGTCTCCTATAATCCAATATAATATATCAACCAAAACTTCTGTAGATTTCACAGTATAGTACCTCTGCACAGTACTGGGTCAGGATGTCACCAAACTTTGTCATCAAATGTTTGTTGATGGCTTCTCTGGAAGGGATTTGTTTTAATTTCAGTAGCATGTTAAAGGCAGCCACTGAAGAGTGTAGTGTCTGAAAAGAAAGGTCAATGAAGCTGATGGTCTCTCCCTCAATAGCCTGAAACAGAAAAAAAAAAATCAAACAATCAGTTTGTCAAAAATATGTAGCTGTCAACCAATTATGTCATTAAATTGTGGAACAGAATGACATTTAATTATAATAGTGAATAGACACAACCATTATAGGCATCTTAAACTTACCCTCACTGTACTGTCAAAGTCTTGCATCATCTTTTGCCAGTTCTTCTTCTCAGAATTGATGAAAGGGTTAAAAATGATCGCCTCAAAAGGTAAACCCAAACCATTCACTTTTGTAAGAAGTTCATAGTTGTTTGTGGCACTCTTCAGCTCTGGTCTAAAGAAGTTGTCAAATTCCTCCAAAACCTGCACAACACAAATCCATGAGAAACCCTTTCAAATATATTTTTCTTTTTAAATGCTTTTCAGAGGTTCAGTTATTGTGTAGTTGTTTGGTAATGTTCTTCAGTCATGTAACTGGTGCAATACACACTGGCTAAAAGAAAGTGAACATCTGAATTAAACTAAACAAATAAGTAAGAGTCTTCCGGTGGTAAAGCACTACATTGTTTAGTACATTTCAGCAAGCAATATGTTTTTTTTGTGTTTTTTCTAACCCTAACTCATTTAGTGAGTAGCTTTTTTTCTCCACCTGCCAACAACACAACCAACACACAGTGCAGGAGTATGATGTCAGGCTGCTATTGAGATTGCTATACTGGGACCCATATTTTTATGAAGCGTTTGAGAGACTTTAGTTTGGTTGATCTTTTCCACGTGTTCTATCTAACCTTGACCCACGCAAAGTTGCATAGAGAAAAGAGATTCATTGAAAAGAACATGGACTTTCTCATCAAAAAGGTCCAACAGTCAAGCTAGGCATCATTTTCAGACATGGATTGATCACCACAGAGTCCAGATCTTTACCCTGTTGAGCATTTTGGTGATGTGCTAAAGACGACAATGCTGTGGCTTCTGGCTTTTCCACCATCAATAAAAGATATTGCCAAAAACAATACATGATGATGATGATGACAATAACTGTTGTGTTAACGTATAAAAAAATCTGCACTAAAGTCGGTACACAAAAATATTAGTGTGTGTGACTTTTAGACCTTTTTTTTTTTTTTTTTTTTGGCCAAGCAGCGTACGTGTACACTAACCTGAAAAACATAGCACAGGTCCCCACAGACAGAGGCCATGTAATCAGTCCTCTCAAACAATCTTTTACGATCAAATTCCCAGCGTGGAGCTCTCCCTAATTTTTCAATTTCAGCACGGTTTTCAAAGTAGGATAACTTCCACTGCTCCAGAAGCTGCTTTGCGTCTTGCACCTTGGATTTGGCCACTTCCCTCTCTTCTCTGTTCAAAGCACAATATTTTGTTAGTTGTACTCAAACCACCAAACAATCAATATAAATGAAGGATCATGACTAAGCGACTATGACTATATCATTAAACTATATTACTACCAATGAATTCTATCTCCAAACTAAAAACTGGATATATCCCATACAGTTCAAATGATCCGTTCTTACTTAAATAATGTGTGGACATTAATTGTGGGAGCCACACGCTCACACAGCTGCCAGGCGATACGCTCCATTAGTGGCACCATCCTTTCATTTGTATTATAGTGGGCAGAGATTACCCATATAATCTGCAAACTTTCCATCAGAGGAGGGATGTTTTCACAGATTACAGCAAAATTTGCTCCAGTAGCTAGATTCTACAACACACAGGTGAAGGAAATTACATTACAATAAAAATCTAATATTTAGCAACAATCACCTATTGATGGCCAATTTGTTTATTAAACAGAATCCATTTTCACAAAGATTATGCATTTACCATTAAGTGTCTTTCCAGTGTCTTGAGGAAGCACAAATTATCTTCTACCTCCGAATGGTATTTTGTAAGTTCAGTAACCATTATTTCATGGTTGTCAATAACTCCTGCATTTTTTTGTGATATCACTGCCAAGATCTTCTGTACCACAGGTTTCTTGAGTTGATCCTTAAAAGTGCTGAGGACAGATGCACGCTCCTGCCAAAGTGCTATCTCAGCTATAGGCCCTGGTGCCTGGAAGAAAATTAAAAGTGAACATTTCAGATTGGTCACAAAATGGACAATACAGTATATGCTTTGTTCTCCCAAATACTTTAACCTTCAGGTAACAGGTACGAGTAATAATTAAGACAGTTATGTATAATTTGTTCTGTTCTGACAACCTTCTGTGAACATATGCTGAAAAAAACACAGTACACAATAACCTCCTCGTTGCCACTGGTTCTTTTATGTGATGGCTTCACACAACCATGTGCAGCCATAGCACAATCACTTCATCACACTTTAGCATGCTCATTGCAGCTCTATGTAGGTAAGTTACCATAACAATAATGTGGATTAGGGACCATCAGCATGACACATATCAGACCTGGTCACTTGAAATATATAGAAATATAAAAAGTCGGAAAGACTGGATTATGATCAAATATGCCTAAAAATTGAAATTAGGCTGCAATCTGATCATAGTCTAAATAATTTTTTCAACTTGGAAAATGTACTTAATTTCCATGCCTCTTCACCCTAGATATAAAGCCACCAGTGTTGAGGGCCTGAAATGCAAAAACGTGATGCATATTATATAATTAAACTAAGTTGATGAGAAAACTACTAAATGTCTTTGTTTCACATTGTCTGCAAAGAAATAAAAGTAGAAACAAATTTGCAGTTTTTGTTTATTTTCTTCATTTCCCCCTAATTACAAAGACAATACAGGCCAGGGTCCAAACCTGTGGGATTTTGCTTTGCTGCTCCTCAAGTGCAATGGTCACCTGAGTCTGCCACTTCATCACACAGAGCTCCAGCTGCTCCACTATGTCTGGATTAGAAACCAGCAGATCCACCTCCGGCTCCAGGTCAAGCTCAGGGATGTGGAGCATAATCTCATCTACGACAGAGAACCTGAATTTAGATTGAATTTAATATCATGATATTGGCTATACTTTAACTACCACTATAACTTGCTTTTTCCACATATGAAAAATCCAAGAGAGACTTTGGCAAAGATTATGGTCATCAAATGGCAGAGATAGCTCCAAACATAAAAGAAGACATTTGGACGGCAAGTCATTGCTGATTACTTGTTACAGTATATCACAACAAGCCCTGCCTCATTACAGTTTATCAAATAAAACCAACCTTGAACTTGAACCTGTTGAAGTGACGCATTGATTTGTGCCAAACTCTTGTGTGTCATGTTGAGCAAATTATCACGAATCATTGATTGCACACTTGACTTCACTGCACCATCGCTACTGATCTTAGTGTCAACATTTGCTCCAGTTTCTCTCATTTGGCATCCAGTGAGCAGTGGTATACAATTCTGACAACAGATGAAACAAAATTATGCACACTGTATTAGTTATCCTGTTTAAGGCTAATGTTTACACATTTTCTTTTGCTGTTAAAACTAACGATTAATGGTGGTTTACAAAATGTTTTTTTTTTTGTTTTTTTTTTTTTAGTTTACATGGACAAGTTTGTTCTTCAGCACTTGAAGGGGGTGTCCACAATGCATGCCCGCTTCAAATAGCCTGGGCATTAGGATGTTGGCCTCTATCATATCCTTTGGTTTATCAACGGTCTCTGTTTCAAACAAAAAAAGTCTTAATGAATGAATGCGTATTTATTTGGTATAGACTTGAGCAACAATAGTTGTAATGACACGGATAATGACAGCCGCCTTACCCTTCCTGTTTCTTCTGAAGTAGAAGTTGCGAGATTTCAAAAACCTCTCTGGGATGAAGTCTGTCGCTACGTGAAGCTCAACGTGGTAGACCACTTTATCTTCAGTCCTCTGAAAACACCAAGCCAGAAATAGATATCGCATTTTGGTCATATCCAACTTCTCCACAAATATTACATTGATAAATAATTTTGAACAAGGTCGGTCTGTCTTTACAATCCTACGGCTCTCATTTGTCTCGGCTGAGCCAGACGACCTCCCAGCTCCACTTTGCATCCTGGACTTCTGGTCAGAGTCTGGAGAGTCACCATCTCTTCTCTCTGAGATTATAGAAACTTTTATTATGTAGTATATTGCTAATGCATTCAAAATACACGGTTGTTCAAACCTGTTATTAAACTGTCAACATATTATCGTATAGTTGTAAAATGCCAAAATACAATTAGGTGGGACAGTTGTGTAATACAACTCTGGAACAAAGGTTTTAGTTCCCAGACATTTAAGGATTCTGTTCTGATGGACAGATTTCTAAACGTTAACTTTATGGATCGTCTATATCCAACCTTGGATGACCTACAGAATAACGCTAGACGCTTTGCACCAGTTAATTAAACCTATATCCGTATCAAATTGCACACACACACCTTCAACTTCAATTTCAATTCTTTCCTCTCTGACGCTTTTAAAAAACATGAGACAGGACGAGGAGTCGTCCACTGAGGTTTCGTTCAAGTACTGGATAATTTTCTTTTCCTCTTCTCCATCTCCGCGACGCAACAATTCATCGAAGCACCCGGGACACTCGACCAAATCGAAGCCGGCAGATACGCAATTTCGGATCCACTCCACCCGTAAATCCTGGTGGGGCATTTTTCAGTTCACATCACTTAAGACGAAGTTCACGAAACACGTTCAACTTCACTTTTGACAAAACAGTCGTCTTTGGAAACGTTGAATCCAAAATAGCTATACTTGTTTAACGGCTGTGCGTTTCCTTGGCAACGGTTCCGCCACGCTCAGCGGACACTACTGATGTACAAGTGGCCCACAGTCTTGACTGTAAGGTACGAGCCTCCTGCTCGCCAATGTAGACAAAGTCTTTAATGTCTTTTGTCGACCGAGATACAAGGTGAAAACGTGCTACGTCGTATATCGCTTAAATTGTATAATTTACGACTTTTACTTCCATATCATTAACATGATTAGGAATGTCCTGGCTCACAATGATACTAGTCTGTGCATTTTTGTATTTCGGTATTGGACTACGGTAATTCAGACTTAACAGACTTAACATTTCAAAAACATTTTTATTAATTAAAGGACAAGCAATGCTCTTAAAAATAATTACAACAATGAGTTTTCCTGAAAAAGAAAAAAAACGCATGACTTGCTAAAGTAAATGATGAGCAAAATCAGGGCTGCATTAAAAGAAATGACCACACCTACTCAAACAAACAACCACTTAAGAATTAAAGTTTTGGACAACCATTAATTATCAAATACAGTTTGCTTTAAGGAAAAGCCTTGTTTGTACAACCTGTTGAATTCATCTTATATATATTCACTATGCTTATCTCTTATGGAACAGAACTGCAGTAAACACAGATGCAAAAACTTTACACCGTCCTTGCTGCTTAAAAGTGCCTGGAAAAATGTGATTAATGACAATACAACAAGTTATCCTGCTTGCGGCATTGCAATGCAGTCCGTGCAAAAGGGGCAAGAAATTCCTACTTGCAACAAATATGGAGCAATAACGTCTTGTAGAAAACTGTTACTAGTGTAAAAGAGCAGACAATCAATGCAACAGGGACAACATTAACGTCCGATTACCTTTGGGGGTGAAAAAATACAATCCCATTTCCAATCCTGTAGATAACTAATACATTTTAAAATGAGCAACTTTTGGTGAATGGCAGCAAGTCAATTTTCGTCCATTAAAATTAACTAGAACTCACCACTCTGCTGAATATGGATGTGGATCTTTCAAATTAAGAGCCTTAAAACAGCAGAACTCAGAAGGCAAAAGGGTGAATAAAGTTTTTACACAAGTGGAATATTAGGCTGAACCAGGTGGCAGATGCCAAGGCAACAATGTGAATTCACAAATGTTAAAAGCACGAAAAAGTAACATGTGTACTATTGATACATCATTTTTATATTAAAAAAATAATTTTTGTTTAGGTATATACACACAGTACATTTTATCACACATCTACCCAATGACTAGTCACACTCACACACACACACACACACACACACACAAAAGAAAGAAAATCCTTCGCTATGCCTCAGTACTTTAAAAAGGACAGAAATTGTGGAGTTTAAAGAATGATACAAGCTGCAGGTTCAATGGGCTGTTATACTAGCTTCCCAAAGTTGGAGGCAGTTCTTTCAACACAGCCCTCAAGTGTGTCAAGTAGCACTTCCAGGTCCAGCCCAGAGAAGATATCAAGAACAATCACCATTGGAAGAGTGGAAGGAATAGGCTACATTTTTTTTCTTGGAGAGAACAAGCCAGAAAATCTGGAGCTGACCTGGACAAGCAGAAAAATATCCTCCATGATGGTCAGGGAAAACCCCCGTTTGGAGGGGTCTGTGACATGTGAGTTACAGTTTTGGTTCCATACATACAACTTAAACTGCTGCCCTCCATGATGACATACTTGAAGATTTTCAAAAATAAAAAGAACACAGTCACATTTTTTGGACCTGAGGTGAAGTGTGGAGCACCAGGTCCAGGCGGTCCAGCAAATCTGAAAGAGAATTGTGCAAAATGCTGGCAGCACCTGACAAAACGGTGACAGACAGCAATCTTGGTCCTGACAGAGGCCCGTTCCACCTCTGTCAAGACTGCCATCCAGTGCTGTTAATAGAGGTGTTATAACGGGGCTTCTGGTGATTCTGCAGCAAGGGCCTGGTGGTGGGGTGTTTGGACTCCATTACAGAGTGAATTTATAACAGTTTTTAACTGCCCAGCCTTAGGGACAATGCAATTATCTCAAATGGACTGAGTTTTGGCAGCTCTCAAAAATGTAGTCAGTGAAGACATGTTTTTGGAATTTATTTCATCCAATACAATTGTTGATATACGTTTCTTTGATGAGGTTAAGTGTGGCTAACACGGGTTTTTTAATTTATTAAGAAAATTATTTCTCAAAAAAAGAAAGCGGTGAAGCCGTCACTAAAGCAGAAGGAAGTGTTTAGTGCAGGGCAGCTTTCATTAACCAGTGTATGAAACCAAGACCGAAGCCTTGGAGAAGCTTTAAAAGTCTCACAGCACTAGTAAATAAAGATATGCTGAAATTAATTCAACAAATCCCTTCATAACCAATGTTTTTTTTCCTCTTATACATAAAAGAGGGTGGTACTTATGTCTTTTGATTTAGTTAGGAAATTACACTAGAGTTTAAAAAAAAAAAAAAAAAAAAAAAATACTGTCTAAACACAGTTACTTTGTGGTCAAATTTTAAGGCACTTTTAGTTGATATTAGAGCTGTTATCCCTTAATATAATACTTTTATGTTAACATTTAGAAGTAGTCTCTTCATTAACATCAACTTCTGCAGTGCCACAGCTTTTCAGCCTGAAAACGCTTTGCGGCGAAGCATATTGATGATATTTTGACATAAATCTACATCAAGAAACTGTCTCGTAAGTGGGAGGGCAAAAGCGTTCAGTTCAAAGTGTTCAAAACTCAACCTACAAATTTCTTTACATAGATGGTAAAAAAAAAAAAAAGAAAAGAAAAAAGAAAATAAATATCAAAATCACATTGTAAAACTGTAGGAATATGTCTTAAGCACAGTTTGGCTCCAATTTCCAGCTGACAGTCGCTGTGACTGCATCGTCCCTTTACAGTAAGCTGTCATGCTCAAAGCTGGAAGGCAGGAGAGAGAAGGAGAAGGGGCAAAATTTGACTCCGGTCCCACCGTAGAATTTATTTTGAAACTCCACCCTAGGGAACAAAAACAGCTGTTAGGAGCATTTACATATTAATAAAACAAAAAACAAAAGAAGGAACAAACATATCTAACACCTTGATCCTAACAGTCATGCAAGTGCTTACCAGTGCAGCCGAAGAGCATGAAGGAACGCAGACAGACCCTCCATGACCAGAAGGATCGACACAGTAAGAACAGCAAACAAACCAAATACTGGAACCAGGAATAAAACCCCGAGCATTGTGTCCATTTTGAGTCCCACTCTCATCACCATGGCCCATAGCACCTCAGAAAGCTCTGTTTAAAAAAAAAATAAATAAATAAAAAAATTTAAAAAAAGAGGGGAGGGGGGGCAGAGCAAAAAAGAAGTACAATTAAAAGTAAAGTGGATCTTAGAATTAATAGAAATGTAGATATTGCTAACTGTTTAAACTAAATTGGCATTTAATGTGAACTTGTGCTGGAATTAAAAGACAAACTGCAAAACATCATACTCACGGGCATGTGCCAGGCTTAGAGCCCACAGCCTCAAGTAGGAGGCTGTGTTTGAGATGCAACCCAGGCAATACTCTATAGTGTGAATGGCTTGATGAAGGAACTCATCTGCAATGTCAAACTAAAACAGAAACACAATAAATAAATAAATAAATAAATATCAGAATTCTTTTGCACAATTCAATATTAGTGGCTCTTCAAAGCTGAAAATAAAGAGAAAGAAAGTAACAAAGAACACTTATTGCCATTAACAAAAGATGAATGGGTATCCAGTTTTCTGCCGACCTTGTCTGAGTGGTGCTCTCCACTGCTAGAAAGATCGCTGTGACTGCTGCCTTCTTCCATGTCATGAGGCCTCAGCAGGTACAGCTCCTCTTCACTGTTTCGCCGCACACGTTCATACCCCTAAGAATGCATAGACAAACATGAGGTGTGCTCACCTTTTGTATTTACAGATTTATCATCAGAGCTGGTGGTTAACCAATAGGGTTTTTGTTTAGGGGAGCAGGGCAGCTCTGGTGTAGATCCTTTCAAAATGGCAAATCATTTGTACACTGGTTTGTTTACAACAAATATATTGAACAAAGAGCTATTTACAACAGGTTGTAAACATATTTATGGACAGACATGTTTCAAATCCTCACCCTGTACATTCCTAAGCGGCGACCTCCATTATGCAGCCAGTAAAGGTAGAGTGGTTTCCCAAGAAGTAAAACGGGCACCGAAAGAACAGCAATGACCAACAAAAATACCTGTAAGCCAGTCTGCAAGAAGAAAAACTATGTTTAGAACTGTATGATCTCAACAACTACATCTTAAACAATATTATATTGGATTTGTACATAAATAAAATGTATGTAAACTTTACAAAGTAAAGACAGAAAAACATCTTTTTCACCTGCCCTGGGTAGAGGGGCTGCAACGGTTGATCCTGCATGAGAAACATGTTTATGAAGTGGATAAGAATGCTCGGAGCTTGTTTGGAGTTCTTAGCAGAGAAGACCAGCCACTTATAGATGATCATGAACACCAGGTAGCCAAATAGGCACAACAGGAACAAGAGTTCAGGCAGAAACACCAAGTAGAGGTTGTATTTCTTCCTGAAGTGCCTGTTATTAATTGACAAAAAGTAAGCAGACAATTAAAACTGTAGAAGTCAATATTTGGGCTTTTTAAATGTTAAAAATAAACAAATAAAACAAAATTACTGGGACTTACAGGTGATTGTAAGTGCTGAGAATGACCCCGAAGGTCATGTGTATGATGCCCAAGATCACAGACATCTTCATCTTATAGGAGTTAAGGAACGTAAGGCGGTTGTTTGCCAAGTTCCATATCTTTATAAAGAAATTTAAAAAAAAAAAAAAAAAATTACTTACGAGTGGCAAGTTGTTAACTTCAGTAATGTCAACTGAACCTCACAAAGACTAGCTGAACTGTTTTTTACTTTGACCAAGAAGGGATGGAAAGATTCAATTCCAAAATGGGATACAATTATGTTTTTGTTTTTTTTTACCAAACTAATTTAATAATTTCAACCACAAGAAGTGCACGTTATCACGCAATGCATGCCTTTGTGAGCAACCCAACTTTAAATCAGGGAATCAACCTGCTTTTAATAGAGCTGGGTTGCTGCAGCTGGCCGCATCAGAACCAGATCCGACTGCTCTACAGTGAAGGCTCTGTAAATGTCGCTGTGATTAGGATTATAATCACTGCCGTGACATTAACTGAATACTTTTGTTTAAAGCAACAAGAACCTTAGGATTTTAACTGTGAAGGCAAATGTAGAAAACGTGTGAAGTGGAAGGTTTGACTTCATAACTTTTAGAACGTAAAAAAGGTACAACTTCATACAAACGGACATTATAAATAATTAATCCACTGACTGGAAATCTGAAAAAACAAAAACAAAAAAACAAATACAAAAGCTTTTGCAAATTTTTCACCCAGAGGAACTCGTCACAAAAATGATGCTCTGAATAAAAAAAAAAAAAAAATCTTCACTGATGTAAAATTACATGTACAATATGAGCTCAATCTGTCACGACATGACTCGAGTTTATTTTTCAGTTTAACCACAACTCAGTAATTACCACTTCTCAAATCTGATATGAGAGCAAAGCAATGAGGTCAAGGGTGATGAGGGAGACACTGGCAGGAAAGGGGTGAGAGCCAACCAATTAGAGCTACAGCATCCGTAGAAAATGTTTTGGTGATGACAAGAGCTCAACTTGCTGTAGTCGGAAGAACAGTGGAGGCAGAAGGCAGTCTGGCGTAAAGTGTGCGTTTTCTTACAACTCTAATACATACTTCTTACTCCAAACATGAGAGTAACGTGTGTGGTTTCATCATAGTCTCACACATTTCTGGCTATTTCTAGACTTCTTGCATAATAACAGAAAAAAAATAAAGTTATATTATATTAAAGTGGTGGCTTCAAATTAAGGTCTTTTTATTTTAATTTTTATTACTTAAAATAAAGGAATTTTGTACTGTATGACATTGTTGATAGATATTGACAAAAAATGAAGGAATCCTAAGAGTCAGTACCTCAAAAACTAAAACTAAGAGTAAAATTAAATTAAAACTAACCAATTTTTCAAAACTAAAACTAAACTAAAACCACTAAAGCACTATTTAAACTAACAACTAAATTGAAATAATCAATCTGAAAAACACATTAAAAAAAATATATAACTGGTTTCTGGATAAGTATGAACATTTAAATTTAGAAGAATCAACACAATAACAAAGGCAGAGTTAAGTTGTATGAGGTGTTTTATAACCCATGATACATAAATGTCCCTAAAATATTTTACTCACTGGGTCAATACCCAAAGGGTAGGGTCCTTCGAAAACTCCTGTAACATTCGGGTCCAGAGTAAGATGACCATTCCCACGGACAAGATCATTCCTTCAAAGCACAAATAAAACCCCGAGTGAGTGTTACATACATGTAATTATGGCAGAAATCCACAAACATAATAGATTGTTCTGATTTTTTAATTGCCATGTTACAGTAAAGCCCTTCTGAATGTCAGATACTTACGTCCACACCCCTGCTTTGAACATGGCCTTCACATTCCACCCAGAACCGAAGATATTAAGCGACTTTGAGAAGCAGTCATTGTATATCAGACCAGTGTAGATGGAGAAGAGACCCATCATTAAAATGATATAACGCCCTTCAAATAACGTGTTCCAGATCTGGAAGTACACATCAAACATAATAATTATCCTTAAGACTGTACTTCATAATGATGGAACACACACACACACACACACACACACACACACACACACACACACACACACACACACACACACACTATTGGTAACAATACAAGAATAAGAACAACATATATGTATACGTTTTCCCATTACAGTCAGAATAATTCCTCACCTCATTCCTGGTGTTTTTAAGTTTGCGGTTGTTCTCGTACAACACCATCCACACAGCAAACAGAGCCATGATAGCTCCGTGACCCAGGTCGCCAAACATCACAGCAAACAAGAACGGGAAGGTTATGATAGTGAATGGAGCTAAAAATGATCAGAGAAAACGTAGATATGGGTACAAGAAAAAAGATAATGAAAAAGGGATGTTATTGTAAAATGCAATATTAGTTTAATTATGTGAAACAGCTGACACAAATATTTGTTTAATCAGTAACAACAAGAATAATAAAGATGAGGAAAGAAAACTGTTTAGACCAAGAACAATTGACCGGTCAGTTAAACTGTTTGCAACTTTATGTACATTTTTGGTGGTTTCATTGCAATTAATTAATCAATCAGGGCAACAGAAACATGTATGCTTAGAGGTGCTTAAAAATGTTTTAGGCGAGACTTCATGCATTTAAAAATGTACCATTTGGACAGAACTTGCCTTAGACTCGACTCAGATTTTTCTATTAATGAGCTGGACTTGACTGAAAATCGGACTCGGACACTGCAGCATCAACACTAGACTCTGGCTTGCAGTTGACTTGACTACAAGACTGTGTATTGTCAGCTGATAAAGACTTCAGTCTTTAAGACTTCAGTCTTTAAGACTTCAGTCTGATAAAGACTTCAGTCTGATAAAGACTTCAGTCTGATAAAGACTTCAGTCTGATAAAGACTTCAGTCTGATAAAGACTTCAGTCTGATAAAGACTTCAGTCTGATAAAGACTTCAGTCTGATAAAGACTTCAGTCTGATAAAGACTTCAGTCTGATAAAGACTTCAGTCTGATAAAGACTTCAGTCTGATAAAGACTTCAGTCTGATAAAGACTTCAGTCTGATAAAGACTTCAGTCTTTATCTGATATTTGTTGCCGTCTACTTCTCGGTTTGTGAAACAATGATAAAAGAAAACCAGCCAGTCTTACTCACCAGGGTTTACCTCCCTGTAAGTGCCCACTCCATAGGCATCCACAATGTTTTGGAAGCCAGAGGTAAATTTGTTGGTCCTTATTAGGGTGGGGGGAGTATCTGTAGTCGGGATACGATTGACAAAGGAAGGAACTGTTGCTCCACTCTTTCTCTGAAATAAGACATGAAAAAAGTTAGGGTTAAAGAGTGTTACAATAAGCTTGTTATTTATAGTATGTACTTTCATGATAACAGTAACCCAATTCTTGAAAAAGGGGGGTGGGACACACGCACGCTCGCACGCACGCACGCACGCACGCACGCACGCACGCACGCACGCACGCACGCACGCACGCACGCACGGAAACGCCATATGCAAGACCACAGTTGAAAACAAGATTCCTCTGGTTTCCTCACCGATCCATCTTCCAGGGCTCTCCTCAGAGTGGGAATGTCGGTGACAGGGCACCACACCTCTGCAATCAGGCACTTATTGGTCACATCAAAACTGCACAGGTTCAGAATATAGTAGATGGCCTTCATTTTCTTGACTTGGACGACCCAGGTGTAGACAGATTCTGAAGCCTTGATCAGGACCTGTCTCAGGTAGTCCTCTGTCCGATGAAGTACCTGGACACAGCCACAAAATTAGTCGAGGCTTTTAGGAAGTAGTTAAATATTTACAAGTCTTTTTGGAGAATGCCGTGTAAAAATATGTGCGCATGAATAATAGAGCGAAAGGAACCTGTGCCTCGGTTTAAGACCTTTCTTAAGACAACAGATGATCTCCAGACGGGGGAACACAACCCATGACTTCCCCCACCAGACAATCCCCCTCACACATCTCTTCCAATAACACATCTGGAAAAAGGGATGTTTGAAGATAAACATCACCTTCTTCCCGACACACTGGAGCACCAAAAGAAAGAGAAAGATTAACAAATTACCCAAAGTGCCTTTTAGTCACTCAGACAGCTTTTACACCCCCCAGCCCCATGACAAGAAGAGGACAGCGAGATAAGAACCAGAACTAACACACAAAGGAATTGCACATCTGGACTGTTGAACTTTCGGAACTCAAGTTGCATGTCGAGTTAGACTCAAGAAAGAAAGTGATATACAGTCATGTCACTGCATGATCAAGTGACTGGTTATGTCTGAAGTTTTAAGTTGAGACCAACTTCACACTATAGTACATCAAATGTGCATTTCTGATCTACATTATACATAGTAGAGCAAAGAGGTTGTGTATAATAAACAAAAGCGACAAATGTTGGTCCAAGTAGAGTAACCTTATGTCAGTTAAATGGTTGTAGTTGGTATACTGTGTGTTCATCCCAAAAGAGGCAGAGGTGGAGGAAAGCCAAAGTTTAAAATTTGTTAACCTGAAACGTCATCCAATCAAGAGACGACACAAAATTAAGTAAATCTCTTAACAGAAACCCCTCTGATCCCTGCAGACTTTTGCCCGCCAACCAAGGCAAAACCCAGGTGCCTGAAGAATTTAGAGTCTTAAAACATTAATGTTCGTTTCTTCTTCTTCTTCTTTTTTTTTTTTTTCTTTGGTACTTCAGTTTGTCCTTTGTTACCTATTCTCCAACCTTTAACCCTTAAAGATGTTTGAAAAGATGACTAAGAATAAACTAAATTTTATTTTTAAAACTTTTACTTTTTGTGCTCTAGTTAAGTTTTTTGTTTTGTTAATTTAAATCTCTCTCTCTGAACTTAAGCAGCTCAGTTTAAACTATTTTACAAGTTACCACATTAGGTTCGTTTTCTCCTCGACTCCTATATATGTGCATATATAACCGTATTTATCTGTCTGTTTATTTGAGCTGCTAATAAATGTTCCTTAAATGAATCTGTCCAGACGTTTCTTTTGACGCACTCAAACCAATCCAAATTAGAACTACGTTCAGATGAGAGATTGAAAAGTACAAATCTATTTTCCTTTGTAATAAAGGTGGTGCCCCGACAAGTTTGATAAATTGATTAGGATCGTTACAAGAGACAAATAGACAAAAGACAAAACAATGAAGAAAGCTGGGAGGATGAAGAGTTTGTGTGCAAAACAAAAAAAAACCAACCAGAAGCTCAGTGACATTCAGCTGAGGCCTCATGTTAATCATGTGCTACAAGGAGTCAGCCAAATTCACTCTCAGCTCTAATCCGCTAAATGATTCACTAAGCAATGCTCCAGTGGGAAACTCAACTTTAAACTGCTGTGATAAAAAACTGGGGTAATCTTTTAGAAAATACATCAGCCATTTCTTTTTCGTCTTGGACCATAAAATTAATTAAAAAAAAAAAATAATTAAAATAAAAAGGGGAAAATTACTACTCTATGTTGCTGAATGAGTGTAATTGGAAACTATATACATGTATGTTATTCTTTTTTTTGTATTGTTACCATTAATTGTCTGTCTGTCCCTCTCTTTCTTCATGACATGGGGGTTTTGCGTCTTTCCTTTAGAAAATGCTGACTCAGGGGAGCTTAGTTGTTTCTGTTGCAGGCCCAGGCCATAAACGGGGTCATAAGTAATAAAAGTCTGCAGCTGTATTGAAAATCTTGTAAAGAGACAGTGGTCTCTGGTTTTGGTTTACTGTGTACTTTGTGTGTAACTTTAACTGACTTCTTCTCTCTTTCTGTTGAGATGGGGGTTCTTCTCCCCCACAGACACAGTTATAAAACAGAAGGGCAACATGATGTGGTCGGAGCAGTTCAGACATACCAGAGTGTGTATGAACTGCTCTCATGCAAACCTGAAGTTCAACTTTAAAAAGATGAAGCTTCTTTATTATTTAACAGATATGTGATAACTTTTCTGCCACTAGCTTAATACATGTATAATTAAATACTTGGGGAAAAAAAAAAAAAAAGACATACTGTGTGCAGATCCTGAATGCGAGTTCTTAGTCCTTCAACAACATCATTCCTCTCCTCATTGTTACTGGGATACGGATACAAGTGACAGTGGTAGCTACAAAAAGGAAAAACTATGTTAGTTACAATTCAGGACTAATGAGCATGGAGGGGAAAAAATGTTGTTAGAAACATATTAACTTGTAGTGATGTTTGTGAAATAATTACCAATCACAGATCTTCTTCACTTTCTGGCCAATTTGGTCTCCCCAGTAAGAGATCAGGAACACCACACTTTTGGTAGGCTCCCCCTGCAGACAGAAAACAGTTGGAAGCGTTAATCAGAGATTCAAGAGAGAATATTTCCCTTGTTCGTCAGTAGGCTTTCAAGTAATCCTTTCATTTACTGCATTAACTGTATTTAGGAAATAAATAATTGGAAAGGGGAAAAAAAAGGGACTTCTTTTATTTTTTTGTCAAGCCGATCTGTTTAGAATTTAAATCTTACTCTGAATCAACGCAAACACAGAAGACACAGGAGCAGAAAAGTGCTGGCTCAACACAACCCAAATATACATGCAAGTTTGATTCTTTTTTTTTTTTTTTACTTTGAAAATATCTGAAAAATTAGGATGTCCGACTTATGGGATCTAAACATTTAAACATCTAGGTCATTAGGTCCACAACAGCTGGTGGTGCAGGGTTTTTGCCAACATCCTGGCACAAAATCGCTTTTTTGGTGAGGTGTATACACACTGTGGTCACCGCTTGTTCTAACAGCATGTAATTAAAAACCTTCTTCCCGACACACTCCTTTCCAATATTACTTTTATTTTTACTATACATAGAGACTGCCTCATCAAGCACTTGATCTTGGACTTTATATAATAACTCTGCTTATAAATTTGCCTGATACTCCAGCAGCGGTAGCACGTACCACACACATTAGTGATCTGTTGCAGTCTTACATGCCTGCCCCCTGGTCAAGCAGAGGAAATAAATAATCTGATTAGTCCCGTCTGTCTGAATAGACTAGATCACAGAGATCATCTTGTACACGTGCATCCAGACAGCAATCCTTCACAATAGACCAACTTCTGTCATTTTTTTATTTTGCTCCTGAATTAGAGAATACCAGAATGACATTTGCTCAGAGATTCAGGATTTTCCTTTGCCGTTTTTTTTTTTTTTTTTTTTTACTAAATGCTATGCAAAACGCTGCCACTTAATTTCAGGGTTTGTAGAGATTGTGAATCAAAAGGTGAAATTACCTCACCCTCTCTTATATTTCTTGGGGCAAAAGAGAAGTCAGGAAAAATATGCATCAAATACAAGTTTATTTTTATTTTAGACATTGTACTGTAATGCAGAGAAAATGTGCAGAGAAATAACAGCAATTGCATTTCAGTGTAAAGTGAGTTACTTACTGTGTCAGGATCTTCCAGATACTCCTCAACCTCAGCGGAGCTGAGGATAGTGTAGCCTTTACATACTCGCCAAAGCATCCGCTCAAAGGCCTCGAGCTTTGCCCTCTGAATGAGCCCAGAAATAAAACTGCAAGAGAAAGCAGGGAATGTTTACCCAGACCTCAAAATATCCACAGCATAGTCATTTCAAAAATTATGTTTGAAAGAGAAAAACACATCAACTGTGTGTAATATTTGTGTTAAAAACATTTTAACAGATAAAAAGATTATGCTTAAGAAAAAAAAAAAAAAAAAAAAAAAAAAAAAAAAAAAATCATACATATGCCTCTGTCACATTGGCAGATACCGCACGTTTAACACGCAAATTTAGCAAGTTGCCTGTCTTTTTTTACATCAACAGGCACAGACTGGCGTGTCGGGCTGGCCCCACAAATAATTCGCCTCTGAGGGTACACTTAATCGCAGGTCAGGCCTAATGTAAACAGAAGTGACGCAGGGTGAGATTTGTTGATGGCAACACAAGGATGTCCCCGAGCTCCTCATCCTCAGAGCTGTGGATGTCATAAATCAGCATTTTGTAGCATATTAACACGCTCCTGACCGGTCTTCACTCCCTTCAGGCACCGGGGAGGCAATAACATGTCTTGCGTTTATATTGCCCAATGTGCGTTAATGCGTTCATCATTCAGGGATAATAACAGGACCTAATCTAAACATGTCTATAGGTTAATGACGCCCTTCCTCTGTGGTGCAAAGGTGCTGAAGATGTTCGCAAATATCTTTGAGATTTCAACCCCGGTACTATCTGACAGTTTCTCACCTCATGTTAATTTCAAATTCAATGGTAAAATATAACTTCCCTTTGGGGTATAATCAAGTAATATGCAAGTTAGTTTAATTCATTCTAATTTAAAAATAAATTAAAAAAATCTGAAAATATTATACAACTACAACAATAACAATTTTGACTTCCCATATGACAAAATAAATTATTATATATATATATATATATATATATATATATATATATCTTATAGTATTGTAGCAGGCTAAAGGAGTTGATTGTATTTTAAGGAGTTCTATGAAAGTACACTGCTATAAGACACAGCAGTTTATTATTTAAAGGGCTATTTTTCAAAACATTCCTCCAGGGGAACCCTGCACACTTCTAATTTACAGTATCTGGCAACACACCACTTGAAATCTTAGCTGCCAGTTTGAAACCTTAGTTAGTTTTAACTTCTTCACAACTGACTTGCAAATGAGCACAAAAATCAAAATTGTAATCAAATAAGCACATTTTACATTGGACAACTTCTACAACTATTTTAAGTAATTGTAAGGCTAGCCACCGTCATTTAATGATCAACGAAACTCGCATTCAGTTATCTCTGCCCTCCACAACACAGTTTTTGAAAAGTACAAAATGTATTTGTACAACTTGCAGACAAACTTTTGTCCATTTGTATGTGTACTGCAGAAAGCATTGGTAAACAAAAAAAAATCTGCAATCATACCTTAAGTTACTCTTAAAATGTGTATCAGCAAGTGTGCAAAACACTGTTTTTCAGGTAATCTTGCCTTATCAAAGCACTATAATCAAACCAAGTTAAACATAATACTGATACGGCTACCAGAAGTGCGTCGCTCACCCCAGTTTGGCTCCTAGCCTTTGCATGCTGCTGTAGTCCATCATTGTGTCTTTTTCTAGAAAAGGAAACTCCTCATACTGTACTTGTAGTGGCTCTCTCTAAAAGCAAAGAAAACAGGCGGCAATTGATGAGACTCATAATCAAATTAGAGTCCAGACTTCACCGGCCATGGAGTGAAAATCATATAAAAATGTGAGCAAAAGCAGTTCAGCTGAAATACACACCTCAGCAGGTCTCTGTACAAAGTTGCGGGTGATACGCAGCATGTGTATGTACTCTGTCAACTCCAGCAAATTCTTCTGAAGTTTCTCCTTATTCCTGGTGACTTCACCCAATTCCACCTCAAGTCTCTGGAGCTGCTCCTGTTAAGCAATGCGTTGCTCGTATGTTGAACAAGTATTAGACAACAACGAAATAAAAATGCAAATAACTTACCATTATAGCCATTACATGCTTGGGTGAAGGAGCCACAGGGTTCACATCTCTTTCTGGCAGAGAAATGTCTGCTTTCTTGATTTCCCTCAGAAGGTATCCTGTTAAAAGCCAAAAATTATGTTTTCTAAGAAATACAAGACACCTTTTCAATATATCCAAATTTCCAGACACAAAAAAAAAATACTTTGGATGAACACCGGAATTGAGACCAAGCGTGACAGTGCTATACTCTATTGGTAATTAAATATTCCAGGGATAAACTAACCAAAGACTGCAGTTCATTCAATGAAACCTACAACCAGCTGACATTTCTCATGACTGTAGGGTCACTGGTTCTCAGTTCATCTGTAAAAAAAAATTATCCGGCTTCATGCATTCTTGCATTTACCTCTATATGCTTATCATGGCTTTATCTTAATTCTGTAAAGGGGAAGTAATTATTTGACTTGCCCTCAGCTTGACCACTCTGTGAGCAAACAACACGAGAGTGCATGTCTGGTAAGAGTAGCACAAGAAACACCAACTTATTCTTACCGAGTATCCTCTCCATCTCTTCACATTTTTTGATCTCATTGACGTGTTTTCGTTGGAATGCATTAACACTAGGATTGAGCTGAAATTGATATAAGAAAATCAATGGCAGATCTGTCATTAAGACAATGTCAACAACAGACAACTTTATTCTGCACTCTTTAAGTACAGCATTATATTGCAAGAGAGCTGATCTATGAAATATTTTGCACTTCTGTTTCCTTTATCATTTCATGCAGCAGTGGTGCTTACGTAACAATTCTGTTTTGTCTCAAGTCTGTTGCCGTTTTGACCTCAGTTATGTTTCAAGTTGAAAGTAGAACACGTTTGAAAAGATATCATTACTTTTACTGCTTCCAAACAATCATTAGTTTAATTATAAAACAAATAAAGTTAGATGGCATGGCATGTTCAAAGTTGTGGTTACGTCCTTGCCGTTTGTCTCAAATTTTTAAACATTTTCAGTAAGAAGAAAGGTAAGGTAAAGGATTTTTTTTAATTTAATTGTGGAATTGAAAGGTAAAGGTTCAGCTGTATGGGACAGCTCCAATGTCAAAGTCGGCAGCAACTTTTGTTGAGATGCTACCGCGTTAGGAGTATGAAAGTGATCCACCGGACAGGACTTACGTCTCTGAACTCCACCAAACCCAGTTCTCCGAGCTCGCTGATGCAGTCGTACGCGGACCCGGACTGCAGGAACAGCTGAGCCAAACACATCTCCTCCCCTCGGAGCAGCGAGCCCATGTCGACTGCCGACGGCCACGGTCGCCGTTTCACCCTCGGAAAACACTGGCAAACTATCTCTGGACGCGTCTACAAACTTTGCCGGCGCTCGTCAGTCAAACCCGTCCGCGTCCTGTCGTCGTTTGGTCCAAGTGAAAACGCGCTGTGTGACTCGCATCACGCCAACTTCACGAAGATAAGAGCCGCCCGGCGGCTGTTCCTGTTAGCTAGCTACTCGGTTAGCCCGGCTCCCGGCTGCTGCATGACAACGGAGTTTCTTCAACGCTGAATATGGAAATTCGAAGGAAGCGGTGTCGTGACCACCCGCATCACTTATCTCTCAGTGTCCCGACGAGTCTTTATTAGTTTGTAAAGTTCGGGACATGCGCTGGTCATTTTCGGACTCTCCACGTCACTTCACTTCGCGTCATTGAAAGCGATCGACTTCCAGCGGAGCTTTGGACCAATCACCGACGACCTCCAGACTATGCGCAGTGCGCGTTGCCGTTTCTGCGCCCTCAACGCTGACTGCAGGCTCCTGTGCGCTTGCGGACAGGCACAGATAGACTGCTTCATTTATGTTGTTTAACATCTATAGGGTGCTAAGCACTGAAGAAAGTGAGGACATGTTCACTGTTTCAAATAAAGGAATTTTGAAAAAAAAAAAAAACAACATTCTAGTCCCTGTCTTAGTTCGTCAGGTTCGTCAAAGAAGAAAGAAATACCCACATCTTTTGATGAAATACAACAATGTAAAATATTCCCTAACCAGTGGCATGTGCAGTAGTTCACGTCACGGATTTGCATTGATGAATAAATGTATAAACATTTTTCTCTGCTACTTGACTGAGGGGGGCTCAGTTTTAACTTCATTAATTCATTAAGTCCAGTCACTCTCAACCAATAGACCACTCACTGCAGAGTCACAAGACAAATCTGAGCACATATTATCTTAATTGGGGGGTTAACGGATCAATGAGGCATTGTAGGAAAGGAGGCAAAACATAAGTTATGCCTTACAAGTCTGGCACGTTTTTCAATCCCATAGACCTTTTTAAAAATTAAATATTGGATAATTTCACAAATTTAAACTTCAGTTTAGATTCAATGACACATTCCCAGTGAGCGGGAATAATACATTCCAAATAATTCATGTGAAAAATCTATTTGTGTAAAGGTTCATTAATTAAAAAGTTGGGCAATAATCTTAAATACAACCGTCTTATTTGCAAATATTTTTAATAAAGAAACCATGTTTTCTAAACGGTAGTGAAATTCATTTTGTGGAGGACAACAATTAGTGGAAACATCTGAAAGCCGGAACCTCAAAACATCTGTGGCACTTTATTAAAAATAACATTACACAACAGCAGATTGCACCAAAGAGGTAAAAACAGTTGAGTCACACACTAAAGAGAAATGAAAAAATAAAAATATGCTCTCAGCTATTCACAAAACACTCACACACATATTCCAGCAGACATTTAAGAACGTCATCTTTTGACCTCTTACAGTCCCATCATTAATCTTAAGTGTTATCCGTCTTAGTCTTAGAGAGCTGCACTGTGCCACGCTTGTCTGATTTGTCTCCATGGAGTTCCCAGTAAGGATGCAGTGATAAAGAAGAAAACCAAGATCATGCCCTTAGCCAGGGACTGAGAATATGGCTCACCTGTGACAGAAAAGAAAAAACAAGTCTTAATGGCAATGACGATATCTGTATTTAATCCTCTCTGGGATTAGCACAGTGTCAGAATGATGACTATAATGTGATCAAATTAAATATGCCGTTTAGCTCCAATTATGGAAATTTTGACAATCTTGACAGAACGCTCTGCTCAATCGATCATTTTTCCATGAGTTCCATTTAATATATTATGAAGACAAGTCGATATTCACTGAGGCTGCGACAGCATTAATGCAGTTTTACTTTAAAATGCTTTTTTAAACAAAACTGATCCGCATCCATGTTGGAATTTCTCTTTTCTTTTTCTTTTTCCTTGTTTCGTTTTGACCTTCCAGTAATGTTTGAACGATATACGACTTGTGAATAATAAAGGGATGTGTAGTGACCCATAACAGCGGATCAAAAAGCAAATGTCTGTGACTATATCAATGTTTCTAAACTGATTTTGTTTATGTCTGTCCAAATTAAATTGCAACAGCTGCATTTACAAACTGTGACGAGGGCTGCCGCAGATCAAAACCTTTTCTTATAAAGGGTCAAACTTATTACAGTAGTTCTGGAGGTCAGGCATAACCTTGACAACGTTTCATGTTTTAAAAGGTAATGGTACTAGCATGGATGTCCCCTGAATCATATAAAAAAAACTGGAAAATCCACACAAAAATTCCACAATTAAATACAAAAGAAATCCTACCTGTGTAATATTTGGTGATGGGAAAAGCAAGTTCAGGCCAACACACATCATTCCTGTTACAGTCGTATTCTGTGAAATTGATTTGAAACCTACCAGGTGGGGTAAAAATCACATTGTCAGATTAATTTAAGAAGCTCAAACAAGATATGGAGTCATTCGTTTGCCTTAAAAACTCTCTTTAATGACAGTCTCAGTCTTAAAGCACCTGGTTTTTGGAGGTCCTGAGGTGATCGGAGTGTCAATGAAGGTGACTGAAGAGGTGATGGGGAACAACTGAGTCTCCTCACAATAAGAAACATCATCTCCTCCACACTCCAATGTCAGAGTGGAGAGGCTATAACTGAAAAGATCCGCCACAGGATTAGAAACTGACCTAAAGTCCTTCCAAGGATGAATGAGGAATTAGGTCATATAGTGACTTCCAATGACTAACAGCCCCTCATTCCCTCAGAATACATGCATTTTGTGTCTTTATGAATAACGGTCCGATACAAACCTGACTTGCAAAGCAGAGATTTCCCTTTGAGGTATGCCTTCTACAAGACCAGAGACAACACTCCAAACCTGGATATGCTGGTGGACTGGAATATCACTGCATGCACTTGTGGTGTCTTCTGTGGGTGTGCTTGAGTTCAGTGTCACATCTGGATTGGATATGTTTTGCATTACATTTAGTTCGAATCACCAGGAAAAATACAAAATTCAAACAAACAGGGATGATAGGTGCACTTTTTCTTTCTTTCGCACCATCAACTTACAGCTTATGTTCACCCAGTCTGTCGTAGTTGAGAAATTTGGTTTTCCATGCTTTGCCACATGCGTCGCTGTAAACAACGCTGCCTGCAGATCACTAACCATATCTCTAAAATAGATAAACATTATATCAATAGTAGAAATACAGAGAAACAAAGATATTTACAGTCAATAAAATATGAAATACTGAGTTGCTGACCTCAGGTGATTACACTGAGTCAGATTCTGTTTCCTGACGGGTAACAGGCATCCCGATGTTGAATTTTCCCCATACAGAACAGAGTTTTTCTCAGCAGTGGAACAGAGACCATCATGTACTGGTAGCCCGATCAGAAAATAGGGAGGCCAATGTGAGTACAGACCAAACTGTTTGTAATTCAGCATCAAGCAAGAGAACATTCAGCAAGCCAGGAATCAACAACATGACTTTGTGGGTCTTGCCTGGTTTCCAATAACTTATTGACGTCTTCTGCATTGTATTATTGTTCACAATTCCACCAATGACGGGCTTCCCCACTCGGTAACCTGTTAATTGCATAACGTTAACTGCATAACCTGTAAATGTTACACTTTAACAGCTACTGCAAACACTGCTTTCCACAAACAGCTTCTTTCTCCGGGAAGAGTATATCCTCTCTGCTCACCTGGGTTCCCTGAGTTGGGTTCAGCCAGGAAATCTCCGTTAAGAAACACAGCAGAATATCTAGTCGTTAACACCACTGTTTAGGTAGCAAAACGGGAAAGATTAGTCATAACTACATGGAAAATATTACTAATTTAGACTGCTGATGCACCAAGTTACTTACCGCTTCCATTGGATTTGATGGTCCCAACAGTGCGTGTCACTGTAATACTCGTGATGCCATTTCCTCTCCAGTAGAATTTGTAATCCAGGGCTAAAGTCACGTTTTCACACAGCAGCCCCTCATCTTCAGATGGATATGAACCATTTTGATCATTCATGTTAAGTTTTGGTTCCCCTAGTAATAAAACTTAATTTTGAGATCATACCTGCAGAGGCAACTGCACTGCTTTTGGATATAAACAGACTAATATCAGGGGCCAGTCCATCAGCTATGTCCACCATGACGTCTCCTGTAACAAAACAATTCACCAAAAATCAAAGATACTTCTGTTAAAATGTTTCAGAACCTATGACAGCACATTTCCAGAGTAGTTTGCCGGTAAAACTCACCCCCTATCCCATTCATCACTTGAATGTTCAAATCTGTTAGTTGTGTCTGCAGCGGAGGTCCAGTTGGACAAGAGCGGAGTTCAGTGACACACTCCACTTTAAAATTTTTCAAAAAGGCTACAGGAGCATTGTTTCCACACCCCCCGAGGAGTTTCTATGGAACAAAGTCATGCATCACCGTAGCTGTAAAACTTCTGGCAACAGAAAATTCAGGATCTTGTGTAAAAGGTAAATTATACAATAAATAAACATGATAAATAAAATCAACCTGAGGTATAGTGAAGTACTGCTCATTTAACGTGACAATTGGGCTTCCTTGAACATATAGAGTCACCGGCTCTGGAGCTGACAACACTGGCCTTTGGAACGAAGGGCGAGGCCGAGATGCTCTATTGAAGTTAAAGGGCAGAAGATACATGCTGAAACTATCACGTTAACATTGAACGATAAATGTAACATTGGGAAGAAACATGTTAAAATGTTCTCACATTGTGTTGCCCTGGTAAAAGAGACCCAGGTACGGGTTGTTTTCAGGTGGAGAATTAACACATAAAAATGGAAACCAATCTGGGGAGTTTTCAGAGGCCTGCGCAGAGCACTGATAATCTGGAGCAGGAGAGACCGATCCGCCAAAGGGCCCCGGCAGACAGTCGGACACAAACAGCTTCAAATCTTCACTGCTGCAATCCTGTTAATGGAGAAAAACACGAGTAAACAGAATAATGCAGAAGAAAATACAAAACCCAAAAACTTTTATTTAGTCATCTGTTTGAAGGTTTTTAAACCTTCACTGTACTTGGAATAAAAACTAAAGAAATAAGTCAACCTAGAATTCAATAGCAGTAACACACATGACAAACTCTGTCTGATCAACAGTTGAAGAAATTTTAAAGAATTTGAGAGAATTCAAAATCAGTTGAAGAATAAGATTGAAAAAAAAAAAGACTATAATTACTACAATTATGAGTGTGGTGCTCTAGAACTTCAAATCTAGAATTTTAGATGTTTATATTTTCTATCATTTTCAGTCTGTTTCTCTAGAACAAACGAGTGTAAAATATGTTTATAGTATCTAAATAAAATGAAGTTTGTCTGTGAAGACACTGAAGATCATTCGGTTTGTTCTTGTGACTGTTTAAAAAAAAATCAAAGGGTTTAAGAAATTCAAGTTTTGATGCATTTTACTTTCCAACTTTTTGGGATATTGAGTTTGCACACGAGCCACTCCCATTTTACTGTACTATAATAACACATGTAAATACCTTGTCACAGCAGCAGCGAACATCACATACTCTGAGGGTTAGGTCGCAGGGACAAGAGCCTAAAGGTTGGAACACTTGGTTTGGAATGACTGTTTCGTTATCTGAAATGGACAGATGATCCCTATATCAAGAAATATATTCCCCTGCAAACCTTCACACCCATGACATAAAAGCACATTTATGAGACAAAGATTCCATTAAAATGACCTGATTGGACACCAGCGGGAAACAGCTGGGCGTGTATGGTGGCCTGGATGAGCAGAGCCGTCTGAGGAGCGCCTCCAACACAGGCAGACAACTGAAGGGTCTGCAGGACACACAGCAGCTTTGGACAACAGTCCGTGGTCGTGTCATTCTCAACACACAGACGAAGACTTCGATTCAGTCTCAGGTGAACTCGCACTGCAGTCTGGGGCACAACATGAAACAAAGCACGGGCACAAGGCACGGGTAGATTTTATTAACCAATATTAGTGTAGCGTTGTTCCATGAAAACGATGGTTTCTTACCTTTCCCACTTGCTCCCTTGAGAGGATCCACTGTGTTGGCTCTGTTACACATGATGGAGAACCAGTACTCCCTAGAAAATACAACCATTTAAACTATACAATAACCGTGCAGGCTATTTTCTGCTTCAACACGGGTTATATGTGAAGTAACTCGTTAAAACGGGTCTTGTGTTTCCCGTCTACCTGTGGAGTTGGAGAAATCAGCCGTCCTCAGATGCAGAGACACGTCGGAGATGTTCCCAAGCAGAAACGCCGACACGGCTGGTCCGGTCGCAAAGAGAAACGATGGCTGGAAAACTGCAAAGACAAAATAGTACAGCTTGTTTTCACGTGATCCCGCGTAGCTGTATAGAACAAGGAGAAGATGTAAACGCAGGAAGCGGAGTGAGGGCAGCGACGCGGACGTTATAACGTCTTAAAGACTCGACGACCGGTGGGGAAGGTAAACAGATCTTACCGATAATGTTTTGAGTATGAGCCAAGGAAATGAAGAGCAAAATATGGCCGAGCTGGCGTGAAATGGATGCAGAAAAGCAGGTGTTAATCACATTAGCCATTTGGCGCTTACGGAGTCGACATGTTTGTAAACTGTTGGTGATGTTATAGCAACGCAACGAGCAGCCAATCACACGAAAGAACGGCTCTTGCTCTGAAGAGACGGGAGAAACAATATTATAGTACACAACAGCGACCCCATTTGGTGCGGAGTTTAATACATTTGACGTCTTTAAAATTGAACGTGTCAAGTCGTAGACTGTTTGTCACATGAGCTGATATAGATATACTATCTTAATGGTGGAATTTATTTTGGGTTGTTTTTGCCAATAAAAAAAAAAAAATTCTTGCTGGGGAAGGACTTTATCCTCTGAGTGGGAGGTTGGTGCTGCTGCTCCCCTGTTGACCGCTTTTCTAAGGATGGAAGAAGACGTTTTCTTGTCACGTGATAGGCAAGCCAACGTGGTTTTTGTTGGGGTGTCAACATCAGTGGTAGACGTCAAGCATCTGTCCTGAGGAGCTAATGCAGCAATGTCGTTTGAGAAGCTCATTAAATCGTTGCAAGAGTGTGTGATCGCTGAGCGTCAAGCTCCCGAACATGTCAGCCAAACCCTCGCGCAGTTTTTTGACAAACTATCTGAGTCCTCCAGGTGGGTTCTGCCTCTCGGCGTGCTTTACAGGTAAGACAAACTCTCTCCGAGATTGTGATGTGTTATTCTGCTTTCGTGAACAGGAGTAGTGTGAAGAGATGTAAAGAGCGCTGTTTAGACGAGGCCGCCCAGCTGTTGAGACGGATACCAGAGGCGCAGCTTCGCGCTTTGGGGGACAGGTATGTCCTGCTCCTTGTCAGGCTGCTTCTGTCTCTGCAGTTAAACATGGCCAGCTGCTCCACAGCCTGCCGGAAAGTGGACCAGGTCAGTCTTACAATTTGCTCACTTCCCAGTGTTTAAGAAAAACGGAATCCCATGAAATCTCATGATCTGCTCGACAGATGCTGCAACATCTGGCAATGATGGACCACCAGTTGGTTTTTGGAGAAACCCTTAACAGTTTGCACTCCATAGTCCACAGTGATCAGGTACAGCACTCTCACTTTAACAGCTGCTTTTCTTGTTTTGTCGTAAAAGCTTGCATATTAACATTGTCGTTGTCCGTGTTGCAGATTCTGTCTTTAGAGGACTTGCAGAGAGGTTGGTGCTGACTAAAGATATGTTGTTTTAGTATGTCACTCATGTACGGTGTAAAATTGCATGGGCTCTCTTTAAACACTTTTAGCATGTATGTTCCTGGAAGACAGCGCTGCCGGTCGTGACGTGTGCCGCGACTCATGCGTGTCCATGCTGAGTAAAGTGTCTGAGTTTTTCCCTGTTGTATTGCAAAATGAGTCTCTGAGAGATGGACAGCTGTGTTACGTTGCAGTCAAGGTACATAATGCATCATGAATCAGAATTCTTAAAACGTTTTGATTATGGTGATCACTGACTTGAGAACTGTGGTCATTGCAGGTATGTTTGAAGATATTCCAGCTGTTGGCCAGTGAAGTTGCTCCTCTAGTGTGGAAAGAAGACCAGAGGAGCCCAGCTGTGCAGAAGATCCTGCAGGCACTAATGGGGATCATTCTCGGACAGGTTTCCTTTTCACTCACGAGCTCAGAGTGCATCAGTTAAAAGGTGGTTGTCTGTTGTCACAGTTGTTTCATGTGTTGCAGTGTGACAACAGGGACACTTGTCTGTTGGCGGGCACTGCTGTGGCCATGCTGATCAACACGGCATCAGACAGCGGGGCTGGAGGAGCTGCTGCCTGGAGTCTGCTGCAGGTCTCTCACCGAGGTACCGTGCGCAGCCTCCAGCAGGAGCTGTGAGCTTTTAGCTCGAGACAGCTGTTGATGAACTAATTTGACCTTCAATGTCAGGAAAAAGCCTTTGCAGTGATTTTTTTGTTTTTTGTGATCTAGACAGATAAATCAAAGACAACGTTACGGTAGACATTTTTGGCGGAAAGCTAAGGCTTCTCATCAGGAGAAGGATGTTATTTCAGCTGTGAAGAGAGCTTTGGAGATTCTGTGGTTTAGGGTGGCCTAACTGCACTGTAGGGTCAACCACACTGCACATCTGGCAGATGTATCTGTGGATTCTGTCTTTTAACTGGCTTTTTAACAGGATAAAGATCCTCTGCACACAAACAAATTATTGTCGGATAAAGGATGAAAAAAGTAGCAGTAAATACAAGAAAAAAACTACCACAAACCTTACAGCTGCAGGAAATATTAGAAGACTTTATATTTGTATATTTGTCATACTATAATTAATCATATGGACGTACAAAAAAAAACTAATACAAATAATTTATTCTAAAGGTTCATATTAGTTTTTGAGTGCAGTTTTTTGTGTTTGTCCATAAAAGAAAATGATGTCTTCATATTTTCTTGAGTAAATCACTGGATATGATTGTTTAATCTTCTAATTCTCTTTTCAAAAAGGATCAAAGCCAGAGTTTCAGTGACGTGACGTAACAGTCTTTTTTCACATGGCTGCATGTGGTCATGTGGGTGTCGCACAAATATGCTTAACCTTTGCTGCATGCAGTCCAGAAATGACTAAATTATTCTACGAATTCTCTAGACGAGTGTGAATGTCTTGAGATTTGTGACTCGGGAGCTGTCTCTCCTCTCGCCTCTCAGAGCCCTGGCTGCTGACTGTTGGCGTCCTGCGGGTTGAGTGCAGCCCCACACGGAACGATGGAGTGGACCGGCTGGCGGTTAGCAGAGGACTCCTGACCTGCTGCCGACCTCACATCTTACTCTGCTCCCACAACGATTCCACACAAGTAAATCCACTGACGGTGTGCGTGGAAAAACCCTGCTGTGCTTTCATTATCACATTCACAAGTTGTGTCTCTCCAGAGACGTCTCCTGCTGGACGGTTTGTTTCCTCTGGTTTATGCGTTGTGTGAGGAGAAGCTGGATTGTCACTACTTTGCCTTTGAAGGTGAGCAGGCCGCGGATTGTTTGATCACGTGTTTCGGTGGTAATATCGGCTGTTCAAGCATGGCGCTGTTGTTGCAGTGTTAACACACTGGTTGAAGAGAGCGAAGGACTGTCTGGAGGATCTCCGGAAGATGACGGGCGCTCGCTTTCTGCCTGACAGCAGCAGCCTGCTGCAGCAACTCAATCACATCATCTGGACCAATGCAGAAAGCCCGGTGAGTCATATTCAGTAATGCAGGATCTGTATGAAGTGTTTGCACTTGTATGAAGTTATGTGTTTGGGAAGTTGCTCATTTATATTATTTTAACTCTGTGCTTCAGTGCAGTCGTTTGAAAATGAAACATGGATAGACATCCATTCCAGCCAAGAGAGTTTATCGTTAGGGCTTGTCTTGGCTCTTCACATCATCAAAAATCCTAGTATCGATGGAGTTGTTTAGTGACATTTGTCCCACGGTGCTCCGGCAGGTGGAAGGCGTGCCCGAGTTGGCGAGCGGCGCCTTTGTTCTGCTGCTGAACCTCTATGACACGGACTGTAAGCAGTTTTGCGATGCCGAGAGGACGTTTTGCGCCGCCCTGCTTCAGCGAATAATGAAGCTACCTTGGGAGGCCAAAGCCAAATATCATCACCTTTGTGCGGTGCTGCCATATCTTGGTGCTACCGTGGTGAGGTTTTAAAATGTACTGCAGTTATAATGATACTGCAGATATTGATCGCGTTGACGTTGGTTTTTATGTCTTTCTGCTAATCAATCAGGTGCTGGATCAATATGGTGAAATACGTAGTCACATCCTCAAGTGCTTATCGACCAATCGCCTGTCACCTAGTGGATCGGAGCTTTACAAACGTCTGATCCAGCAGCAGAGGCGAGAGCTTTGCAGTGGCCCGGAAAAGACCGGCACGGTCACCGAGCTGGATCTGGCGACGCACTGGGCGAAGCATTGGCAGCGTGTCATTTACGACGCTCTGACATCTGAAGTGACTCTGCTACAGAGCAGCAGTGCGACACACTTATTACCCTGCACCTTCCAGGTCTTCCCATCTGCCGTGGACCATCTGCTGGCCTCTCTGGACCCTCATGCCCCAGGCCACCTCCACGCCTGGGCCTGTATCTTGAGCTCTTACCGAGCCGTTACTGGTGGCTCTCCCTGGTCTCTTCAGGGTGGTTCAACCTTCCAGACACTGCAGCTGGCTCTAGGGTCAGCAGACGACAAAATCCGTCTCGCTGCTCTCAGTCTGCTCTGCTGCAGCCCCAAGACTAAAGAGAGCCCCACCACGGAGGAGATGACGATCATGAAGAAGTTCATTCCTCAGAACCTTAACTCCGAGTCGTCGCCGTTTCGCCAGCATTTTCAGGCAGGAGTGAAGAGGTTTTTGGTCCGTATCAGAGATAGCTGCTTGGCACTTTTTAGAGCACCAAAGGGCAACAGGAAAGAGGATGCCTCCATCGTGGAGAGGATGCAGGAGATGTTGGAGCAGGGGATTGGTAAGAAAATAAAAAAATTAAAACAATTATGTGAGTGATTATAAACACAGAAGATTTCCAAGAGTTTAAAAGGCTGTCACAAAGAGACAGAAGACACTGGAACAGACCTCATGTGTCTGAATTCAGTTGGCAGGAGCCAGTGATTCGGCTGCGATGGGGGTTGGTTCTTTGTTGCAGTGCAGCTGCAAGCTTGAGTAATGGAAATAATAAAAGTGCATCAACAAGAGTCAGTGCATGCATTGCACATAATGGCATTTGGGTTGCAGGGGTTTTGAATCAATCTTTCCATTCTTTTTTTTTCTTTTCTTTTTTTTGTTTCAGTCCAGAAAATCTCGTTTTGTTTGTCGTACAGGCTTTGTGGACTGGTTAGGGCAGCTCCCATACAGCTACCTCGCACCAGGACACAGTTACCAGAGGAAGAGGACTGCATTACTGCTGCTGTCAGCAGTGCTGGAGACCTGCACAGACACCTGGAGGCCGGACAAAAAGAAGGGACAACCTCCAGGTCAGCATTCACAAAGTGGAGTTCAGAACTAAATGGAGAAAAAAAACAAGTTTAAACTGCAATATGTGCTGAAATATGTGGAAATTCTGCTTTGTGTTAACAACCTTTATGCTTTTTATAGTAGTTTTAATTTTAATGAGGGATTTTTTTTTTCCCAGCAAATATGGGGACTCTTATTAACAGAGCCAGACAAAGAGGACAGTGGGATTTCTTCAGCAGGACCAAACAGCTGGTCCTGATCAGCTGTTTTGAAGATTCTACAAATGAGGTAAAGCTGCCTTAGATATATTTATATTCCTTTTAGATTAAATTGAATGGAGTTAACGGATACTTCTGGCTTCAGATTCGGGAACTTTCTGCTGGGTTGTTGTTGAGGTTTTTTCCGCCCAGTTTCCCAGATGATATCACTGAAGCGCTGAACATGAGAACCAAGCAGCTTGTGTGCAGCCCCCGGGTGCAGGAGGCTCAGATGGGAGCACTTGTGATGAAAGTTCTCCTTCTGAAGTAAGCCATAAGCTCCTCTTATTAAACCCGTTTCAGTGGATAAGTAGTTATAAGTTGTTGTTGCTTTTTTGTTGTTGTTTTTTTTGAAGATCAGGAGATCAATGTGGGAACGACAGGCTTGGCAGAAGCTTAACGGTCAGCAGTGGAAGAAAAACGAAGACCTCTTGCTTAGTCAGAGACCTGGTGAACGAGCTGGAGCAGCACTATCAGACGGCCAAAGCAAATATGCTGCTTGCAGCCCGAACCAAGCCTATCCATGGTGAGAACAGACGGGCATGCGCATTTGAAATGATGGAGAGCCTTAGAAAATGTTTGTCCCTTCTTTAAATCTATATTTAAAATCTATATTTCAGGTGTGCTGAGCGCCCTCCAGAGCTCTCTCCTTGAGGCACCTGACGGTGTTCACGTCACACTCGACCACAGTGTGACCGCTGAGGTGTTGGGCCTTCTGGAGAACATCTCTCTGCTGCTGCTCAGTGTCCTGCAGGGAGACCGCGATGCGTCTGCCACTGAAAAGGGTGATGCCTCAGTTTGCACAAACTGCAACAGACTCATTTAAGGCTTTTTTTTTTTTTTTTTTTTTTTATAAAAACCACACTGAATGGGTTTCTTATTTTAGACACTCCACCTTCCTTTTGTGATATGGGAAACGCTATCAACTCTTTGATATCCCAAGAATCTGGTGATGGCCAGGCTGATGGAGAAGAGTGCGTCCTGCTGTCTGAAGAGCACAGTCTTGTTCTCACCTGCTGCTGGGTCTCCCTCAAGGTGAGCCACACAATCATGCACTATTTAACTATACATTAACATACTAAAGAAGATGCCAAAACTCTGGTGTTTTAGCTCAAAGTTCCTGATGTATTTGCATGTTTTCCACAATGTTTCCCGATTAGGAAATAGGAATATTTTTAGGTTCTTTGGTGGAGAAAATTCTCACAGAAGCCAAACAACCCAGCGAGTGCCTTTTAGCCAAACATGACCTAATGAGAGCATCAAAAGTGTTCAGGAATATTCTTCTAAAATGCCGTCACTGGGTACGTATTTTAAATATATTTTGAGGCTTGAAGCGTGAATCCTGTTCGTCAATTTCTGGAGAAAAAAAACCGTTTATCTCCACCAGGGGGCAGTCGAGGGCTGCTGCATCGGCTTCACAAAGTTCTGCGCCTCCTTGCTGAGCAGCAGTGATCCAGAGATTAATTATATTCCAGCCCAAATGCTGAAAGAAGTGAGCTATCTATCTATCTATCTATCTATCTATCTATCTATCTATCTATCTATCTATCTATCTATCTATCTATCTATCTATCTATCTATCTATCTATCTATCTATCTATCTATCTATCTATCTATCTATCTATCTATCTATCTATCTATCTATCTATCTATCTATCTATCTATCTATCTATCTATCTATCTATCTATCTATCTATCTATCTATCTATCTGATCCCATAGATTTTTGTGTCTCTTGTTTTCACAGGGATTGCAGGTTGTGCAGTGCCCTCGTTCTGCATCTGTGACCCGACGGGCTGCAGGGCTGCCTATGTTGATCCTGTGCGTCGTGTCAGCAGAGGAGGCCAGTAAAGCGAGGCCGCTGTTGGCCCTCTGTGTGCAAACCTTACTAGACACAGCCAAAACCCCGCTGAACGAGAAGTGGGACCAAACGCTGGACCTGCCGCAGGTGTGGGGACGCGGAATCAAGAGTGAAGACTTTCCAACCAAACAGTTAGAAGTGATCAAATACTTGTTGGGTTTTTTCTTTTGCCCTCACAGGTGTGTGCGGTTCACACACTCCAGGCCCTGGTGCGCGGCACAGGTTTAGGGGTAGCCGTCCTCCAGTTTGCGCCCGAAGTAGCCATGCTGTCGCTCACTTTGATCAGTTCTCCCTGCTGGGCCATGAGGAATGCCGCTCTGCAGCTTTACAGTGAGACAGCCGCGCTTACATAGAAAATATACATTTACAGTCTTTCTTAATCTGCCACTCATCTCCTGAATTAACTTTGTTGTCACTGACACTATATAATGTCAGAATATAAGATAAACCACCCGTAGCTTTTTTCCAAAGTAATATTGTCTATTTCAAGCAGCACCCAATACCACACTGATTGAATTCTGTTTTAAGGCTCTCTGTGTTCGCGAATGCTCGGCCAGCGGTCCAGTTGTGAAGATGCTGGCCCCACCCAGCACAGCATGTCACCCCCCGCCTTCTTCTTTCATTATCCTGCTCTCCAGCCATTTCTCCTTGGCGAGCTCCGAGGAGCTGCACAACATCTCCAGCATCCAGCCAATAAGGCCAAGCTGCACCTCCAGCCCTCTCTCTACCCTGTTCTCACTCTGCTGGCCCAACTCCAGCCTGGTGTCCAAGATTCAACAGAGTAATTATACATATGTTAAGACGGCTTCAAATGAATTAAAGAGCTCATATTTTGCATTTAGTACTAGATACAACTGGCTACACAAGGCTCAGGGATGATATGTCGCCCCTAAAATGGTCCATGAAGGGTGATTGCACATTTGAGACCGCTAGAATCTTAGTGGTTGGGCTCGCAGTCCTGAAAATGTCTGATTGACTTAAAAATGTGAAAACCATTATCGAGTTCTGACATTTTCATAGGTTAGCGTTTTCTAAAGCATTTCTTAACAGATTGGAATGTGTATGCATGACTTTTTATGTTCCCTCTGCCAGAACTTTGTCGGACTTCCTGACCCCCTTGCTCCAGCTGTCCGCCACTCCTATTTACAGTGTGAGAGTGATGGCCTCTAAAGCTCTGGTTGCCATGACTCCCCCCTCAGAGTACATGAACATCCTCATCACACTGACTGCTCAGTTACCCGGTCCTCAGGAGAGCTGCTGCCACAATCAGCTCCATGGACAGCTGCTGCAGATCAAAGCCATTCTGGAAAAAGCTCTCTGCACAGACAGGTGAGGTTTAAAAGAGCTGTTTTATTCATTTATTTATTGTTTCATTCATTACTTTCTGGGTTTGAAAAACTGTTGTGTTTGCATCGACAGTGCCCCTTCAGATGAGCTGTGTCAGGTGCTGAGCAGGGTGCACGCCTCACAGTGGCTGGCGACCGAAGCTCAGCGCTGCCCGCTAGTGAGAGCGGCATACCTCGGGGTGGTGAACTCTCTAAGAACACACTGTTCTGAGAACTTCCTGTCACAGCTCAGCGACGCACTCATCCACAACCTCCAAAACCCTCAACCGGGCCTTCAGGTTTGTGACAGACCAACAACCATTTATAACATAAATGCTGTTAAATAGGGAATGAGGAATGAATGTTGAAATGCAATCGAAGTCTTCAGTCTTGACTCAAACAACAACCACTGCATTTACATGGTATATGATAGTCCTGAAAACCTCTCATCACTCAGCCTTTTACTGTAAACTTTAGTTTTATACGTAAAGACAAGATTATCTGTATTAATGCATTTCAATTTTAAACAACTTATTTATTTTCTAAAACTTTTTAAGTTGAGCTGGGTGTCATTAGTATTGCTATTGTATTAGTATTGGCAATGTATGTCATGTTTCCTGATATTGCCTGAAAGAAACATGTAGGAGATAATGAATTTGGACGGGTCCTTGTCTGGAGCCCTGGGGAACACCATCACCTGCTCACATTTGTGTGGGGGACATCATTTCCATGAACAGACTGGAATCTGTCAGATAAATTATATAATTAACAGGGCGCAGATTCAGAAGTTAGACCACATTTAAACCCTTTTTTTTTCATTTAAAAAAAAAGAAACATGTCAAAGCCAGTGCCACTGTCCAGTGTGACAGTTTGAGGTTATTCTAGCAGTAACAACGTGAGTCAGAAAATGCACTTTGGGACCTTTTAATCACTAGTTAAGATCTCATTTATATTTTGACCTTTTTATTGTTGTTTTTTTTACTGATGTTTTGCTCAGGTTGGGTTGTCAGCCTTCCATCAACAGGCCATCCACTTCCTATGTGCCGATCTAAAGTGGACGTGTGAAATCTGGGAGATGTTCTCTGCAGCCAGCCTTGACATCAGGCTCTCCATGGTCACATGGGTGCAGGATGGGCGGGTACTGAAGCAGACTGCTTTGAAAGAAGTGATCCAGAAGGTGTTGCATGTAAGGCGTGATCTGCCCTCATGATCTCAGCATTAAAATAATACAAAAGCCAGTCTAGCAGCTTCATGTTAACAAACCTCTTACAAGACAAAGCCAGGGACCTTTGGAAGTTAGATGTAGGGCTTTCATTTAAAATCCTATGAGACAAAAGTCTCAGACTCCTGTACCATTTTGAAAGGTGTGTCTGTAAGCTATTATCTTATGTAACCAAGGAGTGTTAAGTACTGCCAGTCTGAGGATTTCTATTTAAATATTGTGTTAAAGTTCACTTAGTACATTTGGATATATTATATATATATATATATATATTATCACCAAACCAGCCAGATGTGTCGTTGTATCTCCTTTTACATCTCCTATTTGGTGTATAACTGACTCTTTAGGCCTGATAAGAGGCGATGCTGCATATCTGCAGAGATCTACTGTTTATGAGGCCTAATGGTTTATTTTACATAGTAACTCCGCTCACTGTGATTTTAAGTGACGAACTGAAAAATCACAATTTCACAGACCATCATATTGTGCTTCATCTCCAGTCAAACTTAAAGAAGGCTTTATTGAGCCACAGTGTGGAGTACCGCACAACCTACCTCGCAGCCCTGGCAGTAGTGATGACAGATGGTGACTCTACTTTACCACAACGTCTTACACCCCCGACACCGCTAACGGAGCCTTTTCTGCCCGAGTGTCTGGATTTGTTGCTTAAGAATCTGGAGGACCATAGAGGTGGACCAGAGTTCCTGTCCCAGGCTCTGCGTGCTGCCAGTCTGCTGCTTTCCCACTTGCCAGACTCCAGGTTGTGACACATTTCTGTTTTTTTTTTTTTTTATTAACTTATTTTCCAGTCTGGAGAATTTCCTCCCAAAAACTCTAACTTCCTTCTTATATTTTACCAATTAGTGCCAAGATGTCAATGCTCCAGCGCTGCTGTGGCATTTTGGAATGCCAGCGAGCCCCAGACGCCCCTGAAGTACTCAGGATGGCATGTAGCCAAGCTCTTTGTGCCGCCATAGTTCTTGTGAGCAGCCTGAGTGACTCCAAGACTCTCCCAGCCATCCTGATCAGGTATGGAGGAAACCCTGATCACCTTGTCTGTAAAATGACACCCTTAGATTGACATCATTTTAAAATGGTTGACTCTCTTTGGTTCAGGTTGATCAGTACCGGCCTTTACTTGCTGCAGGACCAAAGCCAGCAGGTGAGACAAAAAGCTGCCTGTTTTGCTTCTTTGCTCCATCACACAAGGAGAAGAGGGGACAAGCAGAGGAGCGTCTACTTAATGCAGGTCAACCAGGCACTGCCGCTCCTGCTGGACCTGCTGCTGGAGGAATGCTGGGATACTCCGGGCACACTGGAGGTGCTGCTGTTTCACCTGCCTCAGACTGACCTCAGATCTGTGCTGAGAGACGCCTCGACAGCAGGAGGGTGTGTTGTCTAGATTAATCTGTGTACTTTTGCAGATTGAGCCACCTCAACTCGGTTCATCACTATTACTTTTTTTTTTTTTTTTTGCTCAGGTGTTCCAGCTTGTATGAGCAGGATGAAGCCAATGTGTTTGCAGAGCCCTCTGTCATGTCTGCACATGTGCTGCCTTACCTGCTGCAGATGGCAGAGCGCTCCTCTCAGTCCTCCTCTCTGGCACAGAGCCTGAAGCATTGGGCAGAGGCGAATGCTGCTCAGGTGTTGGATAATCTTGCAGGCTGCAAACAGCTCCATCCAGGTACCCCGCTTGTGTGCCATTACCAGTTTCAGCTGTGGCTTATTTCCTGTTTTTTGTAATACAATCCAAATGTTTTTCTTTGTTTTAAAAGGTGAGACACTGACTCCCTCTTGGCTGGCTCTTCTTATGGCCCCCCGTTTCCACAGCACCCTTTGCGGCCTTTTCGCCAGGGCCATATTCCTCCTCCGCCTGCTGAGAATCTCCGATGGCATCCGACACCTTTGTGATCCTTCATCCATGCACAGGTGTTTACAGGAAATCTGCGGACTGCTCCGTCAGAATGGTATCCTCTTGCCCTCTGCTTTAACAGCTGCCGTGGCTGAAGAACCTCCACTGTGATGGAGCACGGGGCCATTTTTGAACACTAAGGACACTAAGGGGCCAGACCCTTTTGACCAATGTGAACCCGGATGAAATTACATCTTTTAGGAATGCACAAGACATGCACATCAGCAGTCCTAGTTATAAATGAGTATTGCATTTGCTGATTTGACCGTACACCAACACTAAGGAGGAATGAAAGAGTTCGGGAGGTGCCGTCATTTGTAAAGAGAGTTTTAAACTCGGTCTTAGAATAAACCTTTGATTATTCAGTCACCGAAGAGTAGAGTGCCCCAGGTCAGCCAAAGCATTGTTTTCCTGCCTCCTTTTGTTCTCAGCTGTAATCCGTAGCAGCAGCAGCGAGATTCGGGCTGATGTAGTGATGTAATGCAACAGCATCTGGGGAAATTGCAGGCTCGGTACCAGCAGGGGAATATGGTGTGTGGTTTAATGCTCCATTAGAGGCCTTCTGCTTGGACAAGTGTCCATTTTCCTACCACACGTAGACTATTGATGATTGAGTAGATCTAATGGAGAGCCGGCGGTTGCCCCGCAACGACCGCACACTAAAGCGGTTTTACATCATCAGATTGCTGTGGTTTGAGATGGATGGTTCTCAGGATAAGACAAACACGGACATGAGACACATGCCATGATTGTCCGTTAGGTTTCTTGTACACTGTGTTTTTAACAGAGATGATTCACTTCTAAATATACATCCGCAGCTCGGCGTAAACTACAGGAGTTTAGTTTTCATTATTCTTGTATTGGTTTCCGTAAGTCTGCATCATGGGTGCAGGAACTGTTAAACTATTGAGCATCTGAGTTATATGACAGCTAATACAGTAAGTTCGTTTTTATGATTCAAAAATAAATTAAAATAAATTTTTCTTTTTTTTTTTTTTTTTTTTTTTATGACTCAAAGTTAAAAAACCAAAGTAAAGACAGCCTTGACATGAATATACCTCAACGGACCCAAAAGGGGCTCAAAACAAACTAAATTAGAAGTGGAATCTGTGAGGCATGACCTTTTCTGAGTTCATCTTATCAAAAGTTCATCAAATGTATTCATTATCTCTAACTTAATGACACCTAAAATAGACATTTACTGGTTAAAAATGTCATCTACTGGCTGACTAGTTTTCCTGCCACACCAAAGCAAAGTTTGTAGATTCAACAGTAATTAAAGGCAAAGCTTCACAGCGCAGACTATTGTCACTTCAGGAAAATGGTAACAAACACATCCTATGTGAGATTTTTACAATTTTTCTTTGTAAACGAAGACCTGATTTTTTTTTTTTTTTTTTTTTTTTTTTTAATCAAAAGGCATATATGATTATATTTTTAAGTAGGTACCTGTCTGTAAACTATGATTTCATTTTTCTTATTCTTGAAAACAACGTTTTAGAAGTGTTTGTAAGGTTGTAAGTTTTTCAAAAATGTGTTTATGCAAGTGGAAAATGACCATCTGGCTTCTTAAAAGCCTTTGCCAACGTAGCTGAGTGTATCTGGGCTCTCACTAAACCTGCAGCCGTGTACTTAAATGATTAACTGTGACAACAGGCCACTGTGTGCAGCCACTGTCATGGGATGTTTGTACACAAATACACACGAATCGGAGCATAAAAGTTGGATTTTTTTCCACCATTGTATTATTCCACAGCTTTGTATTTTTAAAAAATGTCAAGAGGAAAATTTTAAATAATGCAGCTCATTAGGAATTTTTTTTAACCTTTTTATAATTTTGTAATGACGCACAAGGTATAATAAAATATTGATCACCTTTAGTTTAAAAGTGTATGAGAAAACATTTACTCAGAAAATGTTTCTTTAATACCATTACAGTTAATTATTACACAACACAACCGCACCTGTTGGCTTCCGCTGTTAGTTCAGAGTGGGATTGATCACTGATCGGCTTTTTGTAACCAGAAAGGAAAATCATGGATGTGGCTTTTGGTTTGTTTTTGCTATGCAAAAAAAATAAATAAAAATCAGTATTTACATTTTAGATGTGAAAAATAATCCAGTTGCAAATGCATCTCATATTTTCAGATGAATTATGTCTGAGTTCTGGTGATGAAAAATTAAAGTATTATGAGTTAGTAAAATTTAACATTTCAACTTTAGACTGTTACTGGAGAATATTAAAGGACCTATATTTTTTTACTTTGTTAATTCTTTTATTGTTTGTTTTTACACACGTGTCTACTGAAGTTATTAAATATGGTTATTTGCCTGGTAAAGTTGTATGTTATTCTGTATGTTTTAGTTATGTTTAATTCTTCCTTCGTGGATCAATAAAATATTTTGAGTTTGAATATTTTTAAGATTTAAAAAAAAAAGTTCAGAATTGGATCCAGCATCGTATTTATGTTAATAGTATATGATTGTGATGATATGCTGCTATACTGTAAATCCATCGATTTATTTTCTATTGTTGCTTTATCCGGTTTGGGATCCTGGAGGAGCTCGGAACAACCTGGACAGGTCACAAGTCCATCACAGGAACCACTAACCGTCTCGTCTCGCTCTCACTGACGATTTAAAATCATCCCTCGACCAAAATCAGTGCTTCTTTTGACAGTAGTGTGAAACTACGGTACCAAGAGGAAAATCAAACATGCATGTATCCTCCACTCAGAGAGGCTACAGCACAGATGTAAAATAAACAATGGAAAATCAGAGGTTGGTGATTTTTTTTAATCTTCTGTAAAGGTGGCTGCAACAAGATAAATACGTTTTGCAATACTGGACTGACTTCATGTGACCTTGGAGTAAAACAAAAAAGATCCGGCCTGGAAAGTGCGGAATTGATGGAGTCCACTGGGCAGATGTGTGTGTGTTTATTCTGGGGATTGCCTGAGAATGAGGTGAGCATCTATTTGAACAACAGCTATGTTAACATTGACCGAGTCATGAGCTGGCTGGCCTCATTACCCTTCAACCAGCAATTACAGAGCCTCTGTTCTCTGAGCACACCGCTCCCCCCGAGCAGGCAAATACTATTGGCAGCTGTCCTTTATTATCCTCTTTAGAGTCCACTTCTGGCCCAAGCCCACAGGAAAAGAGGCCTCGTGGGATGTAAAGAAAGCCTGGGAAACAGAAGACTGCAAATGTGCCGTGCTTCTAGAGCCAGATAAGACTCAACAGTTGGATTGGGATTATATGTGGAAAGTAATGACTCGGGGTATTTTATAATGAAAAAAAAAGGAGCAGCGGTGCAGCTATTTATAGATGACCGCAGAAAATGTGTGCTGAAACTGCTCTTGTATATGGAAAAAGGGAAAAGTTAAGAATGGATTATAGAAATGGGCAAACCAGATGCCCCCTCAGCTCAGACAAGAATGTGAATGACCATCCTTGGCTGAACCTGCAGGCTTGTCCCTGTCTCAATTCAAGGCTTCATGCCATGATAACATGTCCAACTGTTTTTCAGCTGATGCTCTTTCTGACACATGTAGGCGTGTGAGAAGCGGGTGAGGTTTTAGGACCTTGAGGATCTGTATGTTTGTTGTGCAGAGGGCAGCTCCTCCTCCTCATCCTCCTCCTCCTCCTGTGAAGGCTGTTCTGAGCAGCTCTGACAAAAACAAGGGCTGGGGCTCCATCGAGAAGAGAAGAGCAGTGTGCCAGATGCATAGGCTCTTTCACCATTTCTAGTACCAGACTGTCAGTTGTTTTAGAGACGAGAAAGACAGAGGAAAGCTCGTGATGCTGTGGGTTAATTCACCCCGTCAGCTGTGCAGAATGTTTTTCTCTTTGCACGTTGTTTTCCTGAGTGTGGCCATCGTGAAGAGCAGCGCTTCAAATGGAGACCAACGAGGTAAAATTACACCAAAGACGACATTTTCTATGTTTTATGTCTCATTCGTTGAGTTAGAAATAAAAAAAGGTGGTTTGTGCATTTGAATAGGTTTATATGCGTTAAATTGCTGTAGTTCTGGTGGCACAAACACGATGTGTTGCGTTCACGTGCTGTGTTGTTGTTGATGTTCTCAGATTGCATGAGATCCAACGGTGTGGACTACAGAGGAGAACAACGGAGCTCCTCCTCTGGTCTGACCTGTTTAAACTGGATCAATACTACAAGGGACTATGACGTAGAAACCCACCCAGATTCACAAACAGGTAAAAAAAAAAAGAAGAATTTTTCTGGAAAAAAAAAGCTGTGAGATGTGTGACACTTAAGTTTTTTAAATGTCACAGATGTTGGTGATAACGACCGTATAACACACAATTCATAACACCCAATATGTTACAGCTGGATAAGACGATAGAGCAACAACTATATAAACGTGCAGACAATACATAGAGGAATTTAAAGCACACACTCCAGATTTATCGCCCCTGATTAGTGTGTTTGCTCTGTTAAACCAAGACCTTTTTAAAATGCCTCTTTAATGCAGCAGCTGCTGTTTCCATTGTTTGTCCTCATGGCAGCCTGTTCATTGTGCTGTGATGAAGTCGTGTTAAAGATTCATGAATACAGCGGTTTATCTGCACAAGGACTGGCCTGCGTTCCCACGAGAAGCCAGTAACGGAAATGTGCCGTTTTTATGGCTCTCCCTGTAGGTGCCGGAGATCACAATTACTGCCGAAACCCAGACGACTCCGAGAGGCCTTGGTGCTACATTGCAGGTCCAGATGGGACGGTCCAGAGACAGCTATGTGCAATTGACACATGCAAAGGTCAGTAAGCGGAGCACACGACGATGATTATTTATGAGTTGCGTGGGTAGTATTGCAAACAAATGCAAACGCTTCTTTTCTCTCTGAATGCAGTGGGAGATCAAGTCTGTAAAACTCTCGTACTTTTATTGGGAAGGACTGATCTAAATAGCCATAACAAAGAAAGCTGCACCCAAGGTCTAACTGTAGCTAAAAAAAAAAAAGTTTTTCTTTTTGTTTTTGGACAGATAGGGAATTTCAAAGTAATCACTAGAGAAGAATTATACGTAGTTCTTTTTTCCCGGTTGTTTTGTAGTAGGTCAGTTGACCAGCGTTGCGTTAGTTTGAGAGGTCTTGTAAGCTTTCCTTTGTCTCCTACTTGTGCCCCAGAAGCCATTAAAAGTTAAACAACAACAAAGCCTAGAACACGCGTGCAGCCTGCGGAGAGCGGTTGTGACCCACCCCCTCGAAGCTGCGCTCATTGGCCCAGAGGATCATCTCTCCTTAGAAACAGCAGCTAATTGGCTGCTTAAGTTCATGACTTCAGGCTCTTTAACGTTGGCAGAGTTCATAAACAACTTGGAGGAAGTCGAAATGACGTATGCAAAATTTCCTGTCTTTTGACAAAGACTTACATGCTGATCTGTTTTTTTTTTTTTTTATCTGATGTTAAAGTAAAAGAAAATAAAAGCGTATGTCCACCAACGTTCTAAGCAATTTACATTTGAAAAGATGTCATGTAGGCAGTCTCAGAGCTGTAGTGTTGTTTTGCGTCAGCAGTAATGGCATTGGATCAGCTATAATTGGAAACCAGGCGGTGCGGATGATGCACTTTTCGCTGACTCTAAAATATCATGCAATTTAAGATAAATCAGATAAAGTACTATGATTCCAAATATGAAGAAGAAACACTGAGGATATCGAAAAGTACGGGGATAAAGCTGAAAGATGAGCAAATATGAATGAAGTCCTTTCGAGGTTAATTTGGACCTTTGTTTTAATAAATGTCAGAGAAGAGCTCCTCCTGAAAAATCATCTGAGCAGAATCCAGTGGATAATGTTGTCTGGCTTTATACGAAAAGGTAAAACTGCAGCAGCAATGACGCAGCCGGGCTCACGGGTTCAAACGATCCTACACGCCCTGAGAGATGCCCGTTTATGAATGAATATAGGTACATTTGCAAAGACTGAAGGTTTGAGCGACGCAGGAAGTTGGAGTACAGTAGGCATGATGACTTCAAGTCAGTCACCTGTGTCTCACTTTCACGTAATGCTTTCAGATTTCTCACATAATGTGGAAGAGTGTAGAAGTTGATCGTTTCTAATTCTCAATCTGCATAAGTACAAAAAAATAAGCTTTAGTATTGTTGCCTCTTTTCTAAAATATACAATTTTCATTTCTTTTGACGGGCGCATCATCCAAAAACACGTGTTTTTATGGCTTGTGTAAAATGATTGTTGAAACGATGGTGCGCGACTGTCCGCACACTCGGAGCGGTCCGGGAGCTTTCCTGAACCCGAACGGCACAGCCTCGGATTCCTTACAAGTGTTTAAAATCCAGATGTCTGAAAAACAACAAACAAAAACTACAACAACATCTTTGTCGTGAAACACAGATGCTGTATCACAGCGAACACATTAAGCTTGTCTTTGACTCTGAAGAGTCATGTGATGATGTCAGACCTTTAAACTGATTCTCCCACCTGCGTTCATTCACTGCTGCATTTGCTGTCGTTTCCATGGATACACTGAATGTACAGACGCTGTAAAAAATTAATCAAAGCATTTCACTCGTGAAAAAGGCTAAAATGAAGACATTATATTAGAAACATTGTTTGATTTCATTAGTATTACAGCTTGAATAAAATGCCAACATGTCAACAGTTAAAACGATCTGGCGTGTTTGTATTGGTACAAAAGACACCTTGAAGAACCCTGTACTTTTTTTTTTGTTAATATAATGTGCCTCTGTGTGACAGCAGCACAACAAAGAAGAAAAGTCGTGTAATTCTGTTATTTTGTTGTGTCTGCAGAGGAAGCGTCCGCCGCGCCGGCTCAGGCTGAGCCGTTGGTCCCTACAGGAAGCGCCGCTGCCACGGAGAGCCTCCAGCCTGCCGGGTCGGGAGGTTCTCTGGGGGACGTTGCTGCCGTGCAGCCCGTGATGGGCATCAGCCAGCGAGTGCGCACAGGCCCCAAAAAGAAAAAGGATCTGGGGACCTTAGGTATGCTCCTGTGTAATGTCGGGTGGACACGGACCTGCAGTTTGGATTACTTTTCAGAAAAAGAGGCGCGAACCTCTTCGTGATGCGTTTGGATCGCCAAACCTTTCACGCCCCCTCTCTGTTTTTCAGGCTACGTCCTGGGCATCCTCATGATGGCGATCATAATCATCCTTGGTGCAGGCATCACGTTGGGCTACTTCTACAAAAGGTCAGCGTTTGCTTTTAGTATCAGAGGACCACTTACTCATGGTAGCTTTGTAAAAGAGATTATTGTTCTGCCTTTAAAAAAACTAACACTTATTCTTTCTTGTAAGTAATTACTATATTGAGTTACTCTGCCTTAACTGTGAGATAAAGCCGACATGGGATTCTCCGGACTCTCGTCTTCCCGTGCTCACCCACGTATCTAATCACGCTGTAACCAGCGTGATGAGTTCACATGATGGCATGCGTGTGAAGGGTCTCTATAGGTTTAGACCATCAGCGGCTGCAGGCGTTCGCCGCTGACGGCGTCTTCTGTTCCGCTTTGACGTGAACCGGCCGTGTTAACAGCTTTATCGTAGCAGGAGATGGCAGGAACATGGCAGAACGTGAAAGGCCTGTGGTCTATTTCCAGCTTTCTTATTTGACTCTCGCAGAAGGGAAGAGAGCGAGCAGGAGGGGTTGAACTGGACAGAGCAGCCGGCGCAGACGCTGCGGTTATGTAACGCACGGAGTGGTGGCCCAAATGTTGTGAAGGAGGGTTCTCCGATTCCCTTTGGCGCAGCACAAAATGCTCCCTCAGATCTGTGTTTGGCACTCGGAACTGATTAGCAGTGCATTTGTCTTTGATGCCTATTTTTAGGAGCTGATTATTAATAAGGAGGAGAAGCATATTATGTCAGAGGGCTTATAGCTGGCCTCGCTGTACGGTGACATCACCTTCGGTAATGGGATAGATGACTGGCAGGTACGCCTCCGATTCTGTGCAATTAATAAGCCAATCAGGAGTGGCTGCAGACTGCCGTTTGCTCTCCTGCAGTATATTTGTATGTAATAACTCTGAAAGCAGAGTAGTAGAGCCCCGGAGGTTTATTCACACGGACACTGATCCTTTCCAGGTCTCCTTCCCAGAACTGTGAAGCGTTGCAGTGACAAGCTGTCTTTTTACTTTTTTTATAAGAAGTAGTTTTTTCCAAATCAAGAGTACATGAGCTTGTTTTGGGTCCAGATCTTGGAACGCTGCTACATGCAGCCTGCAGCCGCCGCAGTTATGCCACGGAGCAGATAAACTCCTCGACAGCTCGTCAGTTCTCTGCTTCCTGGGGGTGGAGACGTGTCACCACCTGCCCCTTCATCTCTGCTGCAGACCACTCACTGCTGCATTCAGTGTGTTATCTGAAGCCCTTCATCATACGCATGGAGACAAAACACCTTAGTTGTTCTTATCATCAATGATTACTACAGATTTATTTTTTTTAATCACATTACTGTTTATTTGTGGTGAAGTGGTGAAAACATTGATAAAAATGGTAGATAAGGGAGTAAATGTGTGATTTATCCAGTAAACAAGTCACTGTGGGCCCCTTGTGAGTTTAGTATGAGCAGAAGTGGCTCGTGCCTTGTTTTTCCCACTGAAGATCCACTTGGGATCTTTACGCTGGAGTCCTCAGAGGACCTTCGAGCCTTTTTCACACACTGGCTCCCGTTGTGGATTATTTTTGGGAGACTCACATTGGGACTTGCCTCCAGTGACACATGCTGACTGCCAGCCAACCCAGCCCTATTTCTCCATCCAGTGGCTCCCTTCCCAGTGATCTAAATCTATGGTAACCAGTCTTAGCACCAACCCAGATTTGGGCTGGACTATAAATACCCAAACATCGTCCCAGCAGCAGCCAGCCGGAGACAGGCCTTTGAATCCAAAGTTACATCGCAGTAGTTCATAGAAGGTCTTTCATTTGGGAGATCTCACTTTTAACGTTTAATAACTTGTTTTGATCTATGCACGCTATACATAAAAAAAGTCCTCTTGCTTCCGTTACTCACCACTGCTGCTTTTAAAGCTTTTGCGGTCTAAAAAGCAGAGATTTGTAACGACTTAACGGGCCTGGGCTTTGTGTTTGTGCGCAGGGGTCGAGACTTGAAGAAGCAGCACGAGCAGCGAGTGTACGAGCGGGAGATGCAGAGGATCACCTTGCCCCTGTCCGCCTTCTCCAATCCCACGTGTGAGCTCATAGACGAGAGCACCATTGTGATAGCGCCAGAGCAGGAGACCACTCCTGTCCAGGAGGGTGCGGACCCTCTCATGGGTCAGCACGCCGGCACTCCCGGAGCATGAGCAGGCATGCGGTCCTGGGTTGGGACTCAGAGTTCTTTTTTTGTGGACCAAAATACTCCCATCTCCCCCGTCTCTCATCTTCTCCCCGAGGGCTCTCAGTTGGGGAGCAGAGTCGGCTCCAAAGACTTCAACTAAGCGCTGTGTCCTAAGTGTCGCTTTTCTCTTTGTTTGTTTTTTTTTTTTTTTAAACACGTGAGGCACAAGTAAGATAAACCGGACACGGACACACAGTGGACACAGTACAGCCAGAAACTACGAAGGAAAATCTGTTGTCAATGAGGACATATCATGAGGTCTTTAATTTTCATCTCTGAGCAAAAAAAGGTCAAAGGTTTCCCCTGAAATCACAGTACCAATTTCCAGTCAGTGTTTGATGAAACCAAGTCTTTATGAAGAGATGGTGTTGGGAACTGTCTTGTTTCCCACCAGGAGGTGTGGTCACCTGATGAATATGTGTTAACGGCTTTGATTTGTGCTGCACACAGGCGGTGCCAAGAGAGACAAGAGACATGTTTGTACAAAGACTCCTTTGGCTCGGAGACACGCTGTTGAGACTGACGTGTGTACAGAAATAGTCATCCTCCGTCGTGACGGGATGCTTGAGATATAAGAAACCCTCAAAAGAGAAGGCAAGATGAGGGAAGGCTTCCAGCTCAGAAACTGCCTTAGCATGATACTTGTGAATGTATTTTCTCCTTTTCGTGCTCTGCCAGCGCCGGTGGTGATCGTTGGCAGGCGTGACAGACGACTAGCCCTTCTCTTCCACAGGTTAAGGAGTGACAGGAAATATACAGAGTGCTCTCAGGATGCGTGAGGCACAGTAATTAGTCCTCAGGACAAAACAGCACTGCCACAACAAAGATAGGGATCCGGAAAAAAAACAAAAAAGGAGAGCCTGGATCCTGGAGTGTGTCTGCAGTGCTGGACGGTGTGTGTTGGAGTGCTGAAGAAGCCCCGATAACAAGATAGGATTCAGACGTCACACTTGATCCGTGCGCTCGATGACTCAAATGTAGTATCTGATGTTTGAAGACGCATGAATGGAGTAGAATAGGAACAGCCCAAAGCTTAGTGTATGTAAAACGTTCAGAAACATGAATGCATGTATGTGGCTGCCTGCTGTGTGTTTGCCAGTTTGTCATCCTAAAAAAGATGAGCTCACTAAAAAAAAACCCAAAAAAAGACAGTTTAGTATGGCTGAACAGAGAAGATTTCCGTCTATTTCATGTGATGCACTGTTTATTACACTGTTACTATTTTAATGGTTGTCATCACTCCAGGTGGTTTTGTGTTTCTTGCTGGACATTCATCACTGGCAATCATTGGTTGCTACCGCTTCCTTATTTCAAGAGGCTGCGTGTTGGCTGTAATTACTATTTTCATGTTCTCAAAATATTGATGTTCAATGGTTGATTTTAGCACTTGCATTTGTATGTATATTTTTCTTGCTCAGACTCAAATAAAGCAAGCACAGACATTGAGATGTAATGGGTTGTTTATTTGAAATGATGTTTAAGCAGATATGCCGCTGAGAAAGCGGAGCGTCAGAAACGCTTGGACTGCTGAGCGCCTTGATGTTGGAGATTTGCTGGCTGCCAGAACCTTTTTTGCAGCAGCGCCCTCTGTCGGCAACACGTGAAACGAATTAGTCAGCTGTGAAAGCAGGCAAACGTGAGACATGCACAAGCCCTGACCGTAAAATGTAAAATATAGAGAGAAGGCCAAATGTTAGCGAGGCCTGTTTTTTTTTTGTAATTGATCGACTTGATTTTTCTGACATATTGACAGATGTGAGACATAAGATCTGAAGCTAAAGACGCTTCAGTATTTAATGGCCTTGCACTACTCCGAGGTGCTAAATTTAAAATGGTCAAACATGAAAACAAAAACAAACAACTCAGTAAAGATAATTGACTCTGAAAAGTGAGGCTCAAGTCTGGCTTTTAGTTTCAGTTTGGCCTTGAATGACAGTAACAATATTTTAAAAAATGTCTATAAAACAGAAGAAAGAAATTCACCAGATTTAACATTGTAACAGAATTCCACAATAAAATCTTGGAATATTTTAAATATTCCTACAAATGATATAACTTTAGTTTTTAAGAACTAATTAGAAGGAAAACACAAGGAAATTCTATAAAATTTAAAGACCACTGCCCACAAAGACGTTTAAAACAAACATGTTATTCAACTTTGATCAGGAAAGCTGAGACACTGCAGCTGTTTTACTGCCATTAATAATTAAATGAAAATGACAAAAAAGAGAAATCAACTTTCAGAAGGTTTATTTAAGAAAAGCTACAGTGATATAAATAAAAGTGATTACAAGTGGTCATCAGTGCCTCGCATGATGAAAGCAAATTGTTGCCGAAATGTCAAAAAAAAAAAAAAAAAAAAAGAATTTCCATCAGAAAATGAAGTCCAATTAGACATATGTACATATTTATATACATTGCTTAAAATAAAACTCAAGTCCCTCTGTACAAAGAAAGAATTTAAGGTTGCCTCTTTCATGATTAAGTGTAAAAATTTATGACAGTCCAATTTTTAAAAAGCGCCTCCGTCTTCTTGTTTACATATCAACTAAAAACAAAAAGACTTATTCACCTTTGTGGGAAATTATCAAAAAAATCAAGACTAAAAACATCATGTTGATGACAAAATGAGATTTGTGGTCCTTCTAAGTAAAACACATGAATGTTCAACAGCCTTTTCCAGGTTACTTCTGCTTTCTTGAAGCTCTGCCACCAGTGCTGGTCAGTGCTCTTCCAACCGCTGACTTTTCAGTAAAGAATTTAAATATCCTCAGAGCCAAATACAAAGGAACTAGTTGTGTAAAATACAAATGTTGGTACAAATCCCAAATATATGGAACAACCAATAGAGATTCCTTATGGTGTACAAAAAATGTACCTCAGAGCCAGAAACTGACAGCATGTTTGATAAAATCGCATTATGCCGTCCACAAAAGGAGTGCACTCGTGCTTAATCTTAAGTGTGATCTGGGTCCGAATCAACCAAAACCAAAACACCACGGTTTTACTGAGTTCAGCAGTTAGCACAGTTGTCTGAACACGTCAGCTCCTGGTTTGAATCTCGGCTCTGAGGGACTTGCATGTTTTATTTTTGCTTCAGTCCTCCTCCAAGGGCTTTCATTTCTATGTGGTATTAGTTTGCAATTCTGGCCAGTCCTTTTGACATGATCAGAAATTGTTATTGAGTTTTAAGCTGAGCTGGAGACATCTGAAGCGGTTGCGTCGGCCCGTACCGTGATTAAGTAGACCTCTACAGCTGAGGACCAAAGAGGACAACACTACTGGGAGACAGATACAACTACTAGACGCTGGGATAATGTACTGTGGAAAGAGGACACTGAACTACAGCTCATTAGGAATGCAGTTTTTCCACTTTGTTTGAGACAAACAGAAAATATAATTGAAAAGAATGCTCTACCAAGAGTAAAACATGCTGCTGTGGGTCTGCTTTGTGGATTTTGACATTAAGGCAGTGGATGTTTGAAATCAAGAAGAAACCCAGAAGGTCATCCAGGCATTTTTGATTGTTTTCTGAATCCTTCCATTTCTAAAATGACTCCTTCAAACAAAAAAAAACAAACAACCCCCCCCCCCCCCCCCCAGGTTTAGGTTTTAAATGATTCTTTATAAAATTACATCTACTTTTAAGGGTATTTGAAATATTATTCTACTAAGATTAAAAGGTTTCCAAATTGCCCAGCTTTCTGGCTCGACTGTCATAGATGTTTGTTTTCTTTACTGCTCAGGTAAGGCAACTTCGAGGCATGGACTGACGTGTGGGTTACACAAACGGCAGACAACTTCAGGCAAAGAAAAACAGAACTGCCATCACGTGAGAACAAAGATTACTGAGGGGGTGTACACTGTAAACATAAAGAACAGCCCTGTGTTGTTATACGGGGCCTTGCAGAGGAGGAGAAATTTGTTATTGACACTTATCGTTTTGAAATGCAACTTCCCACCCTCAATGCAGTTTTTGAGGCACTCAGAGTGACGGCCCCGTACGGGGCGACTGGTCCAGCTACCGCCATGTTATCCAGTTCTAACATGGCCCCGGTTCAACACAAGCTTCCTCTTTTTCTCATCCACAGTATTAGTGCAGCAGTTACAAGGCATCACCGAAAGGTAAATTGTGGGTCAGGCAAGTACAAGTCTTAGGTGTCAGTGTTATTCAAGGTGGAGCAGACGGGAGAGGCAGCCGTTGGGGTTAATGGCTGATCGGGGCCTTGGCTTGGATCTGTAGACCAGTACAGTCGACTCAGACTCTGATGCAGTTCCTCTAGTTCAGCTGGCAGAGGGATTTTCAGCTCCTGGTTGAGTGAAAGGGCTTCAAACCAGTCCTCAAGCTTCTGGAAAGGTGGACTGAGGGAGGAGGAGAACAAAAGATCAGCACACAGCGAGGTTAAGGTTAGAACCAGACTGACAAGGTTGATAGAAAGCACGAGGAAGTAATCTAGCAGCACAGGCGTGTCCCTGTGCAAACAAGTACAGATAGTATCTGAAAGAGCTTTTTCTCCCCCTCCAAACTACTTTCCCTCACTATGGTGGCCCTGAGGTGCAAAACACCACCAGACTATTGAAAAAAAAAAGACAAAAAGCAGCAGTAACGTAAAAGAAATACACTAAATTTAGTCAAAATATGACATTAAAAACATGAAAGAAAATAGTATTTTTACAAAACAAAAAGGAAAAAACACAAAAACAGACCTGAAAACACAGCAAAACAGAAAATGACAGCATTTCAGCATTTAATCGTACTTTAAACCTCAAGGTCTGCAAGCTCCTGGTTTCAGGTACCCGACTAGTCAACGGCAAAGCAAATACAGCACACCTGTCACGTATTGGTTTAAATGAGTCATCAACAGTTTCTATGGAGAGCTTGAAGTCTTCACTGCGCATCAGTTCCTCATCTTTTCACAGTCAAAAGACATGTGCAAAAATACAAACTTATCCAAGTGGATGAACTGACAGCTGCTCACCATCAGATTAACACATCCGATTAAAAGCAGGTGCTCACCGGTTGTCTGGCGTCAGGTCGCAGCAGGCCACCGCCAGTGGGAAGAAGGCTTGTGGACAGTCTTCAGGGAGGAACTTCTCCACAAACTTGCCAACATTGAGACCGAAGTCCAGTGTCCTGGGGAGGCACTCGGGGTCTGCATAGACTTTCCCTATTATCTGAATCATAAGAAACATGAAAAAATAAATTCACATTTATCATCAGACATCAGGCATCCCAGAGGTGCTCGAGTTTGATGAAAATGACCCGTTTCAAAAGCTATTCATGCTTTCAACCTAGGATTTGCAAACGGAGCAATGTTTTAAGTAAAATTCATCACCTCACCTCACAAAGAACAATTCCAAAGGAGAAAATGTCCACCTTCTCATCATAGCGTTTACCTGAAACATCATCAAAATAAAGGATGACTACAGGAACATGCCGGCTCTCGGAATAGCTCATCAACTGTGCAGCCAAGTGGGAATTCATTTGTCTTTTTCTCTGTTGACGACTCACCGTTCAGCATTTCTGGAGCCATCCAGTAAGGGTTTCCCACAACAGTGTACCGCTTCTTTCGATCAATACGTCTGAACAGCCTCTTCTTATTGGTTGGCTTTTCAGGAGGAGGTTTAACTTTCTCCTCTACTATGAGTCGAGAAAGTCCAAAGTCGGCGACGACCACAGTGTTGTCCTGTAGAAAGATGAAACGCAGTGGGGTTTGCTTTAAAAATTACACGATGAAATATCTCAAAGTACAAAATTAATTGCATAAAAAAATAAAACCTACAACAAAAACATGTCAAATCCAGTTGCAGTCAATGTCAGCATTGATTGTAGCCCCATGTTGCAATTCAGAATGAAATCAGTTTTCGGTTTTAAATGCTTCCTTTGGTGAGACATTATCGTATTTTGTTACATTTATTGTTAAGTGTTTTGCACACCAGGACCAATATAAGCATCTTCTTAAATAAAACACTATCACCATGGTAACACATTCATCCCTGAAGTGTAAATCCATTATTTAGATACAAGTAGCTGGATTAACATTTTACTAATTTCATTTAACATATGTAACCGTTCCCACCAGTCACGTTGTGGTTTGTGTAACGGCTGCTGAAATGTCACTCACCAGTTTGACCAGGCAGTTGTGAGAATTGAGGTCTCTGTGGATGATGCTCATTGAGTGAAGGTATGCCTAAGAAACAAGATGACAGACAGATTATGTAAAAGATTTGTTGTGGCATTAATAAAATATATTAAAATCAAACAAATTATTAAACCATTGCATTGTGGTTCCCTATGAGAGTGTTTTCCAACCCTGTTTGTTGTGATGCCTGAATGCAAAGACACACCAGTTTACTCTAAAACCGCTTCAGTATCTCTGAATGGTGTGCAGCTGAATAAAAATAATTTCTCTCCTCAAATGAAATTAAATTTACATACACTCAAATAATAAAGCTGTCCTATATCTTGTAGTTCATCAGATATGGTTTCCTATTTATTAGTTTAATGCCAGGAGCCTCTGAGTTACATCAGTGGCCATGAAATATACCATAAATGCACCGTTTTTGGCACAGATTGATTTGTCTAAAGATAGCAGTCAAAATAGAAATATTAAAAAAGTTTCATTACAGGAATAGCAAGAGACAACTCACCATGCCAGAGGCAATGCTCTTTGCAAAGCTCACCCTTTGTTCCCATGGAAACGAATCCTTTTAATCCCCAACAGAAAAAAAACAAAACGAAACAAACAAAAACCCATCAGAGGCCATGTAACTGAGGTAAACAGTAATGGTACTTGTGTAATAGGTGTGCAATAAAAACAAAATAACTATACATAAATTAGACTGGAGGAAAACAAACTCCCCCTACTGCACTGAGCAGGACAGGAGGACAGGACAGGAGGACAGGACAGGAGGACAGGAGGACAGGAGGACCAGCATTTCTATAGCTTTTTCTCAGTCCGTGTGTTGGCCAGCTGCCGTGCCAGCCTGCCAACAATAGAGCTGGGAGCCCACGGTCAGCATGGAGTTTACTTCGGGTCATTCCCTCCTACACAACTATGAGTTGGAGGCAGCTCCCTCTGTTGTCACCGAGGGAGGGGTGGGTAGGGGTGGGGCTGTGCCGTTATCCTAATGTGAACAAGGAGAAAGGTTACGTGAAACAAAAGCTTAACTCACCATATCTCTGATGAAATCCTTAAGGGTGCCTCCCTCAATAAACTCGGTAATCAAATTGAGCCTCTTGTCCTTGTACAGCACACCGATGAACTTCAAAACGTGGGGATGCTCAAGGCTTCGCATTACTTTGACCTGAAGTTTAGACGTGTGACACAAAGCAAGAAGGTCCTCATTATGATAAGCAAGTTATCCTTAATAGGTTCCTTGCAAAGGGAAGCTTAATCCACAAAAAATACAGGTCAAACTAAAGTGTTCCCACAAGACTGAGGCGACAACCTCGAAATAACAATGTACAAAGAGGTAATTGTTGGGACATGTGGTGTGCTGTCAGTTTGTGAATATTAATAGAGAGACAGTTCTGTCCGTGAGAAATCGCAGACCTCCTGCTGCCGATTACCTACCTCCTTTAGGAAAGTTTTCTGTGTCTCCTCATCGCAGCGGATCAGCTCCTTCATCACCATCACCTCTCCCGTGGCTTTATGAGTCATCTGTGACAAATTCAAGGATTACTTCAAGCCCACAAAAATGAATCTTGCGCAACGAATTAAATGCCTTGTGAAGAACCGATGGAAGCTGAGGGCTAACCTTGATGGCCTGTCCAAAAAAGCCCTTTCCTAAGATCTCGCCATGTATGAGGTCACATGGCCGGAAAATGCGATGAGAGCAGCTACTGGAGGACCTCAAGGATTCAGAGCGCCCGATGTCTTTTGTACTGAAGGGGCACTCTTTTGGAGAATTCGGCCCAGGAGACTTGCATATGCTGTTGCTGCGTCTAAGGAGAAAGAAAATGATGAAATAAAAGTCACGTATGAGCATCTCTTGTCCATTTCAAAGCCACAACATGGAGGCTGAACTCTTTTTAATTCATTACCTCAAAGACCTTCTTTTCAGTGTGCCATCATCAACCACATTTGTTCTCTCCAGGACCGCATCAGATGGTGAGGACAGACGCATGCGGGAGGTGGCCGGGACTCCTAACTGGTTGGTGGGTGTTCCCAGTCGGAGGCGGTCTAAACGTTGCCTGACTGGGTCGTACTCTAGAAGCAGCTGCAGTGTGTGAGTGGTTCGATGAATGAGATGGTCCACCTAAACGAGCAAGCGCATCCGGGATTGCCCAAATATTATTATTATTGTACAGGAATGCTTTACATTAATCCTGTAATTTAACTATAACTGCTTTTGTTCTGAGTGAAAAGGTTAAAAAAAAAAAAAAAAAAAAACTTCACTAAATTCACTTATTTTGTTAAGTTATTCTTGCATAAGACATACAGAGTTGAAGAATTTATTGGATATCAGGACTTGAGTCTGACTTCATTTCAGGGTGGCTGTCAAAACCGACTGTAAAACACATGACTTTGCAACCAAACACAACCTCTGAAACAGAGTCAATACTGATGTGCGTTAAAAAGAAAAAAACAAGCTAGATAAGAATTAATCAATAAAAAGGAAAAATCAAAGCAGAGAATGATGCCTGCTGAGGAATGCTGTGTAAGCCTGTGCAACAGCAAGTGTGGAAATACGCATACCTTCCTCTCCCAGCTCAAGAATGTATAAATGATGGGAGAATGCAAGAAATGCCAAAAATCACATGTGAAGCCATCGCATCATAACACAGGTTTGCAAAATGTACGGAAGGAATGTAAATAATAAGGAAACTCTGTGCCTTTTGCTTGAATGATTTCAGCTCACGAGTATCAGAGATGATAAGTTATTATCTCACCTGCTCCTCCATCAATGTCCCAACAGGAAGGCCATTGATCTCCAGGATTCGGTCTCCAACATGGATGGCGCTTCGCACCTCTGGACTAATAAGCATCCCTCTGACCCTGGAAGCAAACGGTACCAGCATTAATATGAGAGTACTGGCAAAAAAAGAAGAAGTGCAGCGCTTTAAAGACGGCTAAGAATGCAGAACTGGATCGAGTCCGTTTGTGGCTCTGAGCAAAACTGTGAAACGCTCTCGTATAACATCACATCATCAACATCTGTTTTTTCATGGAGTGGCGCTCACACAAACACCTGCAGTTTGGCAAACCTATAATCAGCGCATTACTCATGCTGCTCCCACACGACATCATGACAGGTACGCACACAGATCAGCTCCGATCAGGACCCACTTACTCTTTGACCTGAACGCTTGCCGAGCCGCTGACATCCCTCAGCACGGACACGGAGAAGCCCCTTTTGCCGTTGGCTGCAGAGGGCATCGAGATGAGGGTGACCGTGTGCGGCAGCGAGTCAAGGACCGAGTCGGGAGAGCGTTTCTCTAACATGGGTGTGAGGATCACCTGCTTGTAGCACTTTCCACTGCACACAACAGAAAATTAAACTATTACTACATGTGGCCATCTGTGTTTACTCTTTAAAGGATCCAAAACACACAGAGAAAAAAGGAAGAGGCATAGTCGGCATATTGGAGTATTCGGGAATTAAGCATAAACACAGCTTGACAGAAAAATCTATATATTCATACAAATATACAACACAAGGACCTCTGAAGAAAGGTAAAAACACTTAAGGATGTTAACACTCATATGGCTCATCTACACAGTTATAAATCATTACTTATCAACTGTTCCAAACAGCATTAAAGACAGCTCGTGTAGGTGACTTACCAGTAGAGTTTCGAACGCTCCACTAAAGCGTAAGTATCCCTGTCCTCAATCACTACTTTGCAGCTCAGACACACGAAGCACTCGGGGTGGTACTTGTGTTCTCCAGCCACCTGGAACCAAAAGCAAATCATCCAATCGGCACAAGGCAGAGAGAGGTAAATATGTGATCCAGAGTGCGTTGTGCATCCTGTTGCCTTCTGCCCCCCCTCCACCGTGGGCCGTGTGACACCAGGGTAACACCTGCTTCGCTCTCTCGGCTGTCTGGAATCTGCTGTGACATCATCCTAGGCAGGTCTGAGCCACTTGTTTTCTCCTTCAAGTCTGTCTCTCTCATTCACGCCATCTACACATGACTGAGCAATTTCTCTTTCTAAAATGTATGTCATACTCCCGCCACATCTGTCTCATCTCAGCTCTCTCTTTTCTCATGCAAGATGAGATAATGCGTTTGCCCTCGAGGAAGCAGGTTACTTATTAAAACGTCTTTCTGATTTACCGAGGGTTCATTCATGCAATCAACCAAAATGAAGCCTGTAAAGAATTTATATCTACAGACAGTATAAGGAAGGTGTGAATAGGTAGGAATAAAAAATAAAAAAAAAAAGCCACAACTATCTTTTATTAGAAAGCAAAGTTGTTTCACCACTAGCCATATGTTTAAAACCTTCTCTCTTATGTTTTAAGTGTTGCAATGTCGCACTAAAAATCTTTTTTTCCCTTTTAAACTCATGTTTACATTTACAAAATTAAGGCACACAGAAAGTTGTGTTAAGTTGCTCCCTCGTTTGTCACAGCTGTGAGTCAATAAGTCAGCGGTGGGAAAGGGTTCCCTGCTGCTTAAGGTGCGTCATCATCATAACTGTGACATCTCAGGAGTATGTCTGCATGCTCCGAGCCGCCAACCGAAAAAACACACAAGCACCACGGCAAAAACTGATGTGCCTGCCTCAGGCTTTAACAGCAAGGCAGGACTGCAAAACACTAGTGAAGCAGAATAAATAATAATAAAAATACAAAAGACACGAAGGAGAGCACCAAAGCAGAACTAGATAAACCGATGGATTAAAATTAATATGAAGGAAAAAAAAAGAGCAACCCCCCACCCCCCATCCCAATGAATCAATAAACTAACAAATAATTAACCAGGACAAAACAATAGTGTTCTGGACTTGAATGCTTAACAGGCAGCGGCAGCTCTGCGCGACCCTCCTCTGCTGCTGGACCACAATGATTTTCTTTCTGGCTGAGAGGCTGTGGTGCCAGTTAAGCTCTGCCAAAAACACTCTGCTACGCTGGCTGATGAAGCTGGATGCCAGTACAAAATAGAGAGCTCCATTATGTGTGTTGCAAAAAAGAAAAACTTCAGTCTGGCTCTGTGTTGTACAAGTGACCCAGTTTGTGCCCTGCAAGAGCTGCTGTCACCCAAATTTCATGTTGTTTTTTTTTTTAAAACTTGTAGACACTAAATCAAGGTGGACATGCGTCAGGACTGAATCTAATGTAACACCCGGTTTCTCCACTTTGTGGATTTGTAGAACAAAGAATGTGCTTGTTTCTGTATTTGATTTCCAAACGGCCATCGGTGCAACTCAGGATCTGAGTGTTGGTAATATTAATATTATTCGTCTCTCGAGAGGACTCTGCATGCTCCAAAACCACCACATGTTCTTGCATTCTCCTACTGGATCCTGCATGTGGGGAAGCGAACCGTGGAGAACTTCTGTACAGTGAGTGAGCCGAGCGGGGCCTCGAGGGGGAAAACTAATTCACAAGTGAAGTCGAGAGCCCTTTCTGCTATGTTCAGAGCCAGCACAAGTAAAGTATCACTCATCTGTAAACTGCCACAAAAACAAACCCCTGACTTTAAATGCCCTTTAATGTTAATGTGAAGCATAAGTAAATCAAGAAAAACAAAAGGACCACAGAGAGTACTGACATGCTCTATGGGTTTTCTGGTATTATTAAAAGAGGCTAGGTTTGTTAACTGCTGTTATATGATCAGGCAAAAGAGAGAATGAAGGCCTGGCAATTGCATGCAACAATAACGTTCAAACAGACTTGACCCATTGTTGAGATTTATGAGTTAAGTCTCGTGAAATCAGAGAGCAGCGAACAGACAAAAACAACAAGACTGGAAGAATAACAGTCTGGTAGGTTGTAATGCTCCTTCTAGACCAGAACAAGACTAAATGAAAACCTGGCTGGACTGTGTGTGGTCACCATAAGAAAGTGTGGACATTCCTCTTAGAGGAATAACGTAATGCTCTGTGGTCAATGATTTCATACTGTAGACATGGATTATTCCTCTAAGAGGAATGAGTTTATATATATATATATATATATATATATATATATATATATATATATATATATATATATATATATATATATATATATATATATATATATATATATATATATATATATATATATATATATATATATATATATATATAGAGAGAGAGAGACTGGAGCAGGAGCTGGGTTCACATTGTCAGTAGTAAGTCTTGGGAACCACAAGATTTCATCTCTACTTTTTGCAGATGATGTTGTCCTGTTGGCTTCATTGGGACAGGACCATCAGCATGTGCTGGGGCAGTTTGCAACCGAGTGTGAAGCGTCTGGGATGAGAATCAGCACCTCCAAATCCGAGCCCATGGTTCTTAACCAGAAAAGGGTTAGGGTGCCCTCCCCGGGTAAGTGGAGAGGTTCTGCCTCAAGTAGAAGAGTTTAAGTATTTCAGAGTCTTGTTCATGAGTGAGGGAAAGATGGAGCGTGAGTGCAGGGTCTGCAGTCGGAGTACCGGACCGTTGTGGTGAAGAATGAGCAGAGTTGAAAGGCAAAGCTCCCGATTTACCAGTCAATGTCGCTTATGGTCATGAACTTTGGGAAATTACCGAAAAGACAAGATCGCAAAATTGCAAGATCACAAGTGGCCCCAGGGCGGCTAAGTGCTCCCTTAAAGACAGGGTGAGAAGCTCAGTCACTCTGGAGGAGCTCGGGGTGGAGCCGCGGCCCCTTCACGTTGAAAGAGGTCAGCTGAGGTGGGTTGGGCTTCTGTATCAGATGCCCCCTGGACGGCTCCCTACAGAGGTGTTCCAGGCATGTGCCACTAGGAGGAGACCCCGGAAAAAAGACACAGGACACGCTGGAGAGACTATGTCTCTCGGCTGGCCTAAATGTTAAAACCAAGCGGAAGTGCAGTGCTTTTGGGCCGACTAACAGCATGGCAAAATAATTACATGACGAAAACAAACAGTGTAAAACAGTAGTGCAGCAGACTTACCATGGCAGGTCCGGTCATGAGCAGAGAGCAACCATGGCAGAGCTCTCCGAACTTCTCCCAGTAGTGTTTCTGACAGTAGAGCTTGCCATCCTTCTCGTAGTACCAGTTAATCAGGTGGTCCGAGCAAACGGAGCATCTGACGAGACACAGACAGTCCGTCACACAGTTGAACAGACCATGACCCATGAAGAAACCGGATTCTCAAAACCCTAATTGTAAAACGTTACACTCTAAACAGTGCTGAATTTAATATTAACAAAATCACTAAAAATATATGTATCAATTAAAGAAAATATCCACAAATACACAGGAGTGTTTGCAATGGTTACCAGTTTACTTTTACAAACAATGACAAAGCAGCCCAGGAGGTGCAGAAGCTTCATGTGAGGAATGAGAACTTATGGCTGTTGGGGTTCCAGCAGACAACCAAGCAGTGCTGGAATCAACATAAGCGCAGAACTGCTACAGAAAAAAAAAAATCAAGGGAGACAAATGTCAGAATATTGCAACCAAAAAAAAAAAAATGGGTCTCCTATGGCCACAGGAAGGAGATCAATCAATATGTCCTCCTGAAGCAAATGAAGGAGTCTCGGTAGATGTTTGTTGTAAAAGTGTCAATGACGTAAATTAAATAGTTACTCTGTTTTGTATGAACCTCAAATTGTATTGTTCTTGTTGGTGTAGGTATTTTAACTGACAGGAGATGCTGGCTGTCTTTTTTCTTTTTTTAAAACTGAACTGTGCCCTACTGCTGAACGTAAACCTGGCTAAGTTGTTTACCAGCGACCAGCGTCTCGTAGGACATGACTGTTCAAGAAAAACAAGGACACTGGTTGATAGCTCCAATCAGACAAACAAAAATCTGTACAGGCCAAAGTCCACAGATCATCTGGTTGTTTACTGTGGATTTTCTTTGCTTGCAGTAAGTTAAACTTATTAATGTTTGTTTTCTTATCTCTGCCAGTGTAAGCAAGAACAAGCCACCCGGTTAACCTTGAGGTCAAGAGGCGCAAATCATCAAACTACTCCTGGGGCCAGTCGAGATCTCGAGTTGCAAAGAATCCCTATATTTCTCCGTTGGACATCCTTCCTGTTACCCGTCTCATTCAGGGGACAGCTTTCATCAACAACACTTTATAAAGCTCAACAGTGGATTCTAAGACAAAGTTTCTTTTGAATGCAGTTATAGTTGCTCTACTGCAACTGCTGATTTAATCTGTCACCTGAGGACATACTTGGCAAAGCTAAAATCAATTTTATGGCAACAGCTTTGGGACAAAATGTTCAGAATGAGGAATGCTATAATTGCACGCACGATGTGAAGCACCTGCAGGCTAAAAGAGATCCTTCCAACAAGCAGTGGTGGTTATGAACAACCTGGATCAACCACCTTGTCAGAGAAGAACTTTAAAAAAAAAAAAAAAAAGAGGTTCAAAAGAAAGTCATCATATCCCGGAGAAGTGAGTCAAAATGAATGTCAGATGTCACAAATAAAGTAAGCAAGTATTCACAGGAATAGTTTCCTTTAGGCTCCCAAAAAAAGAAGAAGAAAAAAAAAAAAAGACATGAAAGCATGGTTATGAAAATATACAAGTCGCTTTCAGAATTGGCTGAAATGATAAACATAGCCTGCCTTACTTCCTGATTAACAGCTCTTCCTAATTCAGCTCCTGGCCTGCAGGAATATGGCATTTCTGTTGATTATTGTGCCGTATTTTTGTCTGAACAGCATCTGCACCTTAATGCTGATACTGAGGAAATCAGATTTATGTCCCATGCATCCACTGAAGTGATGATAACTTATCTGATTTCTTTTTTGTTGTTTTGGTGCAGGGCTTTTAGCCACCTTCAGCTGAGTCTCACAGATCACGTCGCTCTCTGCACTGTAGGTATAATAGATCTGGGATACTGACTTTGGCACAGGTTCCAGATATTTCAGAGTTTTCTGGCACTACTTAAGAAGGAGCTGTGCTTCAGACGAAGACCATATGCTTGTGTCTCAACTAAAAACAGAAAAGTGGAGAAGTTGAAAATCACTGGTTCTGAGGTAAAGGGAACACTGAGTCTTTCGCATCAACGGGCTTGTATACAGCACAAAAGTGGAGAAAAAGAACCGCCGAGGATGAACATAAGGTCAACGTAATGACTCCAGCTTGACACATCACAGTGTGATGTGATGAGGGGAGATGAAGCAGAGATTTTGCTGAGGTTAAGACCTCATGAGTAATGTATGTGCTGCTGTGGTTTACGGGTTACTGCAAATCTAACCTCTGTTTATGCAGCGACTTGGGATGTTGCTTCACTAGCTGAGGTGAACTGCAGACGGGTGGAACCCCCCCCCCCCCAAAACAAAAACAAAACGAAAACAGAAGAACACAAATGCTTTTCGCTTTTGCCCTTCTGTTTTTTATACTTAGTGCTTAACAGCTTTTACCACATCATTTTTAGGTCAACGAGTTCTGACAAAATTACCTAAAATTCTGAGTCCTACAGCAGCGTCCTCAGCAGACGACACATTTGTCCCCTACAGGAAAGAGTCACAGTGGTCGCATTGTTGAAAGTAATTTGGAGTTATTTTGAAATACAAGAAAACTGTATAACAAGACTCTTCGATTGGTGGCAGGTAACAACTGATCAAAGATACTTCTATCGTTCACTGAAGCTGCAAAGCATCCCTGATCATCGCACTCCCTCCACCATGCACTTTTTTCCCTTTCCAAAAGGAATCATTTTTGCAGTAAAGCTCGACTTTCGGCCGATGTCATTAAAAACATTTGATTTACATTTTATTTTAAACGTACTGGCCTAAAACTGTAAAAACAGCTGTCTACACCGTAATAACAGTTTTTTCACCTTTAAGAACTCAGCTTTCCCTACAGATGATGTGCGTGGACGGCGGGATACAGAAAACCCCCTGCAGGATCCCTAAGGAGACCCCAGTTAAACCCAGCTGTGAAAACGAGCATGTGCATTAAAGCTGACCTGATCTCAGCAGGGCTCAAGACCAACATCTAAAAACAAAATTAGTAAAGTGAGATGAAGTACCGGTAGTTACTTTGGTGTTGCTACACAGTGCAATTAAATATTCTTTTGCTCAACAAATTTAAAATACCTCTAAAACTGAGCATTCTCAATTTTTTATTTTTTACAATCCAGCAATTATCACAGTTTACCATCTGCCACTAGATGATCATTAAAAAACAAACAAAATAAACAGGCCAATTTTTGAAATAAATAAAGTCAATTACTGGTCAGGGTGCAGCAAACACAACGGTAATGGAAGAAGCTATGAAGGTTTTGACCGAGTGCTTTGACAACAATTGGGATCATTGGTACACTGGTGCTCTGCTGTCTCACTAGGCAGAGACACAAACTCAAGCAGGGAAAGAAATGTGCAGTTCTTCAACCGACACCCAATGTATGACTTTCTGGATCTAACCAGATGTGCCAGGAAAAACAACAGCTTTCATCTTTTTTCTGAACAAAAGCATTCCTAAAAAAACAAAACAACTACTACACTGTAATTATTGTCCATTATGTCCCTTTAATGTCAAGATGAAGCAAGTTAAGTACGCTTATAAAAATACCTGACTTCCTACTATACAAGCCGCTGAACGGGGCGGGTGCTCCAAACTCAGGTGGTTCAGCAGCAAACAATACAACCGTCATGCCTACACACTACAAAGAAAACATTGCTCATTTCCTAAGATCCACATTCTTGCCAGAGTGTATTCCTTTGTTGGAGTGTGGATGTAGAAAGAGAGTCGCACCAGGGACATGAGCTGAGTTGAGAACTATATCTGTTCCTAATGTTCTGCACAATAATCTAATTCTAAGGAACAGAGAGACCATAATTATTGGACCTTGTCTTAGATTAAGTATTGGTTGTTGTCTCTGATTGAAATAAACACGGAAAAGTCAAAGCACTAGAGCTGCTTCCGCCTTTCCATTATTAGAAAACTTATGTTCAAGAAACAAGCTCAAGATGAACTAAAGGATACTGAAATGCCTTGTTTTATCCGTTCTACAGCCCAAAGCCCTCGCCATTCACTCATCTCTCAGATCACAGGCAGACCGAGTCTGCACATTAAAAAAAGAAAAAAAGGTTCAAACCAACAACTCACAGACCCTTTTAAATCTGTGATCATTTCTTTTTGTGCATTAACTAGCAAGTAATTAACTTAACCCTTCTGAACAGCATTCTGTTGTGTAAGATGTAACAACAAATGAGTTACAAAAGTCACATATGCTACAAATGTTGGACTAATCCTGCAGAAGAACTACGAAACAGATCAGGAGTGCTAAATTTACTTCAGCCTGTTTTGTGACGAAGCGTGGTGATAAGATTCTGCTGCCCTACAAATATAAATATACACACACACACACATGAATTTGAAAGAAAAGAAAAAAAAACACAAAGGCTTCTGCAAATACTGAGACAGCAATTCACATCTCTGAATCGCTGTCTAGGAATGCAGGACACAGCTAAGTCGAATGTGCCGTTACCTATTGCTCTCAATAACACCAGCAGGTTTATTGGAACAAGAGTGATGTCAGCTGGGAAGAATGTTGCACGAGGCGGAGGTACACACCGGTGGAGGGGCCACATGTGGAAAAAACTGAACGGGAACGTCACCGGGTACTCCTTCAGCAAGGACATTTTTCTTTTTATTAGAAGGAGATTTTGTCTCACAAAGAATCTCTTTTCGATAAAAAAGGTCCCAGTTTGATGTGGTGTCTAAACTTTGGAGACAAATCTCTGATGAAAACGTGCAAAACACCTCATGAATGGATGTCTCCCAACAACGCTGAAGTAAAAGAAGCAGGGAAAAAATGTGAGAATGTGTAAAGAGTGTGGTGAGTGCTCTAGTTCAGTTTCTGTTTGCCTTCCTTGTAGAGCTTATAGGAATGTGGAGGTGTCATCGTTACGTCTCTGCAGTGCCAAACCAGGTAATGTGAGGACACTGCCAGGTGCTGACTCAAAACTCACACACAAGAGAAGTTACATGTCAACTCAAACAGCAGAACAAACCTCTGGTTACTACAATAAAAAAAAATATTTCAGACATTTAATTATAATTCTTTTTTTTTTTTGGAGTAACAGATGGTTTTGTAATGTGTGAAATCCAGCGTTTAACCCTTTTTTTGTTGTTGTAATAATCGATGTTTGCAGTTCTACTGATGTTACCAAATATAGTTTTTGTCTGGTAAAAAGTTAATAAAATACTTGTTTTTCTAAAGTTATTCATCTTAATGACCTGTATTGGAGTTAAAGGTAGATCCAACTTTAAAGTGCTTTTGAAACCATTGGGTGCCTGAATCTGATGATCTTCATGAGTATCAAAGTCATGTAGACCAACCTTGAATCTGGTGATCTTCAGAGTAATTAAAGTCATGTAGACCAACCTTGAATCTGGTGATCTTCATGAGTATCAAAGTCATGTAGACCAACCTTGAATCTGGTGATCTTCAGAGTAATTAAAGTCATGTAGACCAACGTTGAATCAGATGATCTTCAGAGTAATTAAAGTCATGTAGACCAACGTTGAATCTGATGCAATAAGCCAAATTTAAGATATACAACCGTTATAGGCATCTTTTATATTTTCTTGCTTCAAAAACTTCCATAATTCAGAGACAAACAGAATGCCAACCAGCCTCGGTAGAAGACCGATACTTGATTAATAACTCTCACATAGGTTGAACCCTTTAAATTTATCAATGATACAGGTTCAACAAACGGGCTTAACCTCTAAAGAATAAATAGCTCTTTCTTGTTCTGAGTAAAATAAACAGATCGTTCCAGTATATCATGTTTAATAATGGTTGAGTCATATGTCCAGTTACTGGCTGACACGCATTCTTTCCATTTCATCCAGCAACAGTTCAAGAACAAAAAAGTAAAACAACTTAAAGCCTTTTATCTCATGTAGGAATGCTTTAATGCTGATTTTTACCTAAGGCAAAAGCTGTGTCCTGCAGACATGTGCGGTTTGTACTTGTACTGTATGCAAGTTCACCGCACTTCCCCCTGCGGAGCAGGGACGTGACTAAACACCAACCAGAGTTCACAGCCTCTCCACTGTGGCAATCATTAGCCTCCACAGGGGAAGAGCAGGATCATCCCATCATGACAGTGACCAGTTTAGACTCCGGAACCTGGTCTACGCAAAGAAAATACCTAAGGACGTTGCTGAAACCACTAAAACTGGGTTAAGAACCGCCCAATGCGTTATTAAAAACTGGAAGTGGGAAACCATAATCTTCCAGAAAGAAATGCAGTAAGAAAAAAAAAACAAATCTTGAATGATTGTGAGCAGTGATCTTTAAAATGTTTGGCGAAATCAAATTGTAACAAAAAAACACAAGGGATTTGGACATAAAAGCTTTGTGGCCTTAGGAAAAACCATTTATATCAGCGAGGCTACTCGGGGGTGGCTTCAGTTTGCTGGGGAGCATAAGGATTGGAAGAAGGTCCTGAGATCTGATGAGTCCAGATTGACCCTATTCCAGGATGAGGGGTGCAGCACGGTCAGAAGAGAGGCGATGAAGCCATACACCAACCATTCCTAGTACCTACCAGTGCTGTGATCTGGGGTTGCTTTTGCTTGGACAGGCAATGTTTTACAAACAAATATACAACCTCTTTTGAGCAACAAGAAAGACGCGCATGAGGGCATTTTTATGAAGATCCAAGCAGAGAGCTTGCACACCAACAGTTAATAGATGTTCCCCCCTCATCTTTCTACAACAACACAGTCATCGATCATCAAACTGGCGAGACTGAGCTCACAAATGCAGCAGACAGGAGCCGGGAGCTCTTACTGAAAACAGGCGTTGTGCCAGGTGTCCTGCAGAACCTTCATGTGAAACGAGTCTTGAATTTTCCCTCCACAGCCCGCACAGTAACAATTACCTGCACAGAAACAAGAAGCCAGAATTCACTTCATTCTGAAAAACAAAGAAACAGACCAAAAAAAAAACAACAACAACAACAAAAAACGTCCAAAATAGCCTATATAAACTGAGAAGATGGGTTGGAGTGAGTAAACGAAAAGTACGCCAACCGACGCACTGGAAATGAAAAGAAAACACGTTTCCAAATTGCAACAGTGGGCAAGTTCATAGTTAATGCTTCCAATATCCTTGTCAAACGGAAACGGGGTGATGTCTCCTCAGTGTAAAGCTGCACCCTAAAACCCTCCTTACTTACTTTCTGGTCCCTCCATCTGCTCTCCTGAGAGCGTCGTCGAGGTTCGGGTCTTTCTACAAACTCCTCATTCTGAGGCAGGGGAGATGTCATGTGTCGCCGTCTCAAGTTTTCATCCCTCCCAGACTTCCACCCACCCAAAACTCCCAAACTTCCAGTTCTGAATACGACAGGAAAAAACACAAATTCCTTTAAACCTCCACAGAAAAGGAGGACAGATTCCTGCTGGTCAGAGACGCACTCCCCGCTTGGAGGAGTGACGTCATCCAGACGCCACATTCCTATACGGAGAGCGGAAGGGTTCAACTGCAGCACCTGGTAGGAATGGCGCGCGCAGGTTCGAGCTCGAGCCCGGACTGAGAGGAGCGGCAATGACGCCATCTACCGGGTGACAGCAGTATTTCAGTTATTTTTGTCAGCACTAAACATTTATTTATTTATTTATTTATTTATTTATTTATTTATTTATTTATTTATTTATTTATTTATTTATTTATTTATTTATTTATCCATCCATCCATTATCTGTACCCGCTTTATCCGTTTCCGGGTCACGGGGGTCTGTCGGAGCCTATCCCGACGCATATGAGGCGAAAGGCAGGGGTCCACCCTGGACAGGTCGCCAGTCTATCCAGGGCCACATACAAACAACCAATCACACTCACATTCACACCTAGGGAGAATTTAGAAAGATCAATTAACCTACGCTGCATGTTTTTGGACTGTGGGAGGAAGCCGGAGTACCCGGAGGAAACCCACGCAAGCACGGGGAGAACATGCAAACTCCACACAGAAAGACCCACCGGGCCGGGAATTGAACCGGGAACCTTCTTGCTGTGAGGCAACAGTGCTAACCACTAAGCCACCGTGCTGCCCTTATTTATTTATTTATTTATTTATTTATTTATTTATTTATTTATTTATTTATTTATTTGTTAATTTTATTTACATGATACAGTGCAATACAAACGTAAAGGTGAAATACATGGCAAAGAGGATAAGAGAGCAAATGCCGTGACTATTATCTAAATTCAACTTAAAGTGAGTAAAACTAAGTGCAGCAGTACTGCTTCCACATGAATTAAGGGAGTAAGTGTCAGCAAGGTGCTGCTAATCATATGTACCTAATTAACTTATCAGCACCTCTATAAAGGCAGAGGTTTTTGGTAAGTTGCTGGTCTGGAGCTTGCCGTTGGTGTGAACGCATGCCAAGAAAAACAAAAAAGCAGAAGAGATGAATATGTGGGTTGTAACTACCCCTCTGGGTTTAGTTGTAACATCAGTGACAATTGTTACAACCTACCCCAAAAACATTTGTAGCAGCACTGATGCGTTTTCTTCAATCACAGCAGGCCAAACCAGGTCTGACAAACAAAACAAAAACAAGGCGCCAAAGAAAGTTGTGGGCAGCAAATGCGATAAAGTGACTCGTGTAAACCAGCAACAACTTAATTTGAAGAAGACAATACCAGGAAAGCAAAACAAAAACTAAATAACATTGAGCCACTGGAAACCGATGATAAGGAGAATTGCTGTGTTGCGTTCATGGATCACTTTGAAAATTCGAAGCCAAAAGAGGGTTGAGATGAGGGCTGGTTTCCTCTGGTTCTGTTGTACGGCCATCACAGACCATTTTTCAACAGCCCATCCTATTTCGTCTGAGAGCGGCATGATTCCAGTGTACACCATGTTCCTGCCTTTCCACGCTGAGCAGAGCAGCATCTTTTAGAGACACGGTTTAAAGTCTGCCCCAAAACAACAGAAAGGAGTCTTCTTTTTATGAGTAATGGTAAAACACATAATCGGAAATGAGCTTTGTTTGTTTTTGATTGAGATATTTGTTGCTATTCTGACTTCTACAGGGAGGCTTCAGTTTTCTAACCCTTTTCTATATTTGTGCATTATTTCAAACTCTTAAAGCAGATGAAAAGATTTTTAATTTTAATCAACCTGATCCTTTATTTATTTATATGACCCAATATTTCATATCTGTGAGGGTGAGCTTTTGCTTTCATTATCTCTGTGATCCGTTTGCCAACATTTGCTTTGGGGTTTTGGTGTTCTTCTTCACACACTTCAATTTCTTCCATAATATTTTTTTTATTTTTAAGGTCTAGACTTGCCTTGACCATTCAAAAAAAAGCCCAAACTTTTTCATCAACCAGTCTTGGGAAGAACAACTTGTGTGTTCAAAACTGTTGTTTTGCTGCATGTTTAAAATTTCTCTTGACATTCAGAGGCAGGCGTCTTTAGAAATGGGAGAACTAATTCTGAATTAATCCTTGTGTCAAGCCCTGACGCTCATTAATAGGCCAAAACTTTGATACCTTCACACCATCATAGTCCATATGTACAAATTAGCAAAAGAAATGTGCTTCTGAACGATGGCTTCCTTCTTGCTGTCCTGTCATGAACTGCATTGTTGAGATCCTTTTGAAACCTTGCAGGTATTGAGCACCTTGCTTTTGGAGTGATCTGTGCTTGTTAATTGCTCCAAAAAAGGTAAACAATGACACTGAATCCAAACTCTTCAAAGATGGTTTTGCACGCTCAGTACCCGTCCAGCTTTGTGAGTTCAGTTACTCCTTTTGTTACGTCCTCTGCCTCCGATTCTACTAGTGGGAACTCTAGGAGACACTAGTGAGACACCTGCAGACTGGGAATGAAGTGAACATTGAGCTTTTCTGTCTTTCTTTCTTTTTTTGAAATAAGAAGATTTTAGGATTTACATGTGTGGAGAAGATCTTTGGATTTCCCAAAAAGCAAGTTATGAGAAGCTAAGACAGAAGAAACATGATCTCCCGTGCTATTCCTCATCCTGACTCAGGAGGCTGCTCAGAGTAATCTTAGGACATCCTTTAAATAAGGGAGTGCTGAAGTAAATTCAGGGACTTTTTGTGCTTTACTCTGAAACAAGAGTTTTTTGTTTTGACAATAGTGCAAAGGTGAAATAAAGTAATTTTAGAAACTTGTCCTAAATGTGAATTAAAGTGCAAACTCCAAGCTTCCTTGCAGTAGTACTAGATGCCAAAGTAGTGCCACTCAGAGTAACTGCATGGTTATCATATGACTGAAAGAGCCTATTGTGGAGATTTAACTAATTTTACCAATATTACATTAAAAATCAATTTCATTAATAACAAAAATATTTTTTTTCTCACATTTCAAGGTTTAATAAAAAATAAACAAGGTAAATGATTTATTCCAATTGGTAGGCAATGACATTATTGGGTCAATGACAATGACCTTATTTGGAAGGAAGGAATAAAACTCTTGAACGATAAACCAGTCCAATAAAAAATCCTAGGTTACAAACTCATGCATGAGTTATTACACTACAGCTGGCTATCTAGCATTACTATTACGTTGGCAATATTGATTTCTTTTAGCCTGGAAAATCCTACCAGGGAAACTCTGACATGTTCCTTATACAAAGCTGCAGTTTTCAGACTGAAACCAGAACAATTATGGACAAAACTGTAGAATTTTATTTGTCCTTGGCTTTGAAAGGCTTTAAACAGCAGTGCAAAATCAATATATTTCACAGTATTTGCCCAATTTGGTCACCTGTGTTTCTTAAAGGCCTGACAGTGATGGTGCGACCTTGGTTTTTCATACATTTAAGTTTTGTTTATTCACAAAGGTGGTGTTTTGCCTCTTTACTAAAACACCAACTTTATTTGATTATATTTATTTATTAACTTAGAATTTATTAAAAAAAAACAACAACAACTAACTAACTAAAAACCTCAAAAAAGGGTTAAAATAAGACCGCAGGAAAACCGTCCCCTTCTTCACTGAGCCTCCATGATTTATGCAGTTCCAGGTGCTCCAGTTTCCTCCCACAGCCACAGTGTGCTCCATTAACCTTTTGCAAACCTGTTGTGGTTGCAAGTATGAGCACGTCGGGTTCTGTTGCATCTCTGTCCAGTTTTAGTCTTTGATAGACTTGAGGTAACTGTGTATGGGTAAGGCTGTTGCTACATTCAATTCAATTCAATTCAGTTTTATTTATATAACGTCTATTACAACACAGGTTGTCTCTAGGCGTTTTCCAGAAACCCAGAACATGCTGATGGATGCTGCGTTTGACAGTGCTTGTATGGTTAATAAAACTGGAGGAAAAAGAAAAATCTTTTTTTTTCATTTTTATTATTCATTTCAGACATAACAACATTACCACTAGTATGAATATATAAATAAATAAAAATACATATATACTGAACTCTCATCTGTTTTACTACCAAAAACATTGGGAATTAATGTGGCTGGGGTACTTCCAGGTATCCTCTTTATGGGAAATGGACTTTATTTTATACCATTTCCTAAACCCAAAGCCGTGTTAAATGTCTGCTCTGGATGAAGCTACCAAATTAACATCCAGAAGACCAACAAGGATGTCTACATTTGTAATAAGGTAAAGGCAACATTGCTGTAGCTCCGCTAACACTAAGGTTATTTAATTGCAATTTTAAAACAACACAGCTCTTGCCTCGGGCAAGTGAGCTAGAAAGTGTTTACGTTAGCTTAATTGGCAACGAGCTCTAACTTTTCTATTGAGCCCAACCCAGACGTAACGAAAACTGCAGCAGAAATAAACATTTACAGAGGTGGGTGATTTTTTTTTTAATGCTATAAAGACTACATCTACTACATCTACCTAATGTGGACTGAACGGCTCGGCTGGGGCATCTCACTGGTCTCAAGTATCCCACTTGTTGGTGCTGTTCATGAGATCCATAAGAATAAAGGAACATTTCCTCAGGTATGTTAAATCTTTACATACCAAACTTTACAAAAGTTGCCAAAAACTACAAAATTCATCCTTTGAATGTAACAATACAGAGTCATGTTAAGTTACAGATGAACTTATCTTTAAAAGCCATAAAGTTACAGATGAAATGTTGTCAACATGTTGATCAAGGTTACTGCGTGAGATTTGTTTAATACATTTTTAAAGAAAGAGTTTGGATACCAAACTTTGGGATAACTTCTAGAGAGATCTTATCAAGCAGCAGCTTTGTGTGTACCTGCTAATCACTGGATGGAGTCAAATAAGTGATGTTCAGCAAGCAGGAAGGCTGCAAGATGATATCAAAGCCATGTTTCCTCTGTCTGTAATGTAATTAATCAGCAGTTAACAGGATCAATGGAGGTCAAGTTGAGGTCTGGAAATGATTTGAGATAATTAAATGGACTCTTGAACATGAAGTATAGACACGACTGTTGCCAGAACTGCACGTCTTTTCCAGAAAGACAGAAATTTCTTGTGTTGAGCTGCTCCTATGTAGTCGGAAGTGGTATTGCTACAACGCAGGCTTTAAAAAATGAAGGCAAAAACATTCCTGCTCAAAGTGAAGAAAAGTGCCATCATTCATTTGCATGATGTCATCCATGAAAAAACACATTTAAAGCAGTAGTGTCTAAATTTATGCACGTGACTCTGTTTTTTCCTAACTCAAGTGGTGACCTGGTCATGAACAAAGATGTAAAGTCAGGAGCTCATCAAAGTCAGTTTGGTTCATCCCTTAGCAGATGGTTAACAGAAATCTGTCCGGTTGTGGACAAACTGATGGACCAGCGAGTCGACAGACCAATAAAACTGTCATACTGCGCAGTGCAGCTGAGCATTTCTAATAGGACAGTAAATTTTACACAGTTGAGTTTATGGCTGACCACTTTGAGGAAGAAATCAGGATATTGCTTTTTCCTTATTTGTTGCCATCACGTGATAAAGATGATCCTTTTTATTTTTTAAATGTTTGTGTATTTCTCCTAAACGCCTTGCCTTCTCCCACCCCCAGATACTTAAAACAGCTCTGTCTCCAACATTAGTCCTTGATGCTGTGGGATTTTTGCTGAAAAAAGAAAGCTGTGATAACTTAGAGTCTGAAAAGTTCCTAACTTCTTCAGTGTGACCACAGAACCTGAACTATTCATGTTTTTATTCAGCAAAACTTTCACTTTAAATGAAATTTAAAATCATCTGTAAAACCGCAGGACAATTCACAGGTTGAAGCTGAAATCTGCACTCTTATTCATTGATGGAGTTTAATCAGTGATGATGAGAATGATTTTGTAACCTGTAGGAATTATCTCAGGGTTTGCTGCAACCAAATGCCAAAGTCGATCATTTCCTACCTCCCTTGCTTCGTTATTGCCTACTGTAAACATCAGTGCCTTAGTGTTGTCTCAGAAGGTATAATCAATCTGTGGCAGAGGTAATCAGGTAACGTTCAACATTTTAATCTTAATAAATGTGCAAAAAGACCACATCCAGCTGTGAGGTGCAGACTTTTTTGGCGTCGCCTCTCTTCGTGGTCATGACCCGATGGGTCAGATTTCCTCTGCTCACCCCTTCATTTAGCTCACATCTGATTTTTATATCTGCTCATTTTGCTTTGATTTACCAAAAAATTACCTTATTAATGATCCCAGATTTGTTTGTGCTGGCAGGGCATTACAGTTTACACGGGAGCATATATTTTATGTGAGTTACAACAGAGCCATGGGTTAGTTTATAGTTCTATATGGATATTTAGGTTGAAATACTGAGCTACTGAGCTAGACAAGGAATCATAACTCTTTAACAGTCTGCTTGTTTTGCATTGGGTTTTGCATGTTTCCTGTTCCTGAGGTTTCAGTTGCTTAAGGTTTGTTCATTCAATTTATTCGCTAATATTTAAATGTAAAAAGGTGACATGGCTAATTGACATTATGATGGTTTCTTATACAGCGCCAACCCCCTGAGAGCTAAAAGGTCATCTACATCTGGGCTTGGCTTGTATGCACTGAGACTTCCCCAGACGCCTCACAGTAATATGAGTCTGTCACGGAGATTCTTCATAGTATTATGAACCGTGAATGTTAAATTACCTGGGTTTGGAACAAAGTGAGGAGCCAATACCCATCCTTGCTTGGTAAGACTTCAGTAACTGCATCAACAACAAATAAAATGATTAAAAATGCTTTCCAGAACCTGGAGACTGACCCATTTGGAGGAAGCACTTTGGCTATGTCACAGCTTCATACAAGTGAAAGAGTGGCCACTCAAGCATATTTTTTTAAAAGGCATGTTTAGTAAACAAAATCATGCAAATCTAATCTTTTGCTGAATTTTATTGTAATTTTTCATTTTGATGACAATTTCTTTTATTTCTTTCAAACAAGTACCCACAATGTTGTGAATTACTGTATCAAAGTTCCTAAATAAAAAGACGTCTTTCTTGCTCTGCCTTCTTATTCCCTGATGGTAGCCATTTGTGCCATATTGATCTTTGCCACTGGGTGGCAGGACAACGGCAAAAACAGCGGACATAATGAATAGAGGAGCGAGGCTATTTCCTCTCCCAGCAGAACATTGCTGCTTTATCTGTTGAACTCTTGTTCCCGCAGTGACAGTCTGACTACTCCCATGTTTCATCTGTGCCATTTAACATCCTGTTTGCTCTCTGTTCTTTAAAACATTACACTCTAAATCTAAATAACTGTGTCAAGAACCACTTCTATGTGAATTTATGGTAACCTCCTTGTTTGTAACATGTAACTGCAAATGCATGATCTGCAGCTATGAGTATAGCAGGTTGAGGTTTTCATCTCTCTTTGTGTGGTCAAAACCCTGAACTTGATCACTTCAAGCAGAGAAGAGTACATCTAAACGCAGTGCTCTAAGAGCTTTTGGAAGTTAATTATTCCCTTGTCATAGAGTGCTGCAGTAGTGCCCTCAGCAGAGCTATACTTTAATCAATAATCTCTTCCTGCTTCCTCTATGACAGAACATATCATGGGCATTAAATTAGCGCTGGGAGCGCTGTGTGATCAATAGCTATAGACAGTGCTGCCCAAGGGGAGGTAAATTAATGGCTAGACTTAGCAGAGGAGAAGCGGTTGTGCGCCTGAGCGGGCAGTGAAAGGGGGAGGGGCGGCCGCCACAACTGAAGTCAAGCTGTATGGTGTGAGGGCCCTGTGCCTGTCCATGGGCTGAATCTGCAACTGAGCCTCAAGTTTGGCCACAGCTGATGTTGTCTGCATTTTTCTGAGAAGAAGTCATCTGTGGGGTGTTTTACTGCCTGTGATCGTCAGCGCTGTAGCAACAGTGAGACTCGAGTGACAGGAGAACCAGCCTGTGAGAAAACTTGAAACCATATTCTTTTGAGTTTTACTTGCCATGAAAGTGGACTCCACCTTTCATAACCTCAGTGTGTGTGTGTGTGTGTGTGTGTGTGTGTGTGTGTGTGTGTGTGTGTGTGTGTGTGTGTGTGTGTGAGGACTGTCTGAGGGTGAAGTTAAATCACAAATCAAAGCTGATTAGTTCTACTGACTGCATGCGGTGCTGAGAGCAATATGAGGCATTACACTTAAACAGTGGACATTAAGCGCTTTATTTAATCCTAATCTACAGGCTTTGGTCCTTTATTGGAAAATTAAAGTATGCCCTTTAACAATGCTAAGATTTTACAAATAATCTGGTCTTTACTAAGTCTTAAAAGGAGGACTCTGCAGTCTCACATGAACAACACAGATTGAACTACATCACTGTTTATTGAATTAAAAAAAAAAGTCAAAATGCATAAGTTTGTTAAAATTCAAGTTCACCTTTAATTCCACAGGCACCAAAAGGATAAGCAGCAGCCAGGTCATCATTGAACAATCTGGAGTCTGGCAAAGAAGAAGATTATTCAAGTTTAAAAAAAATTCAAGAAAATTCTCAGCAGCAGAGATATTAATGGGTCTCACCCCGAGGTCAGACGGTGAAATGCTCAGAGAATCTCAGATTGTACAGGCCTCAGTCAGCATGTTAAGATTTAAGACTCGTGACAGTATATTTAGAATATCAGTGCACAAGTATGGGTTGTTTGAAAGGATTCCTAAAAAAAACAAAGAAAGCCAAAGATGATGGAAATGCAGTTAATTTGGAAAGTTGGTTCCTGCTGAACCACAAGACTTGTGGAGCAAAGTTCTTTTGCCAGATGAGATCAAAGTAGCGATGTTTGGTCATAATGCACAGAAGCACATCACCAAGTCAGTTTCTTTTTTCTTTGGGTTTGGTGATCTTTATTTACCGTATTTAGACAAAGCTGTCATGGATTTGAAATGTAGCTTGCGAGAGTTAATAAAAGCTGCCATAAATGAGTTGCCCCCCCCCCCCCCCCCCCCCCCCCCCCCCAAAAAAAAAGAGAGATGGGGACATATGGATGTATTTCACATTTGCCGTTCAGGAAAACAGGATGCTTTGTCCAACTGGACCAACTGGAGCACCTGTCACTGGTAAAAACACAACAAACTTGAAGCAACACTTATTTGTGACCCATTCCTGAAATTCATGCAAATGTAAGGATGCTAAAGCTCACGCTACATCGCGATCTACTAGTGCTGTGTTCCTGATACACAAAGTAAAAAAAAAATCCCCACCACCATTGTCATGAAATATCTTTACGTAACAGCGATGTTATTGATTAGAAGTGATTGACCCACAGAGATGGAAAATAAACCCCAGCAGTATAAATAGAGACGCTCCACAACAAATAGGAGGTCGAATTTAAAGTTAAATTACGTATAAAATGTTGTAAAAACTGCATAAACCATTCTGTCAAAGCAGATCTGCTGTTCATGATTATTATTTTTAAAACTAGGAAGCAGTTCTGTGAAAAAACAAGGCCAGATAACTGAAACTGTGTTTGTTTTAAAATTTGTCTCAAATCTATCTGTATTGCACTTTTAAACATCATTAATGCTGTTACTTAATGCCGTTACTTTTTTAAATGTTAAACATTGTATTACCAAAATACACTTTATTCCTTTTCCAACTAAATTTCTGATTAAAATATTTGCCTTTTTTGACCGAAAACACCATCCACAAAAATAACTACTTTAGGTTATTGCTGTTAAAGGATGTTCTGCAAGCTACTGAATGATGGGAGCGTCATTATTTTTTCAAACACTGATTTTATATTTTGCATTTATACGTTTATATATACGTTTACATTTTACTGAATGAATAAAGACAGTGTAATATGCAATGTTAAAGACCAGCTGAATTGTCCTGATACACACACATTCTTGGGAATATAAGTGATGTAGAAAAATGAACTAACAAAACAAGTTAAGAGTCAAATCTTTGATTTGTTAATGTTACAGTGGTATGGATAAGGTTTATTCACCCTGGTCAAAATCGCTTTCACTGTGAATTTAGTATAGTCACATACATTATTTTCAAAATTATAGACTAGTGCATTATTTTTTTAGCAACAGTTTGGGCTCCCCTTTAAAGGAATGTATCATAAACAGTGTAAAAATAGGTCAGTGAAGGTTTGTGGACTGACTTGCCAATGGTTGTTGCTCAGTTTTTTGGTGCATGCTTTCAAATTTGGATACTGTCTTTGCAGCTGCTGACTTGCACAAACCACATTTTCATTTTTCAGATACAAATATAGAAGAAAATAGCTTCTTCAGTTCCTCTGTGACCCTTGCTATAGATATTTCCTCTCATACGTGGTTTATTTGGTTTGCGTTCAGCTGTACTATCATCATGCAGGCTTGATGCATGTAACAAGTGTGTCACAATAGCAAATCATAAAACATACCAAAAGCTTTTAGACAAAACTTTGGTGTATTTATGTATAGGGCATGAGTGAGAAATAGTGTCTTACCAGCTTGAAAAGTACATGTTGTTAATTAACGGAATATAATTCTTTCAGTCTATTGAAACTTTTGCCAGACATCTGCACATTTAATTGTGGTAGGTTTTGTCCTCCATACTTCATCAAGCAACATAATTTATCAACGTTCTTCATTTCAGCACTCCCATGGTAATTGTATATTGACAACTATTCATATGCAGATAAAAGCTTTTGAGGCTGGGATGCTACACTGTGCACCCCGTATGCATAGCTGCCTTTGCTTAATGAAGGGCGTTATTTTTCTTTTTCTTTTTTTAGCCTTCTTTCAGGCTATTTAGGATGTGCATGCATTAATAAGTGTGTGCCTAAACAGAGCTTACCTCCTGCTGGTAATGAGGCCACAGCCCACAGCATTAGCTGGCATGTATTCAAAATGAGATAGCATCAGTTTTCTTTTCAAGGAGCGGTGTGCAGGGAGTGTACATGTGTGCTTTCTGATCATTTTATTTCACTATAAAAATGGTAAAGTCAGAAAATGGCATAATGTCTGAATATGCATTTCATATTTTTATTTTTATAATTTCATTGATTGCAAGTGTTGTCTTTTATCTATTGACTTCTTGCAAATGAATTGTCTTATTCAAATATATGTGCACATAATAAACAAAATAATAATAAAACAAAGAAATCCCATTACTGAACTGGAGACAATTTGGAGTCAGTGTGCACACATGGCCATCACCACAGAGGAAGTTTTGCTTTGTAAATCATGAAAGCTGCCACAAAAAGCAAATGTGCCACTGCTCATTCAAAGAAACTTCCCGCAAAGACAATTATTGGATTTTGTGGAATAAGACTGGAATAGAAATCTTAGGTGTGTAGGAAAGCCTTTTATCTCACTAATTGTTTCCTGCATATCACCATAACAACGTTTTCTTTTTTCCTTTGTCTGTTTTGTTGCTGGCATGAATTACTGTTGCCACTCTAACCTCATGAAGTTGCACAAACATTTCAATATATTAAATCTGTTTTCATAGCTGGGGAATTGAATTGGCCTTAAGGCTGATGTAGCTTCTGCATTTTTTTTTACCTACTTGACTTGGTAATAGTGTTTTGTGTTCCTTTACATAGATCAGATTTTTTATTTTTTGTGGAAAAACCATCTAAATTCAATCACTCTTGTTCTTTCTCTAAAATAAATTCTCACTGTTTATATATATATATATAAACAGTGAGAATTTATTTTAGAGAAAGAACAAGAGTGATTGAATTTAGAAAGAAATCCCATTACTGAACTGGAGACAACACTTGCAATCAATGAAATTATAAAAATAAAAATATGAGATGCATATTCAGACATTATGCCATTTTCTGACTTTACCATTTTTATAGTGAAATAAAATGATCAGAAAGCACACATGTATATATATCCAAATTGTATATATTTCATCAAATTATAAACCTTATACATGATATGATGTATATATAATATGTATATATATATACATAAATTGATGAGTCTCCCGATCTGAAAACTGAAGGCAATGTAGAAGTAACTACAAGCCGATTATTATTTTCTGCGTAATGTAAATGTTCCCATCTGAACCCGTTCAAGAGTCCATTATATTTCACTGGTGCACATACAATAAAAAAATATACGTATGCATGTGGAAACCAGCGCACACCTCCATCAGCTTCCCACAACACCAAGAGCTGAGGGAGAACAAATTTGGCTCATCAGGGTTGGCAGGAGCAGGACCCAAATACAGGAGAGCAGGAAGGCATCAGTTATTTAACACAATATCTTTTCTTTAAACAAAAGGGACTGCCACAGCAGGAAATCCATAGGAGAACAACCGTCCAATGAAAGTGAAGTAAGGGGAAGGCCACATGGGAGCCGCAAAGGAAAACAACCTCAGCAAGAGCAACAAGAATGATGACGAACCAGCAAAGGAGAATTGAAAGACAAGACGGTATACAGACACTTACAAACGAGACACCGGTGTTGAAAATTACAATGGGATAAAGTCGCACATCAGGGAAAATACGTTTAAGGTTAAAACTTAACAAAACAAGAGAACTGAACAAAGCTCAGATTAATTTGTTATCAAAACAGAGACCATGGACTGTTTTGAGGAGGTTTAACTGTGAGGAAATTTGCTCTTCGACAAATCTTCCTTGGAACCCTGAAAGGACTGTAGATCAAGTTCGTTTTCTGCAAATTCCTCTGTGGTACATGGACACATCTTGTCGACGTGCCAGTGTGTTTACAACTTGATATGAAGGTAATCAGCACATTAACTGGCTGAGTGCTACCGAAACTTGCTGGTGGTAGCTGTCTGCAGTCTGACATGCAAACAACGAGCATGTTAGGAGTCACGAGTTTGCAAATTGCAACACAGTCTATCAAGATCTTCAACAATATCAGCTCTGCTCCCATCACAGAGGCACCATCAACATTCATACCAGCACGGTCGTTACAGTGCTCGTGCTGAGTTGCCCCATCAGTCATTTCAGAGTCTGTGCAGGTATCTGAAGGGATGAAAGAAAACCGAAACGGGAATGAACTGCATCAAACTAACATTGGCAAATGCTGTTGCTCCACAATTTTTCTACTCTGTGAGAATAGAGTCCTCATACGCAGGGGAAAAGACAATTATCTTTCCTTCATTTTTAAGGTCATCTGAGCTTATTTATGGTGACAGTGGCTAAAAAAGACACAATTGACGGGGGATGTCATCGAGACAAATTGCACCATGAAGTGGGTTAGCTCTCCTGGGTCTGTTCAGACAGGATGGAGGTGATACCGCTCAGCTGGCTTTTGATCATTTTTTTTCTCTTGTTCAAAATATGTATTTCTTTCCCATTTAGTGCCAATAAATAGAGAACAAAACATATATATACTCAAATATATGCACTTTGAGTGCTTATATGACTCTCATCTCCAATGGGCTTTGAGTCTCATCAATCAGATCACACAATCTTAAACATAGGTTATGCAATATCCAAGATCATAATGAGTGTGTGTGTGTGTGTGTGTGTGTGTGTGTGTGTGTGTGTGTGTGTGTGTGTGAGAGTGTGTATGTGTGTCCTCTTGCTGTATCTGTTATAGGAGTGGTTGTTAATGTGGTCTGATTGTTAATAATGTGCAATTATTAGTGAAGAGCTTCTTTTCTGGGTCTGGAAAATCAATTTGACACCCTGTGATTTGAAAAGACACAAAGTGCAATTAAGAGAATACATTTTTGTCACACAGCAAATAGAAATTAAATGCTTTTTTTGATAAACAAAGACAGAAAATCAGTGTAGACTGACAAATGTGATGAAATTAATAAGTGGTTTTTGATGAAGAAGCATCATTCTCCACAGCTTTTACAACACTTGAATTCATTAGTATTGTACAGCATTGTTTTTCCAGTTTAGGAGTTTGAGAGCTTTGTCAGCTTCTGGGCTTTAACATGTACTATTAGGTGTAATAAACAAATGCAAAAACATGGCTGGTAATGACTTAAGCATGTCTGTAGAGTGCATTTGTCATCTTAACAGAAGGTGGTCTTGGAAACTCCTGCTGTCACAGGAGCCGCCACACTACTGTTGCCTCACAGCAAGAAGTGGGGTTCCCTCCGGGTACTCCGGCTTCCTCCCACAGTCCAAGACATGCTAGGGTAAATGCTGATTTTAAATTGCCCGTAGGTGTGAATGGTTGTTTGTTTTTATATGTGGCCCTGTGATGGACCTGTCCAGGGTGTACCCCTGGCTCTCGCCTGTAATGAGCCGGGATAGGCTTTGGCAGACCCCCGTGACCATGCAAAGGATAAAAAGGGTATAGAAGATGGATGGAAACTAAAGCTAACCACTACAGAATTATTTTTTTTTAAATGCGAGCACAAGAACATGTCAGGGTAGCAAAGGAGATGGACTGGCAGGTGAAAGACTAAAGATAAGACTAAAGACACGACGAAATACAACGTTATATTCACAGGAGCTGACAAGTGTGTAGCTGGGATCATGAATAAAATTCATGTGCTATCTCAGACAAAAACATTGAGTTTGAATTTTTAAAAAATCTGTTTCCACTAGTATGGAATTAAGTGAAAATGCAGATAATATTAATTATTCATCTGTTACTTGAAATATTTTTTGATGCAGGACATAACCATGACATGAAATTGGATATGCTTTCGACAGTTCACAATAATAATGTTAGACACTTCTTTCGTCCAATCAGCATCAGGTTTTGTCGTCCAAGGGTACCTACCTTTTCCGGTTTGGGGAAAAAACACAAAGGCAAAAGCAAAATCACAAGAACATGTGTGTTTTTTAATTTACCATTGTGATTTGCACTTCAGGGCCGTTAGTAAAGTGACCTCTGATGGACGCGATTAACACACCTGTGCATCCCCACTGCAGTCTTTAAATCACACAGCTCTCAACTGCTTCTAATCCTGGAGCAGTGGAGGATTATGAAAGCAGTTTGACAAAACCCTTCCTTAAAAGATGAGCATAAATAAGCTGAGTTGATTTTATTTAATGTGATTTATTGTAGCCTGTGCACCTGCGACAACAACAGAGATAAATAAGATGTATCATGAGAGTTTTCATGGTACATTACAGAGTTTATATATGACTGTGTTTCTTTTACCGTGCTCAAATCCCAGCTGGGGAATTTCTGTGTGAATTTTCAGCGGGTACTCGGGCTTCCTTCCACAGTCCAAAAACACGCAGCCTGATTGATGATTGTAAACTGTGAGGAGGAGTGAGTGTAAGCATGTGTGGTTGTTTGTCTCTATGTCTGTGTCTCTCTCTGTGTGTGTGTGTGTGTGTGTGGCCCTGAGACAGGCTGGTGCATGCTCTCAACTGCCCAATGACAGCTGTGATAGACCCTTTCCCCTCCACCCCACCTGCTCAACCTGTGTGGAGGGTGCGTTACACTGCAGGCACAGTTATTTTTCAATTTAAACATGTGTGAGGTCCAGGAAGCAGTTTGTAGTAATATTTACTGCTTCTTTGTTTTTTCTAATTATTTTCTTGCACTGATCTACATTAAACAAAATTTCTCACTTTATTACTTATTCTAACAACTATACATGCAAGCAATATGCACACATGTGCTAAGGAAACAGGCACAAGAGAAAGGATAGATGCACGTTCAGTACATAAGAGGGGTAATTTAATAAAGCCACTTGAAAGTTGTGATGCCTTTTCCCTCATTTTCTAATTCTCTGTTTCTTTCCATTTTTATACTGTGGTCTTTACAAAGGACGAAGTATATGTGATTAATACGGGCTGTTTAAAGCAGCCTGTGCGGTTCTGTTGTTCTTAACATTTGCAGTGTTCTGTGACCCTGGCAGTGCATCCAAGGCTTGTGACCAAAACAACTGTGTTAGATGTGTCGGATGAGACGCGGCAGGCAGCAGAGTCAAAAGGATAAAACAGAACTTTGTGAAAGAGTCTTTTTTTTTATCATGACTGAAAGATGTAGGTCTCCAGTAATGCTACCCCATGCTGCAGCAGCGACATTGAGACCCCTCCTGAATAGCAATTACAGTACGTGGTTGATTTCACAGCCTCTGTCTTTCCTGCAGAATATTTTTCTGGAGTGTATAATCCACAGTTTTAAAAAAAAACAACTAATTTTACTGTTGATTGGTGAAGTTCTACTTAAGTTAAATGCTTAAGAAAAGCTCATCATTAATAGACTTCTCTAATAAATTGAGTGGGCCTTTTAAATAATGCAAGATATTTTTTGTAGTTTTCAAAGGGACCGTTGAATTATTAATGTCAACAGCCATCACCAGGTTTAATGGATGAGGTGCCGCTACTTCAGTAAATCCCACTCCACCTGCTACTTCCTCCTGGGCTTTGTGAGCAACAGACGAGCCAGAACCTTCGTTGTTTTACAACCTCTTCCACTACATTACCTGTAGGACATTTCATCATCATCTGACATGCAACAACCCAGTGTGTCATGCTACTCCCATGTGCTGCCTGAAAGAGCCTTAGGTATGAAGATGGCTTCATCCCTGCAGCGTGGCTTGTGCATTGCTCGTGTGCTGCTGAACCTTTACCTCAGGGCTGCATGTGTGTATTCACGTCACCAGCCTTTCTGCAAGGGCACACCTGTTGTCTGAGTAGTATTTTGCAAAACCAATTCCTTTGGTAATGGTCATAAATACAGAAGGTTTTGTACAATCCATAGTTAAAAAGCTTCATAAAAGGAACATTGGAGAGTTAACTGGAAAGAACTTGGGCGCAGTCACATGCCGTCGTTGAAATTAAAATAAATTCATTGTCATAACAGGTAAGCCATATTATGAGCTATAATGTACGTGACATTATTTCCTATAGTTTTTTGTTTTTTTTAGCTGAGAGCAGTTTCGTTGATGTGTAAACAATAGGCAACACGCTGGAGTGTTGCTGTAGTCGCAGCTGAAATGAAGATGTCATGCAGCTGGTGTGGATGCTCTAAACATTACCGTGTGAGGTGAAATAAAAATCATCATGTTCTGCAAAATGCAAAACACATGCCGTACTATACGGTTCTTAATGGAACATACACACATTCAGATACTTAACATTATGATAAAATGTTCATATACTCCACACAAAGATGTGTGTGTTATGAGTATCTACAATAATACACACAGGAAAATGTGTATAACTGTGTAACGGCCGCTGTCTGGTACTTCTACAACATCTACTACAGCATCTAGTAGTCAGACTCATTTCAGTACTGTTTAGTCACATGGTGATTAAAAACAATGCAGCCAAGACTTGCATAAGACAGGAAGCATATGTAGGTGTAAAAAATCAGAGACGTCGACGTTTAAAAATATAAAAAAATGCTGCTAACAAGAGCCAAAAGTAGTCCTGGACCCCTGGGAAGTGTGGCAGCTTGAAGATACGATTTTCACAAAAATCATAATATAGAATTAAAACATAGACACAAAATTGTCATTTGAAAATGCAAAAAAGATATTAAAAGGCATATAAAATAGAATAGAATTAAATGGCCGCAGAAGAGAACAAATAAAACAATTGCAAGAGCATCAAAAGACATGACAATTAGTCAAAAACATGCAACAATAAAGAGACATCTTGATTCTTTTTTCAATCAGGTCTTTGACACAACTTGACACTATAATGAGAAGTGTTGGGGTTATTTTGGGGTTATTTTGTTAATAATCTGCATCTTAATCTTTAGTTTGTGTGTGTGTGTGTGTGTGTGTGTGTGTGTGTGTGTGTGTGTGTGTGTGTGTGTGTGTGTGTGTGTGTGTTTATTCTATACCAGTAAAGCTTATAATTGCTCTCTTATTATTAATGAACTTGGAGGTTTTTTTAAATTATTTACAACAAATTCAGCAGTTTTAAGCTTCATATAAAAATGTAATATCCCTCTTTTCTTGCCCAGGGAGGACAGGAAAATAAACTTAAATCCATTTGACATTCAGAAAACACACAGAAAGGATGGTACCCATCTTGAAGAGGCAAAAACTTATTTACGTAATTGCAGCTGATTCCGAAAAGCTGCGTGCGGAGTGGTAGACAAGTGTTTATCAGCTAAAAGGTCAAACAGATTGTACAGCTGGTACAGTCATTGATTGCGTTATTTCTGTTTTCAATCAATGAGAAATGTTTCACAAAGGTACTATTTTTTTTTTTTTTTTTTTATCTCTGAGACATTATAACCACAATGACTACCGGTAAAAACCCACATGTACTCCATCAATGTCAGTGCTGAATGGGTCATACTGGACAAATAGGACTGTTGGTCCCTTAATGGATCATCAATATCTCCTGTGGGTCTGACAGGTTATGAAGAACTCTGCAAATCTACTCTGTATGATATTAGTGCCAAACAAAATAAATAAATAAATGTATAAACATGTATGAATATATTTGGCAAAGCCAGTGCTATGAAGCTGGCTGAAAATTGACATCTCTGCATCTATTCTTCATTAATTTGAAAGTCTGTCTAGATTTTCAAGCAAAAGCACTCTCCTAAAGATGCCATTTGCATGCACTTAGGCAAGACTGTCACATACTTCCACACCCTCTGGGGTGGAGTTGTTTCAGTAGTCGCAGCAGGACGCGGTTCGCTGCTGCCAACGCACAAACGACATTCTTGAGCTTGTGAAATACATACATCTGCAGCAGATGTCTCTCAAACTGGGCAAATAGCAACCTCAGCTTTTTCTTCAGCTTCCACCAGATCATTTCATCACCCACAGCTGTACTTATACACTCACACGGCATCTTTCTTCTCCTTCTGCAATTTGGGTCTACTTGTTTTAACAGCACAACAGATGTAGTCAAGGGATCATTTACTTTCCATTAAAACTGTGTTGACAGTTTTCTTTAATCCATCTGTGTAGTTTAGAAAAGGGAATCTACAACATATATTCCACAAGGCATCGCATTGATGATCTGAGAGATGTAGGTCAACGCTGTGAGGGCTAGTTCAAGACTTTGATTTTTCTTTCCTTTATGAGAAAAAACAAAACAAAAAAAACTTCCAAGAGGCAGCTAGTGTGCTTTGGATTATTTTCCTGCAGTTGAAAGATCCCTTTCTGTCAGGTGGATATTTAATCTTTTTTAGATTTTTGGGGGGTTTGTATCAAGAATAGACAAGTTCATGATAAGATTGCTTTTTTGTATAACAAATAGCTGTAAACTTTGGGTTTTCCTGCATTTTGCCCAACTGTATGTTTAACTACAGCTTCTATTCAGAAACTCTCTACCATCAAATCCAAATAAAGTCTCTTTGACGTTTATGAATACTTTTATAATTGCGTTCTCAGTTTCCAGGTGTTCAGTCTCTGATTGATTTTCAGCACTTATTCTGATCCCCTGCAGTTTCCCCGCTGTTTTTCTTGATTAAATTGTAATCTCTCTGAATTGTTTGGTGTGCTTTCCTTTTTACTTTTCTGAAATAATCTATCTGAGGAGGATAGAGGACCAATTCATTCATAGCAGATGCAACAAGTTTATTTGTATTTTTACACAATTGCAACTGAAAAGTGTTTTTCAAAGTTATTAAGATAAAAATAACAGAAAAAATAATGAAATAAATAAAATCAACATATAAATTACAATGAAATTGATAATAAAACTAAAAATAAAATAGTGCACTGTCATTGCAACAGTATGTGCAGCATAACATTTAATTTAAGAAAACATAGGACAACAGCAGATTGTCATTTTAACTTTAAAAGATACATTTAACATAAATAGGAAGTTTATTCCATCTGAGTGCAGCATAATAGCTGCATGAATTTTCATCCTGTTTGGTTTTACTTCAAGGTTTCACTATCTTCCAACCCCCTAAAAATCTCAAAGTCTTACTTTATGTTTTACAAAGAGATCCAACATTACTTTGGCCCTTTATCATGAATCAATTTAAAGTATACTCTGTAGGTACTGGTTGCAAGTAAGGATCTTGTTAGAACCTGGGCAGCAGAGTTCTGAATAATCTGAAGTTGTCTTGTAGTCTTTTTGGAACAGAAGAGCGCTGCAGTAATCAGTCTGATAAGTCTGATGGAAATGAGGGTATCGATGAGGTTCTCTTTCTTTTACAAGAAATCTCTATCTCTTAATGTTTGTTTTAGGTGATAAAATATGATTTACAATTACAGCATTGAAGCTTAGGTCTGAGTCACCTAAAAAGGCAAGATTTTTTTTTTCCTGTGTTTTTGCCTTGACACCTCTGGATTCAAGCGGGCCAGCAACTCCTATTTTTTCCATTTGGGCGATAAACAGAATTATTTCTGCCTTGTCTTGCTTTAATTTGTAGGAATCCTGATTGCATTTCAGCTATTCACTTGCCCCAAGCACTGGTAGAGTTCAGTCTAATGGACCAGAGTCATTTAGTAAAAGAACCAAGTAAATCTGAAAGTCATTTGCACAGCTATTAAAAGCAACATTTTTGTCATGTATGATTTAACCTAGAGGAAGCATGTAAAGACTTAATAACAGGGGCCCAATAATTGAGCCTTGAGGGACTCCACTGGTCATGGGTGAGCATAATGGAAACAATAAAGCTATTGACTTCAATATATGATTTAAAGCAACTAAGAACTGGGCTTGATAACCACACCCAGTTCTCCAGTCCGTCAAGTTGGATTTTATAGTCCATAGTTCTAAAGGCAGAACTAAGATCAAGCAACACCAGAACAGATGTCAATCAATATACTTATAAATGCTATTTAAGACCTTGATCAGTGCTGTTTCAGGTTGTTATAACGTTGAGCTTAGAGTTTAAATTTTGAAGAATGCATTTTGGACAAACTATATAAGAAATGTGTAAAATATTGTCTGGTATTTTTTTAACGAATGCCATAATTATTTACTCATAAAGCTGTAAAATTTTGAATAATTGCAGTGAGTAATGCCCATCTCACATGCAGGTATAATTAGAGTGCACTTTTAGAAAAGAACATCATCCTTCTCTCTATACTTCCGCCTCCTCCTCACAATCGCATTTGTGTGAAATTAATCCACCTCCACACAGGTATGCTTACATGCTCATGCCAGCTACTCTCAGGAGGACCACCAGCAATTTTGATGATTCATTATTCCTAATTTGCAGTACCTTTAAAACAGCCACAATGGCTCTCTGACAATAGTGCTGGTGAAAGGTGTAGCTGTTGATATTCTTTGAGTTTCTACTGTGAAACCTGACACTGAAAGTTAGCCAGTGACAATGAGGCACATATTGACCTCTGACATCTGTATGAGGTCTCTGCGTTGAGTATTGTAGATGACTAGCCCACAGCAAAGGGCATATCTTCCTTTCATTTATCTTGTCACATTGCAAAGACGTGATAAATGGCTTGTGTCACGTTTTTCTTTTTCATGTTAGCTCACAATATTTAAGCTCATTCTGTATTGTATCCCCCTCAGATTTCTCACAAGGCTCTTTTTACAGGACAAAAGCCAGAATAATATCTTGTCATAAACTCCTTCAAGAATACAAAGCATTTCTGTGTGAATCCAGACAAAATTATCTTTGAAAGAATAATGTCTTGCTTGAGATACTGTATGTGTTGTTGTTCTGCATAAATAAAAATTCCTGTCAGTCACTGAGGTATCAAAGAGAATAATTTCACAGTGGCCGATTTCTTTTCCCGCCGGTCTATGTGCTCTTAATTTGTCAAATGTTGACATGACACAAGACAATCACAATGTGAAAAATGTCTCTCCCCTTTCAGTCTGCCGCCAACGTATCCCCATGAGAGCAGAGATTTAACACAACGAGTCAATTATCCTCTATTTAGTTCTGTTTTCTGCATGGAGGGAGAGATAAACCAGTGTCTGTCACATGCAGCCTACTTCACGGTGCACACATGCTTTGACTGTTTGTCTTGTGATGCAGATGCCTTCAGTTGTATATCTTTCACTGCATGCCTGTGTAACCTCTAATCCACGCGTGTATCCTTGCAAAATACATTTTAAATAGGACAGACATTTTGTATCCATCTGCATAATCAAACTAACAGTTTATAAAATCAAACCAGCAAAATCCAATTTCCTTCTTTACGTAATGACATGAGTGTAGCTGGGCCGCTGTCCTGTTCTTGCCTGCCTGATTCAGCATGAGTAATATTGCCTCTACTCGCTGGTGGTTTCAAAAGTGTGCCTCTAAGTTTGTCAGCAGCTGAGTCAACATGTAGAAGAGATAATTGTAGATGACAGCGCTACCGGGCAACCACGCAGACTGCAACCCCTGAATTGATGCTGCTAAAATATGCAGAGTCATCAATGCTGAGTCAGCACACCAGCCCTAAAGGACAGACCAGCATCAAACTAGTAATAACTGACTGGATTGCCCAGGCGGCAAGTGTTACAGCAAGAAAGCCCTACAAAGCCTTTAAATAACAAGCCTTTAAAAATATCAATTTATTATTCAACCCCACAATAGTCCTTCATTTACAGTGATCGCTGGGTTCGACGGCTGGACTGGAAATTTTAAAATCCCGATGCCAGATCTGTATTAGAGTACTCTATGCCTGCATGCACATGCCTATTTATGTACATGCTCCTAAAGATCCATGTAATGCAACTGCTCTAAGCAATATATTTGACAGCAGTGACTGTCAGGGACAGAACCATAAAAGTGATTGAGGAGGACAGTTTAAAGACAAATAGACTTGCGGTTAAACAGAATGGATGATCAGTCTGATCTAGAAATCCAGCATGCAGCAGGGACACACACGACTGAACATCTGGAGGTGGGTTTGAGAGCGGTGATGCAGAAAGGATTAAAATCAGAGTGCAAAGACAGGCAAAGATGAAAAACCACTGAGTATTACTCACAATGTGACAGCAAGGATGGATATTTTTTTTGGCAGGATAGCAGGCAGTCAGAAAGATAGATACATAAAATGTACACATAGACTAATCCCTTCAATGATGGATAATTGTCACCAGTTTGCACACCTAGAGTCCAATTAATGAAATGAGTTTGGAGCTATACAGGTATACTGAAATACTGTTTGTTTGCTGTTTGCTGTTGTTTGCCCACGGCTCACAAACAGAAGATCTTTGAGGACATATGACCGTGCGTAGTTCATCCTCAAAGGGCTAGAAAGCGATACAAAGTCATCTCAAAGTGTTTCGTCATCCATCATCTCAGTACAGTGGCAACTCTTCCAACTAGTAATTATCCAGCTAAGATGATTCCAAAGACTCCTCAATTAATACTCGATGAGGTAAAGAAAACCCCTTAAAACAGCTAAAGGCTCTGCCTGTACCGCTCTAAAAGGAAGATTTTCTTTTTTCTCTTTCTTTTGCCTCTGAAGCCACCTGCTGCATCACTCAGCTTATATTGAGCTCCAGATGTCAGGCAGCTACCTTGACTTTATCCTGCAGAATATTTTGGTAAACTTGGGACCATTTCACCCTCCATGATGATGGGCCAAGACCTGAGGCAGTGCATTAACCCAAATCATGATGCTCTGCACCAGCATACTTTACCACTTGAATAATGCTGTGATGTAGATAAGATGCCCCCCCCCCCCTTTTTTTTTCTTCATTTTACCATACTAAGTATTCTTCCCAAACAATTTAGCTTTAATTGAATCAGTCCACAAAATATTTGAATATATGACAGTGTTGCAGATTGCCAAATTGCTCTGGCAAATTTCAGGTATACAACAAGATGTGTTTGTCTATTTTAATTTTCAGGGGAGAGCAGTGGTTTCCTCCAGTGTGATCTGCCATGGACAGCCTGCCTGTTAAATGATTTGCGTTCAATGACTTGTCACTCATAAACAGAGATATTTGACAGTTACAGTGATGTGCAGACCTTAACCCTAAGGATGTTGTGGCTCACACCAGACATCCTTCAAATATATCTGAGCTGAATCAATTCTGGAGAGAAGAACAGTCAGACTACTCATCCTGTATGTTGTGCAGATCTGATCCAGTGTTTTGAAAGGCCATGTTTAAAGTCATTACTGCCAGAGCAGGTTGGAGGAGCTTTTACCAAGCCAGTCATTACCAAAAAAAAAAAATACTATTTTTCTATTTCTCCAAATTTTATGCCTTAGAATTAAGCTTTGAGATCATTTCTGCAGCTCATTTTCCACCGTCATAGACACAACTACTGAGCACCAGAACCTGTATCTTCAGCCAGTTTGGTTTTAACTGGAAAAAAAGGAGCGATGAGGGCGGTGGGTGGTGGTATCCCTCTCCTCACCCAGTAACAGCTGCCACACTCCAGCTGTGACTCTGCACAATAAAAGTGTAACGCTTCAAATAAACAGATCTGGACGATCGTCAGGCTGGAATGGGACAGAAAAATCGGCTCGGTGTTTTGGGCTGAGACCAGCCGACCCCCCGAGCAAACATCTGTGTAATTTTAATACATTTAGTGGCATATGCTTGAAGGGCATGTCATTTTTGTCGCTAATCTTTTCCTCCTTTTCGTTTTTTGCTGCTCTCAAAGAGGGAGGGGGGCATCGGTCCTCAGCTGTAGTCGGTCCAGAATCTATCTATCACGAGTAATGGGCCGATGTGCCAGTTTTGTGGACCAATAGGTAACTTAATTAATACCTTTATGAATACTACCATTAGTTTAAAAAAAAGGCTCGGACCAAAATCACCATCAGCCCGCCGGGCAAGTGCCCGTTATGCCCCAGTCCAGCGGTGTGTGGTATGTTGCCGTAACTTGGTTTTAAATGATTATTTACTTTTCAGCAGGGCCAGGGTCACCTTGCCGCTGAAGCTCACCTGTGTGGCCCCGCAGAGCCCGTACCGTGGACCACTGCGCCTCCGTGAGCTCTGCTGTGTCGCTTTAAGCTCAGCAGGCAGTGCTGTTGGTCCGTGACGGAGCGCAGGGCGCACGGTGCGGCGCTGCCTCTCCGCAGCGTCTTACACTCTTCTTCTCATCGGACAGGCGACAGAGAAGACGGTCCGAGCCCCCACCCCTCCCAACCTCAGCATGGATCACATCCACGTTTTGAGCTGAACAGATAACAGGGAGGGCTGTGGGAAGAAGGCTCTGCGTGAAGGCTGCGATGTGGGAACGCCGTTGCCACCAGTCCTCTGCCTCCTTCCCCGGCTGAAAGCCAGAAGCTCGTAGCGGTTTATATGCGGTACAGTAGACTCGAGCAGATTATTGAACAGCACGGGCACTGTACGAGCTAATGGGATCGACAAACTAACCTCACTTGTCTGCTGGTAAAAGCACAGAGCAGCTTTCCAGTAAAAAAAAAAAAAAAAAAAAAAAAAAAAAGCTGCTGTTGATGTTTGGCTGAGTTATCGAGGAGGTTAAACATCATGTCCGAGCCTGAGAGATCCTCTGCTGAGTTACGTCCGGAGAACTGCAACATCAGACCTTCTGCTGAGACGCTATCCTGACTCATGCTGGAGGTAAGATGAACATTTACTACATATTACTGCTCATATGATTAAAAACGAGAGGAAAATCGTCACTGCAGCAGCTCCGGGGAAGTCCCGTGAAGGTGAGCATCCGTCCTGCTGGACTCCAGAAACACACTGGACCTAGAATTTTTTTTTAAATTTTCATTCTTTATTCGATCAGTTTTCATTTTTTAACACTCACTGGAACACAGGAGCCACACATACACTGCTGCTGATTGTTGCAGGTTATTTTCATTAAACTAGAAGACCATAAAACATGAGTGTAAGCTTTAGGACTAGTGGTCTATTCTGACCTCTTTGCTTCCACAAACAACTCAACAGAGTAATGTTCTCTATTTCTTTTATGGGAGGAGAATCTTAATACTTTCTTGTAGCCTTCTTGCGTGTCTCTGTGTGTCTGCTTTGTGTTCAGTTCATTGTCAGATTTTCTTGCCTGTAGAGAGCCATTAGTCTCACCAGGTGTGTGGCTTGTGGCCCACAGATTGAACACACTCATCCGTTCCCCAAAGTGTTAAAGATGCCAGAATTTCATTAGAGCAGTCCTGCTAATTTGTAGCCAGAGCTGCAATTCAGAGTTGGAAAACAGGCAGAATCAGACCATCGTTGCCTCACTCAGTAAATCCTTTTGAGTGTTTTTTTTTTTTTTCTTTTGTCTGTGTGTGTGCGGTTGTGATTCAATTATAGACAGAAATGTCACTTACTTTGCTTTCTAAAATAATATTTTCAATTTGTGCTGTTCTAGGAACAATACTTGATTTAAATTACGTTTGTGAAAGTATTCATTTTTGTAAAGTTCATTATGTTTCAGTGTTTCGTATTATTTGACCATATGCCTCTATTTTTCTTTATCTTTTTTTTACTGTAGTAAAAATGCATCTTATGATGAAGTTGTGACAGGGCTCATTCAGCTATAAGATAACATTATTCCCAAAATAACTTATAGTGATTGTATGGCAGTCGTGAAGAATGAGAGCCTCCACTCCCCCTGCTTCTTTCTGATGACCTTGGTGTATTATATATCACTGTATTGAACCAACTGTTCATCGTGGAGTGTTGAAGTGGAGGAAGAAGAAGAGCATTGTGGTTGTTAAGACAGATCACCATCTAGAGAAAATCAATTGATGAATGGCAGTAATTGACCATGTTGCTGCTGTCCCAGCACTTGTCATGACAGTGAATAAAAAGCACAGAGCATGACAGACCTCTTGTTATGGCAGTGGGAGGACGGTCCGCAGTTCACAGCTGCTGAATCTAGAACATGCTGAATAAATCAATACCATGAGCATCACTGTAAAATAAAACCAGACCCCCCCATTCATCTCAGTTCTAGTTGAAGTCATTAATAGGCCTAATGAGTGTTTCTGTTCCATTTTGAAATGTGTGCGCTTTCAGTGTTGCAGAAAAATCTGTGAATGATCGTTGGAAAAAAAAAACAACAAAAAAAAAAATCACAGAGGTTTTATTTTTGCTAACAGGCGCTGTGATGTCCCGGGAGCTCGCTCCTCCCCGAGGCAGAAGAGAACAGACGTCAGGGAAATAAGCCAACAGCTGAAATTCATATTTGTACACTGGTTAAATAGAAGATGCTGCTGCTGATGTAGCGAATAATCAGGGTCAAAGTCACAGCATTTCGTATCCCCAGGAGCGCCTCTGGCATTTAAGTGAAGCCCTCAATGAATGTTCTGTAAAGATTAAATTCTGGAAGGGAAAACTTATTTTTTGTCATTTTTGATGTTGAATTTCACACACGAGCTTAGCTGTGGCTGCAGCAGAGGATCTGAAAGTGGCTCAGATATGGAGTCCTTTGTGCATCGACAGGGTGGCCGGCAGCAGAGTGAGAAGGCTTTGAATTCCTCCAGAGCTTATTTCTTCATCCTCTTGGCCACCTCTCAGGGACGTGCTGTGGATCATATCCAACGGCTGCGAGCTTTGATGATCGCCAGGGGAACTGACAGGAACTGGAGTTTGTGTGCTTTTGTTGGCCATTACAGTGAAATGACAGTGCTGCATTGTGAGCTGTGTGTGTGTGGGTTGGATGGTGCTCTCATTCCTGATATATCACCATCAAGAAAGGGTGTCAAGATCCTCATTAGATGGCCTACAAAAATAGCTTAGTATTTAATGCTCAGCCGCTTGTGCTAAAGTCGGCCGGAAAGTTTCAGACTAACAACTAATTCATTGTGTCACATCAAATTCTGTTGTCATGCATATGAATCCCAAACAGAAATGGGGATATTCCAACATTGAATATGTTCAGCAATAACTTTCTCTTTCTTTGTGTTATTAAAAAATAAAAAAGTAATTTTAGAAAAAGGGTGATCTTCAGCTGTGCTACGGATGCAAAAATTCAAAGAGCGAGTCAGCCTTCCTGTTTGGAGATGTCAGTCAGATTTTCATCTTACCGTGGGATTATTTGCAACACCAGACCTCTTCCGTAAGATCTATCCAGATAATGAGCACTTGGACAGGTGGTGAGGAAACACCAGGAGCCAGACATCAGACAAAGCTCCAAAGCCTAATCTGTAATGCAACTCTAAAGGGACTTTATTGATAAGCATAATTAATTCAACGTTTCTTACCTTCGGTTTAAACTACAGTTAGAAAGTAATAGACAAATAAAATATTGGTTAAAAATGTTCTTATAGAAACGGAATTTTAGTTTTCGCATTCTCCTTTTCAGACTAGACATAACTAGTGTCCAGTCTAGATTAAATCATTTACTTAATTTTACTGCTCAGCCTTTTTCTTAGACAGAGACAAACACCCCTACTGAGATGTTTAATCCAAACATAAGTGTGTGTGTGTGTGTGTGTGTGTGTGTGTGTGTGTGTGTGTGTGTGTGTGTGTGTCTTTTAATCCAAACATAAGTGTGTGTGTGTGTGTGTGTGTGCGTGCGTGTGTGTGTGTGTGTGCGTGTGTGTGTGTATGTGTCTTTTAATCCAAATATAAGAGTGTGTGTGGGTGTCTGTCAGACTTAAAGTGGCAGGTTGTGCATCTGCCTGTCACCTGTCTCCTTACATCCTGTCAAGGTTTTCCCCCGGTTTTACCGGAGTTATGGAAACCAAGATAACTAAAAATTATTTTTGTACGGGGTACATGCAGATAAAAGTACTAAAACATCAGCAGACAACTGATGTCTTTCAGTGTTTCTGCAGCATTTTTCTGCCATGAAGACCTTATTTTGGTTTTCTCTTAACGAACTGTATTTCACTCATTCTGTCAAAAAGGGGAATTTTTTTTTTGAAGTTATATATATTTCAATCTACTCTTTCAATATAAAAAAAACCCCTCTCTGTTGCTAAAACGTTCTTTGTATTGCGGGACTATCACAACATTTACCGTCCATCAGTGGGTCAGTCAGGAGCATAACTGTGGCATCGGCCCTGGCTCCCCTCAGTCTGACCCAAACACTCTGTTTACCCTCCAGACCGGTTAAACTGACTCATAACTGTCCGATTGTTTAACACTAACCTCTCACAGGAGGCACGTAGCTTCACATTGCTTGTGTGGCAATGAGGTAGAGATGTAGGCTGAGAAAGAGGAGCAGAAGACGCCCGGCAGAAACAAGTTCATATAAAAGACTCACTTTCTGAAGTCTGTGGCTGACTTTGAGGCTGTGGCAGTCAGCAATACTGACCCCTGTAATTGCTCACCTGGAGTAGCAGACCCCGCTGTTCTTTCTTCAACTTGATCCCTGCTCACAAAAAGGCCTTTGTAAGCGTTAGACTGCTGGACTTCTCCGTACTTTTCTGTACTTCAAACAGCAGAGCCGGAGTTGAGTTTACAATTTCAAGGAAGGATGACAAATTAGTCTTAGTGGTTCCCTAAGTGATTTATTCCCAAATGAAGTAGACAAAAAGGGAATTCTTTGTCGGTAAAGAGATGAAGGTGAGGTTAACGATCTTGACTAGGAAGCTTATTTCAATGTCAGAAAATACATATAAATTCATTTTCGCCTTCGAGAGCATCACCTCAAACAGCATTGGGCAATCTGTAAAAACACTTGTGCACATCCAGACTGTGAAGAATTAGACAGGCCTTGGCTTTCAAGAAGATGTCAGGGGATTTTGATAGGAACCGTCCTAACAAGATTCCAATACAGCACCAGGAGCCGTGTGGGATGAAGAATGTGAAGGAGAGGAGAGACGCCTGTGGGTCCGCGCAGGCTCTCTCTGCCATCAGTGGCTTCAGATCTCCTTTCAGTGTGCAAGGCACTAATTGGGCTGTCACACTTGCTAGAGAAATTTGTCAGGTTGCTGTGAAGTGAACTACTTTGCTGAATCAAGATGTGCATCATTATGGTTCCTTCCACTGCTGGAATAAAAGCAAGCTCAAGCCTTTAAGTGCATAAACTACTTTTGCGTATTTTCTGTTGGGAATATGTCATTAAAGGGTAAATAGTAGCATTTCCTAATGATAGTTTTGCGCTCAGTAATTGCATCCATTGGGATCTCATGTGAAAGATGTGCAATGGTAACCAAGCAGCGCTTATTCATGCACACCTGAATAAGGGGCTTATTATTCTTACGCTCAGCTTTACATGTTGTTCCATTAATTTCCCACAGCAGCCAGAACGAGCGCCTAAGTCTATCCCCTTATCAGCTACTTTTCTGAAACCGGAAGCAAGGGCAGCAGTCACGTGGGCTCTTCCTCAGTGCTAATGTTCCCCATCTGTCAGTTAAATGGCTCAGCTTGGTTGTGATGTTGGGAGCTATCACGTGCAGGGATTGAACCAACACCTGGTCGGTCACAAGCCTATCTCCATGCCATGTCAGCCCACATCATCTCCGCTGTCTTGGCGTGTCTGTGCTTATCTTTCTCCCAGGCTGCTGAAGGGAAGCATGACTCAGCTCAAATTCCTGTTCACTTACTCCCACTTCAGCCTTCTTCCCAGTCAACCGGCAAATTAAACATGGTCTGGCATCGCTAATGCCACGGAAGAATTGTCAGGGTTTTTTTCTTTGTTTCGTTTTTTTCTGATAATGTTGGATTCTTGGTGTGTAATTTTAACAATTTGTTCCCAAGTTTTTGTTACTTACTTACTCTTTTTCTACTTGTTTTCTAAATTCTCTTTGGGAAGTCAAGTAGCAAAGTTGCCTCAATTGCATATTGATTTTACCTTTTTTTCTAGTATTATCATCATTTTCATTCCTCCTCTGTCGTTGTACTCAGTGTCAGGCCAATGAACCTTTCTATACGAGTGTTGAACTAGTGAAGAGTAAGAATATGACCAAACAGATCAAATCTGAGATGTGTTTATTCATGCAGCTTTTAGCCGTCGCTGGAGAACTGTTTTCTTTGAGCGTGGACACTGACTAAATAATGAAATTATTTTCTTCACTATGTGGTAACCTGAAGGAACTGTGGGAGAAACAGTCTCATTTTTAAAAAAAATCCATGAAATAAGTTTTGAATGGGGGTGTATTGGAGATACTTTGGAACCAGCAACAGGGGCCCTCGGTGATGCTGCACTTTGAGGGTCATTCTGTGTTGGCTTCATGTCTGATAGGAGCCACGATGTTTGTTTGTTTTTCCCAACAGTCTGATTCTTGCCAAACATAGTGCATGGACCCAACACTCCATCCTGCAGATTTTCAACCTTTATTTTTTTTGTTCTTGCTTTGTATGACTACACAAGGCAGCTGAAAGAAAATACATTTTTCTTATGATTTCTTTTTCCCTTTTAATTTGACCTGATCAAGTTTCCATGGCAGCTAAATAGATATTTTTTTAATTAAAAAAGAAAAAGACAAACAGAACCTCAAGAATGAACAGCTCTGACTTAATGCTGATCAATGTTCGAGACTATCTTTTAAGGGTCATTTTTCTTTGTTTACTCTGAACAATAGAGTGCAGAAATTCATCTTAAATGATCAGTTTTCCCATTTCAGGAAATGTTTCATGTTTTATGAAGGCTATTTCAGATTTTAGGCGTTCTAGTGCAATTTCTGCCCGGAGCCTATTTGATTAACTGTTAAATTCAATACCTCTCCTTATCAAATGGCCTAGAAATTTTCACAGTTACTTCCTACTTTTGAGGCTCCAGAGGCAGAAATTGCGAACCTTGCCACATAAAACCAAATGTATGACCATTAGAACAAATGCACCAATATGATGGAAGTGAAAATACTCAATACAAATTTTCACCTTGTCGTGATCTAGCAGTTATTTCAGTTATTTATATTGCCATAAACACACAGCGACACAAACATCCCCATTCTTTCTTCATTTGCGTTGGAGGTGTTGCATCAGAGCAGAATTGAAGCGCTGCTGTATGTGCTTGTCATATTTTATTCATCTCAGGAGAGACTGCAGCACTGAGGCGCTCTCCTTCCTGCGAGCCCAAAGCAGGCAGCTGTCAGAGAGCCCGAATCCCCAGATACATTGCACGTTTTCCTTCTGCTCGCACAGACCAGACACAAGCGTGCTCAATTGCATAACGCAGGGATTTCCTGTGTGCACATATAGCCCATGTAACTTTAACATGACAGGCATGTCTTTCTGTTTCCTTTAAATTGGGTTTATGTTGTAAACCATTATGGCCAAATAGATGAAAACAACACTATTACAGAAGAACGTAAAAGAGAGCTTGTAGTCAAATTCAGAGAATATATGTAGACATAGTTGGTGTTTTTTTTAACATTATTTCACTACCCTGATAGAAATAGAATTTTATTAAGATGGTACATTTAAACTAATCTCATTAAAACGATGAATAAGTAATTGAAAGAAGTCAATAATAATGCAAACACATTTACTCTTTTGTGAGAATGAACCAGGCAGAGGGAACTCATAACCTGACTCACGGGTTTTGTGAGTCAGGCTACAACATGTCTCACAAGTTAATCCGCGTCTTTAAGACTTAAGATGTTGTTATAATTCAAACAATAATTAAATGAAATCCAAGCGGTTTAACAATAATGAGCATAATGTACTGCAGCAATAAGGTGGCTTAAAAAAAAAGAGAGAGAGAGAAGAAACCCTCACCAGACATGTCTTACACATTCACAGCGGCCATCACTGAGAAGACAATGAAGCCCGTGCACCTCCACCGCAAAGTCACTGACGATGGAGAGGGGTGAACCATTTAAAGTAATCCATCTCCAAAACACTCTGCATGCAGAGCTTTCCCCATTTTCACATGTTCATTTAACGTCAGAGAAAAACATAATCCGTCTCATTCATATTGTTCTCCTAGATCCAACAATGAGCAACTTGTCAACACCAACAACCTTTGGGTGAAGACAGGGACGGCACATGAGCTACAAGGGCAATGTCATGTGTTCATATTTAATTGGAAGAGATATGTGGACAGGCCTGTGGTGGTGCTCAACCTTGGCAGACAGATTTGCATGATGCAGATGAGGTCCACGGTTCACTTCACATTTAGCAGTATTTGCTCACAGAGTAGATTTCATGTTCCTCAAATCAACGCATCCAGACCGCTGAACCCAAAACGCTGCCATGCCAGAGAGTAAAAACTGAGCAGCTCTTTGGGAACTTTTCTGATGCTCACACTCATTTTTTTCAAAGTAAAACTTAGTGCAATTCTGATGCAGTATACAGAAAGAAAGAAAACTGCAGTTGAATCTATTTTTCTGCCACATGCCTCATATTTCATTACTTCAGTTGAAACTTCTGAGAGAGAGCGAGAGAGCTCCAGCAGCATGGGTGTCAATCTATTCAGGTTATGCTGTGGGCGGTTTAAGTAAAACAGACTGCACACTGACGAAGACGTTAAAAAATGTTCTTGCAGTCGTGAAAAGATTAGATTCTTGCAATGACTCAAAACACACTGATTATCATCGCTGGCAATATGTGCAGTCTACAGTCTCAGAAAAATAATATTGTTTTAGTTTCCACATATCTACCAAATCTGGTAAAGTAGTTTCCTAGAAACTCTGTCAGTTTACACTTTTCTAAATGCACATCAAAGCTAAAACACAGTTGATGCACAGTTTCTCCGGTTTTACAGGCGTTTCTGGCTTTCAAATGAGAATTAAATTAAGAGTCACTGTGGGGTTTGTTTTTTTTTCCTGTTTTCTGTTTTTTTTTTTTTTTTTACTCTTTTGTATGCTGCTTTTTACATTAATTTAAACCTGTATTGCAGGTTTACATTGGTTTTTATACAGAAATTATAATGTCAACAAATCCACTATGATGTACTTCAGCTTTAAAAGCCTGTAGTTTATTATTCTACAGTATAACCTATGTTGCGTGTCACTTGTTATGTTTAATGATTACTGCTCCTGTAGTTACACTTCAGAGAATTAAAGAGGGATGATTCACCTACATGACAGAAGTTTAAAACACCTACTGTCACAGTGTCATTAGAAAAATACAAAACACTGGATTGTTTCGCTGATTAGCTGAGACAGCTTTTAAAGCTTTAGACCGGTCAAAATCTTTCATGATCTTTTTGTCTGTTATGGTTTGAAAATGATGTTAATAATCAATACAAGTGCAATGAATGTCATGCAGTGAGCTGCACACGGCTGACCGACAAGTCATGTCGGAGACTGTGCTGTGGTTTTCACAGGAAATAGCACTTTAGAAAAAGGGAGTCAGATTTTGTCTTTCACTTTGACGCAATCGCTTATTCAGTGTTGCTGAAGCTTACATTACTGATCGTTGCCTTTAGTAAAGTAGTTCCCCTCTGATCAATCATTCATTGTATTTTTTGAAAGTTAAAAAAAAAAAACGGTCTAAACGTTGTTGTCATTCTTCTCTTGCTGTGGGAGGTGAGAGTGCAGCGCTGCAGAACGACAGAGCTGGAGGATTCTTTCTGAAGGACACTTCAGTAAAGTGGGTCCTCGTTGACACAGGAGCTTGAGTGCATGTCGTACGGTGGAGAATCTGTCTCCTTCGCACTGCCTCGCCATGCACTCAACTGTTGTTCTGTTTTTCTTTGTCCAACAGTCCCAAAGTAGCCGGGCAACAGACAAAGTTCCCAATCAAGAAAGGGTTTACACAATTATGAGGAAATACTGCTCAAACTTTCTCGCGATGGGGATGTTTGCCACAAAATGTGCTTCAGATGTAGATTAATAAACCAACATTGTGGAATAACATCTTTTTCACTCCCACTCTGTTTCTGCTTTCAGGGTGTAAAATTGTGCTGGTTTGTCAGTGCTGGTACTTTTTGATTCACGCAGGGTGTCCTTTGGTGTCGCTTCCATGATTCACTGCCTTATTAACAAGCAAGAGCGGTGGCAGTATGTCTTGGGACTTTCATATTGGAGACCTTGTTAGCTTTGCAATCTGACAGCAGTGTTTTCATCAATAAACCTTAACCTCAAAATCCATGGTTAAAGTGCCTTAGTGAACTCTGCAACATGATGAGAGTGAGAATGGCGTTGTATCTGTTTGAAATGTTCCAGAATAGCCTTTTTCTTCCTTTTACAGACAGTTATTTACGTGGTTTCTGGTAACTGGAACAAGTTTGTTAAAAAACTCAGTTTAAGGTTAAAAAAAAAAAAAAAAACTATTCTGAGACAGCATTGTCTTCAATGGTGAAGATGACATTCCTTTGGCTTGTGTGCCATTATCTCCCTGGTTTGACATCAGAATATGAATCATTATTATATTTCTTTGTTTAGTGGTGGTGATGTGCCTTTTCTATTTTTTTTTAATTTTTTTTACATGTTTTACATTACACATAAATGTGCAGATACTCGCCCTCTTTAAAGTGAACTGGGGCATAAATACATATTAGAGATCAGTGTGTAACAAATCTGTGCTGAGGAAGACCCAAATATGGACTGACAGGAAGAGGCAGTCAGATGTAAAAGAACAAAAAGGATTTATTAAGCAAACTAAGCGAAAGTGCTCCAGGGCAGGAAATCCAAGAAGATTTTAAAATAAAAACCGAAGCGCAAACTGAACCCGAACAGTGATCCAAAGCAAATGTAAACAGAGAGCATGAATGCGGCAAGCTCCACAAAATAAAACAGGAAGTTGCATAAAATGAGCTGCAGACGAATACACGAGGAGGAAATGAGGTAGGCGCCGACTAAACACAGAACGGTAGCTTCACCAAAGTAAGGGGACCAAAGTAAACCACGGCAGCTTAACAAAGCCAGAAGATCCTAACCAACTGTAATTAGATGAGAACCGATAGACCATGAAACATTTCTAAACAGTCCAACACTGGACCCTCTACAATGCCAGTTTTGGTCTTTAGAGTGCCAAGAGGAGCGGCCTGGAGCACGAAAAGGACATGTACGACTCTGCCCTGTGTATAAGAGGTCTCTGTTCTTGTGTTCTGGTTATAGTTTATGTCAACGTTGGAACTTAGATTTTCTTTTAATAGTACAATGGAAACATGTATGTATTAAAGAATTTATTAAAGAACCTCCTAAAAATAGCTTTGTACATGTGGATAGGTTACCAGACAAGCACCTAAGGGTCACAAACCACCTTTAAGTTAAAAGAAAATCCATCTTAGTCCCCTCTAAAGGACTGGTATTAGTGATACAGAATATAACAATTCATGTTAGTAAATAACAAACCCAGGCAGGAATAACACGAAATTGTGTAAATTGTTAAATGATTTCCATGAAACAAAATTGTAATGACCACAAAATACGGGTTTCCGTGCCCTTTTTTCAGTTGTGCTGGTACTCTCATGGTCTAAAACAACTCAGCACTGTGCAACATAGTTGATAATTAACTGCGTATTTTAGCCACATGCAGTTAGAGTGTTAGCCTCATGCACCATGTTTTTAGATTAACTGTTGGGTGTTGAAAATTTCCATACAGCATTTCCTATTCCCCCTCCAGCACTGTTCCCCCTCTTCCTCCTCATTAACAAAACATTTGCCGAAACCCTCTGCAATCTTCTCTTAAATCCATTCAAGCAGAGAGGACTGAGTTTCACAGCAGAGCAGAGCTGGGAGAATTCGATTTTAATTAAAGCAGAGCGATCCTCTGCGCTTAGTGGAGGTGTGAGAGGAGAACGCTGGAAACGCTCTCTTCCTTTTAAGAACGAAACAACTGCAGAAACTCTGAAGGAAGAGCTTTGTTCAGATTGGATAGAAGAAGACATCATTTGATCTCCTACTGAAAGCAGCTCCCCGCTGCAGAATAATTACTTCTTTTATGAAGCCATTAGAGAATCCCAGTTCAAGTGATTGTTTCTCAAATGTCCATCCATGGCCGAATGGGGTCTGAGAGCAGCATCGAATTGAGGGGAAGAGGAAAAGAGGTTTAGAAACTCCAAACTTCTTAAGGATTTATTTTTGTTTGGAGTTTAGCGACCCATCCTCTAAAAATAAAAGTCCAGCTTTTGTCTTTTGCTCATGTCTAATTAAAAAGTTGCTTTGTGTCCACATTGACACATTGATTATGCTTTTACCTTTTCCTTTTTGACTGTCAATCTGTGTATACCAGTTGAAATGTTCACAATTGCCAGTCATTCAGTTACAACAGCACAGCTTAACACCACTATGTGACACTCAAAGAAGAGGATTACTTTATTTTTAGACCTTTTAACTTACCTCGTCTCTCAGAGAAAAAAAAAAAAAAGTCACCACTGAGCTTAATGGACCATTCAGCATTATCAGGATTACAATGAGCTTTTTTCCTGCCATACTGGATGTGATTTTTAAGGATCGCAGCCTGTGCTTAAAAATGGTCAATGGTCATTTAAATCTCTATAGTTGTATGGGAAAGAGGATTTTCAGATGGCACAAGTCATAGTCTTCGAGTGTCTGTTTCCAAATATGCAGAGGGGAAAAAAATGAACAAGAAATACATACCCACTTAAGCACTTAACTGTTGAGTTTGCTGCATGATAAATTTTGTCAAACAGGTTTTAAGACCTTTGCTGAGGAAAGGTTAATTTACTGTAAGCGTGTAGGGACTGCCGGCGTCAACCTTCAGCTCTAAAGTCTCAGCAATCTATTGTTTGCTGTCATGCTCTGTTTCTCAGGTGGGGTTGTAAACACAGTAACATCATTACGGCTTTCACACAGAATCATTTATGTTGTTTCGGTGACTACAGTTATTATCAAATAATCAAATAATAGGGATGCATTGGTCTACAAGGAAAGTCATCACAGAGTAAACGCGTAGGACAGAGAGATATATTTTCTTCTTCTCAGATTCAAAATGTCCGATTTCAGTCTCTTTCTGGTAAAAAAAAAAAAAAAAAAGCGTGTTTGTGTTTTATTTTTCATTTCATATCCCTTTTAAATTGTATTCTGGATTTTATAGCCAGCCAATCAAGAGGTTAAAATGAGAACTATATATTGTTATTCTGCCTTTCGCATCTAATGCGTTGGAATAGGCTCCGACAGACCCCGTTGAGCCTTAGAAGGAGTAAGCGGGTTTAGATGATGGATGGATGGATGGATGGATGGATGGATGGATGGATGGATGGATGGATGGATGGATGGATGGATGGATGGATGGATGGATGGATGGATATTCTTATTCTGTAATCCTCATCTGAATTTTTGCTGCAGCTTAAAGCAGAGCAAAGATTATGGACAGCTAAGGTAAACCCACATCTCACACATCTTGCAGTGCACTGTGTGTAGCTCTAGCAATTTTAGCCTGTATTTGTATCCTTTGTTTGTCTCACATTTTCACAATATTCTGACTGGGGTTCTAGTAGCAGTCTACTGATAGCATATTTTTAACTAACACCCTTTGTGGAAAACAAATTTAGAAATTTCATCAGATAATATGTAAAGTGGCACTTCTAGGTGCCTGGAGGGTCAAGTAGATCTTGTCTATAGTGAATGGTTAGTGGTCATCATGTTAATTTAGCAAAACTGGCATTAGGCCTATCACAAATGTGGCCAGACAGTATTAAACATGAGCTTAATTAAAGTGGCAGACAGGAACGGGGGGAGCCAAAACTGTAGCACACACCACAGTAGCTTTTGCCAAACACTAAGAGAAGAAAACCGCCCTGGCAGTGTAATCTTGTTTTTACTGGAAGCAGCCTCTCCAGCTTTCAGAGGTCATGCACTCCAAAGACTTGCCATCTGCACTGAGCCAGCCACTTGAATCTGTTTGACTAAGCAGCAAAACTTTGGCATCTAACCAGTTTATTGGACATTTCTCTGTCTTTTTTGAAGTCTTTTTCTAGACAACAGAAGAAACTTTTTTATGTATTGACATACGTCACCGACCGCTGAGTTATGCTGGCATATTAAAATCAAAGCTTGTCACTGAAAGAACAGCTTTTCTGCCGTTTGTATACTTGAGTTTTCTCTTGGACCTGTAATGAGGCATCAGGCAGTCTGTGTGGAACAGTTAATGTAAACACAAGCATGCTCAGTGTTATCACCAGGGGAGGAATGCAATCTTTAGTGTGATTTGATTTGACATACGCAGCTAATGCGCACTGGCAGGCCAAACACGCTGGAGAGCAGAAAGACGGGCCTCGGGGTGAGGGAAGGGTCAGCACTGCTGTGGCTAACACTGTTAACTCCTCTGTTGCTCTCTGAAGACATCCTACACGGCAGAACTTGTTCAGGATGGGACTCAGGTTGTGCAAACAGGGGAGACGTTAAAAGGGACAATGAGACCAAAACTAACAATTTCCTTTCATGCTGATGCTGGCACCAGGGATCCTGATGACCTCGTCTTCCTGCCACTGTTGATACCGTTTCCATAACAACAGTGCTTTTGCTCCCTTTACAGCCACTGTTAATGCGTGTCTATGTTTTTTTTTTCAACTACTGACCTAACATATCCTTGCTGACATTTTGACACACTGTTATTTTCCTGTGTTTTTCTAGCAATTATGAAAACAAGGTGAGAGAGCCCATTTTTCAACTCTCAAAGGATATCACAGCTAATTTACTTCAGCTGGTGTGAACTGCAGTGACGACTCTAGCAGTTACAACGCCTCTCCCATGTTCTTGTTAAAAGAATGCGTTGGCCAAGGGAAATTGATTACATCTGCAGTAACAAGAAGCATTACTGAATATTTTTTAGTCCTCTATCAAGGCAAAGTATCCAACTCTTCCTCTTAAGAGTTCGGATCTGTTTGATATTTGTGATTTCATTTCATATTATCCGTTTTTCTTTTCTTGACAGTGTCTTGCCTTCAGGTGAAAAAGATTACATAACCACACAGCTAGACACTTTCTTTCTTGCTGTTATCTTTTCAGACATATAAAGCTGAGCTCAGTGGGTCTTTGTTTGAGCCCACCAGTCATCAATGTTTGCAGACACTTCTGTTTCTGAACTCATGAGGTGCAGCTGAAACCAGTCGAAACCAGCTTTACCTCTTCAGCATTCACACTGGTCAATGAGTCCCAGAACAGACGTTGAGAATATTTATGGATTGGACTTGTGTAGCCGTTTTGCCTGCAGCCCAACCAGAGTTGGCTGTGCAGCAGCTCACTGAAAATTAACTTTGATGTTTCCGCTTGTAAATCCGCTCTGATTGAATATTTGCTGGCTCAGTTAATGAGAATAATGGTCAGTCTGAAAGTTTGTGTCCATTAAACACAAAAAACTTTGAAGTTTGCGCCTTTCCTTTCCTTTCCTTTCCTTTCCTTTCCTTTCCTTTCCTTTCCTTTCCTTTCCTTTCCTTTCCTTTCCTTTCCTTTCCTTTCCTTTCCTTTCCTTTCTTTATACATGAGTCATAACCTCTACTTCTTTATCTCTGGCTGAGAAAAGTGTTCACCTGTAATGGCCTCAGACAACAAATACAGCATATAAACCTCTGACTAAAAGTGCTTCAGATTTATGATGATTGTGGTTCTCAATCACATTATTAATGCTGCACACATCACTCAGGCCCGGTGTTGGGCTAGACTGTGGCTGTAATTAAATTTGGAAGCTGTGATAAATGCAAGTACTTTTAGTGGTTTTCTGGCTTTTCCTCTTGAGGTTGTGGTTTTATGTGAAACAACTTTAAAAGTTTGCACCATGACTTCGGTTTATTATTTAAATGTCTTCTAAATGTTCATCTAAATGTGAAGCCCGAGCCTTCTTGTTAAGTACAAAACAACAGCTATCTGCTGTAAATCTCATCAGTCACTTAGGTACCATTATTTCTTGTCCTTCTCTACATCGTAGAGTATGAATGATCTATACCGCTGTGGCTTGAGTTTAGCCATGCTTTTGCTTTTTTTCACAAAGGGATTTCATTTTTTTTTTTAATGTGTGGGTGAGGGGCTGAGTTAGACACTTGAGAAACACGATTGTTCATTTTCCCCATCTGTTACGTGTTCACCTCCTGAAAACCATTACGGCTTTTCCCTCTCTGCAATTATAACTTGCTGTTTGCACACGCAGCTCAAAAACCAAACTTTTTTTGTGTGAATCCGTGAGGACCGCTGCACACTACTATTGCTGACAGGCATGTTGAAATAAGAGGTTTTATTTTTCTTCTTCAGCCTTGAAACCTTAGCTTTCAAATGACTTTGGCATACACAAACAGCTTTCAGTTCGAAACAAAGACGAGCTTGTTAAATAGTCAATGTATCTCTTTTTCCTAAAAATACGATTATCTTCTGTCAGAAGTGAACTTACAGAGACAGGACTGAAGAACCATCACTGTTAGAGTGCAAGGTGGAGCGTGGGAGTAACTTTCCAATATTGTTTGTACAGCTGCTGGACTGTAGAAATAAAAGAATAATCACACTGTGCAACTAGATGTATGTGAAACAGGGATTGCTCAGGGATATGACATAGAAAAAAAAATCATTCAAGTTCATTGACTCTATACAGACAAAAAGATTTTAAAGAAAAGTTTAGGAAATGTTGCTGTCTTATTAGAGACCGCCTCTGGAGCTCTCTGAGGTGTGTCCCCCAGACTGGGAAAGTGCCTCCATCAGATTCTCAGGACGGCATGTAATCTCCAGAAAGGTGGAGTCCTAGGAACAGCCAGTCCTGTGGAAGTTTTAAAACCCAGTACATATCCTGGTCCATCCCAGATGACTCAGTAGCATCTCTAGACAAGTTTAACATAAGGCTTCTTTGAATGAGCCTTAAAATTAGCTCCATCCATCCATCCATCCATCCATCCATCCATCCATCCATCCATCCATACATCCATACATACATACATCCATACATCCATACATACATACATACATACATACATCCATCCATCCATCCATCCATCCATCTATCCATACATCCATCCATCCATCCATCCATCCATCCATCCATCCATCCATCCATCCATCCATCCATCCATCCATCCATCCATCCATCCATGAGCACGTTCCAGTTGCATAGTTGGAAAATAAACCTTCACGAACAACTAGCCGTTGCCCTTCTCAGCTAATTACTAATTCAAAACAATACTGTTTTTTATATTTAGCACAAGAGTGTCCACTAATTTAAAAAAAAAAAATATGCATAAATCTCACTTAATGTGAGCAAAATAAGAAAGACTGTTACAAACAGAAAAACTCCCTTGGTTGATGCGTGTTGGAGTCTGAAGTTGCAGAAGGTGAGGTAATTGTAAAAATGAGTACTTTTTTTCTCTGTGGTTTTTCACATTTCCCTGGTTAGTAAAATGACAGGGACAAAAGAATCTGAGGTTTGGAGATGTCAGGGAGGATGAACTTGTTTTTGAAAGCTCATGAGCTGTTCCTCAATAAATCTTCCAAACTTGGCAATAAAGGAGGATGTTGGGGTGTCGCCCATGGAGAGTCCGAAAGCCAAGGAGGGTCTGCAGTAACACCAAGGTTGCTGATTTGTCCCAGTGTCCATCCATATTCTGGAAAATTCTCTGACCTTGAGGAGTGTTGTGTTACACCTTCCCATTGTAGCCTCAGGCTCGTCACAGAACAGAGACTCCTTTGAGGGAGGCTGCAGAGAATCTGGAAAGTCACTCAAAAAAGGAAAAGGAAAAGTAGTAATCAGTTATTTTTAAACAGAATTATAAGAAAATGATTGTGATTTAAAAGGTCATTGGCTTTAGATGTGCTGGATGTTCATTTAGACTCTGACATTGTTAACCTCTGCCTTCTTTGCATCTCTTTTCCCTTGTTTTGGTCATTTTGGTTTCACTTAGATTTTTTAAATTTCCTTCTATTTCCATAAAAGCTAGATCCTAGATAGTATATTGAAAGTGCTTCGGAGTTAAGTTTTTTTATTTCTTAACCCCCCCCCCTCCTTTTTTTTCTCCACCTAATTTGTCAAAGATGATGAAAAACGTGGAGCAGTCAGTGTTTCTGGCAGTTTGGTGCAAAACAGAAATGTGCTTTCAGCAGAATTAATTGCATTTAATCCCCTTCGTTACATCTTTTTTGTATGATCTTTTCTCCATTTTATATTTTTGTTTTTAATCTCCGCAGAACAATGACAACATTATTACTTGCAATTTTCACAAGAGCTTATTTTAATTCCCCAATATTTTAATTAAAAAAAAATATATATATAAAAAAATTTTTTTTTTTTTTTGTCTTTTTAGGTTTTTTTTGTTTGTTTTTGCATGTAATGATACTCCCACGGGTGTGCTCATTGTCCCCTTTCTGTCTGTCTCCCTCCACTGCAGATGGCGAGTCGTGCCCTCTCTCTCCCAGATCATCTAGACGAATAACTGGCCACACAAAGCTGAAGGATCTCAGTTCATCTGGAAACTAAAACCGTCTTCCTTCTCTGCAGCGTGGGAGAAAGTTTCACTGCATTGCTGGGGTGGCATCTCTGTATAGGCTGATAAGTGAAGTGAAAGCAGAGTGGAGCGATCTCCTTTCACTTTGAGCCACTCACCTTTCATGCCATGGCCCCTTAGCTGGCCCGTGAGGGTTGGGCTGTGAGCAGGAACACACACAGACTCTCATGTGGACTCAGCCAGCAGAGCTGCACAGTGCACCCTTGCAAAGCATCTCCTTTAATGAGACTGAAGATACATACGTGAGAGTCATGTGACTCCTTGGATGACTTCCATACAAGGTTGAGGCACTTTTGAACAATTTTTTTTCCCCTCCCTTTCCAGAGGGGCTGCGTGGTGGGGGCAGAGAGAGTCCGTGTTGATTCTTCTACTTTATGAGTTGTTATCTCTGGAATAGTGGGTCTGAGTGGCAGAGGGAGCCAGCATGGCCAAACCTCTGCTGAGGATACAGCGCTACTTCCGCAGAAAACCTGTCCGATTCTTCTCCCTCATCCTCCTCTACCTGACGGCCGGGAGCCTCGTCTTCCTGCACTCTGGCTTTATTGGGGACAGTGTCCCCGGAGCACGAGGTGGCCGGGACTCTGTCGTATCTTCAGACATGATCAGCCGGACTTCGTCATCAGACGCTCGCAGTGGTGGCATCATGAGCAGGGTGTTAAAAGATACGCGCAGATCTGGACGGAGGTTTAGTCCTCGCTGGATTAGAAAGAATGGACAGGAGGGTCACGAGACGGTGAGCAGGGGGAGAGAGTACACCAACAACTGGAATCGTGCACTTAAAGGACGCAATGCTAAAGACGTGGACGATGGAAGAGGTGAGATTAAGACAGGCTGCATGCCTCATTATTACTATTGCTTTAAGAAATGTTTTATATCTGCATCTCACATAGGCAAAATCTGCATGAATGATACACAGTTAAGTTATGCACATGTGCAGATCATATAATAAATCAAGAATATTCAGCAATTATGCATCAATGCATCATTTTAATATATAAACTCATAGGCTGATTCACAGTACATAATGCACTGGTAAGCACTAATGCAGCTTATGATGCAAATAAATCTTTGAAGCATGTTAATGAGTCAACGCTCCAAGCTGTATGGCATTTGAGAGGATGGTGAGAGGATGATTGTGGTCAACTCATCCATCGTTTCTCAACATGACTATTTCAAGCATATCCTCCTCTGCTCCAGGATGAGGCTTCGTTTTCTGCTGCTCAGCACAATTTTTCAGTGGATTATATATATATCATGACAATTGCTAAATGACCATATAAACACAGAACTTTCACTTTTATCTGTTTTATACTTAAAAAAAGAAAACATTGAGACTCCGTTCATTCTCCTTCCTGCACACGTCAGCTGCAGACTGAAGACGCCCCAAGCAATAGTATCCATTTCTCCGCTGAGCTTTTCTTAACTGTCACTGTTTTCTCTAATAGACAACAAGATTTAAAACTAAAATGACAGTGTGTTCTTCCCAAAGCTTCCGAGAAAATAAGTTTGTTATGTAAATTAGGTTTCAGGTACATGTACATTATTTCAGTATTACCAATAGACGCATTTTACTGCTTTTGATACTTTTAAGATGCCCATTGTGAATCGAAATTAAAGATATTTTTAAAGATTCTCACCATTTCTAGTAAAAGTAGTTATGTACATTAATCATCAGCTAAATGCATTTGGTTTAACGACGTAGTTTTTGATGATATGTGGTTTAAAATCGCCACGTTGCATGATTATTGATGCCGCATGTTTAAAGTGTTTGATCAGTCGGATGAATATGAAACAAATAAATGCAACAATAATGATAATGATAAAAAAAAATAATAGTAACATTCAGTTGTGATGTGCTGAACATCTGGTTTGGAAACAGCTGGACTGGCAGGCAGACAGCTTCACTTGGAATGAGAGTGTAGGACATTGGGTGTTTCCAATTATTCACCAATGAAGTCTTTGAGTAGACACTAAATAATGCAAACAGTTTTTACTGCAGCTCCATGCTGGTTATCTGGGTTTCTGGTTCCTACCCAGAGTGAGTGCCGTACAGGCAGATGGTGAATCCAAACCCATAAATGCAGGGCATAAGTCTGAGTGACTGATGCTCTTCTCTGTTTGTGGTATGATACAATGTGAAAGCTTGGTTTTTAACTCTGGGAAAGATTCCAACATCTGTGAGTGGGATAAAGGTCAAGCCAGAAAAGAAAATAAATAATATATCCTATTACAAAACATCTGAGTCACAGCACAGCTATGTGGTAGAGAGGAGAATATTAAAGAAACATGTCGAACAATATCGTCCCCAGCTCAAGGAAAGGAAAAACTGACATGTTTATGATGTACATTAAAGCTTAGGGTTATCTGATCAAACAAGGTCTCTCAGTCTGGGTTGGTTCTTCTCCTTCCCCTCAACCAACCAACCAACCACACACGCACATGCACACCCACTAATCTCTTGGGACAGCAGCTGTATGTAATGATAGAATAATTAAAAGCTAAAGCGAAAAGCGAAAGCTTTGTTTTCACTCACAGCAGCACCACTCATTACTGCGGAGTCTTGAACATCTTCAGAACGCTATTCAGTTTGGGCTAAGAGTTCTGGTTTTTTTTGGGGGGGGGGGGGTCCTACTTGTTTCTTAAGCCAAATGCAGGTTTTCTCTTTGGCTCTAGATGCAGTTAGAAACATTGCAGTGTAAGACACAGACTGCAGCGCACACAGATTTTTGTGCTGTCTGACGCAATAGCGCAGACTTTTTTTTCCTGATGGGAAATCAGCCGAAACTCTGAGGGAATGCACCTCAAATCACAGCAGGTACAATCACGTGCATCTGAAGAATCATCTTTTGCCCTGATGTTTTTCAAAAAAAAATATTCGATTCAAAGGTTTTAAATCAGCATCTCTCAAACAGCAGATTATTTTCCGGCTCAACAATAATAGAGGAGGCAGATTACAGCATGCCGCAGCTCACCACATGCTGCATAATTGCGGCCTTCAGACCACAACAATTAAAGTAATGCAGGGGACTCTATCCTTCCCCCATCTTCCCTTTTACAAAGGCTGAGAGCTGTAATGACACAGATGGTGAGAGGTTCGCTGGCTGAAGCTTTTGTTGCCCAGTTAAACAGGAGAGCATTGTTTTTATGAGAGACAAGAAGCTTTTGAGGGTCAGTGTGTCCCTCTGCAGAGGTTCACTGAAGCTCCGCCCTCACAGACTTGTTAAAAAGGCAGCCACATGACTGCTGCTACAGTTACAGGCCACTAGAAGGAGATGTGTGTCCTTATAAATAAATCAAGATTCTGCCCTAGTTTTGACTTCTCATGTGTTCTGTTATACCACGCTGTGCAGAAGAAGAAACACGGTTGCAGATGACATGCGCTTGTGGTGGATTTACGCAGGATTTCTGCTGCTCTGATCGAAGTTGACTCACGCATAAATAGATTTGTCTTTTTACTGCCCTTCTAATTAAATCTTTAAATTCTCTTTTCCTTTTTCAGCAAAATACATTGGCTGCTACATTGATGACACTCAGAAAAGAGCTCTGAGAGGAGTTTCCTTTTTTGACTACAAAAAAATGACTGTGTTCCGTTGCCAAGACAACTGTGCTGAAAGGTACTACACAAGCAAACAAAAACCACATCCACATGCTTTTCACCTTCTTTTTATACTCACTCAGGTCAATCATGGACATATTTTTGTGTACTTTTGATCAACCGATGACTTTAATGACTTCGTGACTATTCAGCTCATATTGGTTAAATAATTTACGGACAAACACAGAAATGACAAGATTAAAGTTGTAAAATTAACTGCTTCACTTCAACTAACATCGCAGCATTCATCTTTGATTCCACAGTGGGTGACCTGATCTAATTATACTGCGCTATCAGATAAAGGCATATCCACGGTCTTAGCTCAGTTTAAGCTTAATATTATTCATGAGTTAATCAACTTGTCCTGTAAGGAATAAAACAGCATACTGATGTGGATGAAGGGGTGATGCAGGGAGGATTTAACTTTTTTTTTTTTTTTTTACTGATGGCATCAGCAGTCTAATTAGGACTGGAAGTATTCTAAAATATATTCATTTAGTTCGTTTTTTTTTTGTTTTTTTTTCAATTATTGATTTCGCTTTTATCCACATATTTAACATGTGGATTCCTAGTGTTCTTTTGGGAGTTGATGTGTGGAAAAATAGAAATGTGTTCCAGTTTTTACAACATTTCTCTCTCTACTGCTCTGCTCCATTAGTTTTCTGCTTCCCTTACATTGTGTCTCCCACTGGTACCTCACCTTCCCACTCTCAACTCTTTTTTCCCCCCTCTCTCTCTCTCTCTCTTTCTCTTTTCTTGCCCTCTGGAATACCAGAGACGGCTCTATCAAATGCATTGAATTACACCCATGACTGATTTGCAGAACTCAGACTCGGAGCTGAGAAAGATGCTTGTTTTCAGCTCCCTCGCTCCTCCTGGTTCATTCCTCTTGCAACCTGCCTGTCTCCTCTCACTGAGCAGCGGGTTAATAAAAACAGACAAACAAATGAGGGGCAACACAAAGCAGCACACAGAGGTTTGGGTTTGACTGGCAGTCCAGGGGATTTGTTCTGCATGCAGGGTGTGTTAGAGGTTTAATTGCATCTGAGAGGTCTATTGGGAGTCAAGTCTTGCATAAAGGAAAGAAGAAACCTTTTGTGTCCAAGCATTGTTCACACATATATAATGGGCTTTGCCTTAGAGGCCTGCAAGATGTGTAACCTGGCTAATTTTCAGCCACCAAAGAGAAATAGTGTGCTTTAGAGTAATGTATGTATGTGTGCTCCATCTTTGCCTCAGCATCCCTGGTGGACCAGATGTTTGTTTCATATTGATTACAGCTCACCCAAGCACTCAGAAGGATACAGTGTATTGGCCTAGAAGGGATTAAAAACATGATGACGGCTCAGAACAATCACTTAAACCTGCTTTTCCTTTGCTAACATGCCTAATCCTTTTTTCATTCCCTGTCCTCCAGAGGCTACATGTATGCAGGCCTGGAGTTTGGCGCAGAGTGCTACTGCGGTCACAAGATTCAGGCGCCCAACGCTTCGGAGAGTGAATGCAACATGGAGTGTAAGGGGGAGAGGAGCAACCTGTGCGGAGGAGCCAACAGACTGTCCATCTACAGGCTGGAGCTGAGCCAGGAGTCGGCACGCCGCTGTGAGTCTGACAGCCTGCTTCATACGAACCATGTGCTGATCTACACAGCACTAGCTACTGCACACAAGACAGACCTGCAGTTCTTTCAACTACAACATAAATTTTGTCACAAAAAAATCGAATTTGTTGGCTGTCTACGGCAAAAAAACAAAAAAACAAAAAAGACCTCAATATGCAGTTTAGCTGTACGAAGGAGCGGTTTTGATCCAAAAGCCAAGCCGCCTGGGTTGCTTTGAAGTAAAGCATTAGTTATATGTTGGGTTATTCTCACAGTTGGATGCAAGCTGCTCTGTTTTCCTGTTTCCCCGGAGAGCTACTCTACCTGTGCAGCCGGTGGTGTTCTGCATCCCAAACATTCGCTGTGTTCTGGAAGGACACAGCAGGGCTAAAAGAAAGAGCTGATTATCAGAAGTGAAAAGGGGATGTCCATATCCAACTGTCAGAAAAGTGCGTGAAGCCAAAGGTCAAGCATGTGTTGCTTTTTGTGGTGATATTTCTAATGCCTTTGAAATCCAAAAAAGCCCAGTCCCCCAGTGTGAAGTAACTTGACACGTTCACCTTCCCCATTCTTATCTACATACCAACTCATGGATCTCGTATCCGTCGCGTCTGAAGCTTATCTCTTTTAGTCTCCTGCTGTTTGTTTATTATTATTTTCATTTCCACTTTTTACCTCGTTTGCCTTCCGCCAAACTGCTGCGTTAACGCTTCGTGCTGGTGTCTTCACCTCTAACCCTGATCTCTGTCATGCGAGTCCCCGCACAAAGCTCTAAAGAGGAAATGCAGGAAATGTGTTGATCTGGCTGTTTTTGTGGGTTTTGCCACATGCAGGCCACCGTGCTCACATGTTAATTGCTTCTCTGGATCTTGTCTGTGATATACGTTTGGAAGCTGCATCTTTGTGAAACAAGTAAGCACAAAAATGGAACGCTTCATTTTCATTTAAAGCGGATTTGAAGGAAGGATGGATAGCACTTCAGACATTGTGCAAGGAATCGGACTTTTACATTAAATATGCAACTTTCAGTGATGGAAAAAAGGTCAAAAATGAATAAAACATTACACACGCTCACATCTTGAGCAGATCAGCAAGTGGTTCTTTATAAAAAAGAGAGAGAGGGGGAAAAAAAGGCATAACTGCTTTTTTATAGTTATTTCTGTCAGCAGTGAACTGCAGAAATGAGCTCACGAGTCTTACTTAGTTATGTGCTGGTATTGGTAGCACAATCTTTAATAGGAAGGAACGTCACAGCCTCGTAGCTTCGTCTGAGTATTTATTAATGTTTGAGTAAGCAAGCTGTTTTCACATCTGTGACTGTTAAAGCTGTGCACATTTGAGGCTTACTGACAGTGGACTGCTTCAGAAGTACTCTGTATCAGCACTGCCGGCATGTTGACAGCTCAAATAAATATGAACGGGTTCAGAAAAAACTATTGAAACATTTCATTCCCGAGTGAATACCACCCCCCACCCCCACCCCCACCGCCTTGTCTATTCTAAGGCTGATGATACATAATTTTTGTGATTGTTTATTTAATCATTTAATCTCTATTGATAATCATACAGATATAAAATAACTGGAAAAATAAACAAAACATGGAATATCGTATTAAAGATAAGCTTGACTCTAAGTGAGAGAGAAGAACAGCTCTTTCCAGCTTTAGTGATTTATGGGCCGTCCATCCATCAGGTCAGCGGGAACATCTGGGACTAGAGGTCGTCATGGCACAACAGGCATGCGAGTGCGTCTAGTGGCGTAGTCTCCCGGCTGGTTGGGGCCTCAGTAGATAACGGGAGAGTCCCCGTGGGCTCTCATCGTCAGGGGCCAGTGGTTTTGACGTTCCAATGGAAGCCGTGTTTACTAACCATAAAATGAGAGATTTCCCCCTTTTGGTGAATGAATTCCCGCTTTGTTTTGTCTCTTCAGATGGCAGTGCCATTTTCAAAGGCTGCTTCCACCGGCCAGACAATGTCACGCTGGCCCTTCCCTACAGCGCTGTCATCCAAAACATGTCAGTGGACAAGTGTGTGGACATGTGCACAGAGAGGGTGAGTGGCCACCCGTTATGTGGTTCAGGCATTGCACATTTTGACATCGTGTGTCGCTGTCCTCTCTGTGAAACGCCTGTTTTATTTCAGGAGAAATCACTGGCGGTTTTGGCTGGAGAGCATTGTCACTGCGGCTTCCCGACTCCTCTCTTCTCCCTTCACGAGCCGGAGGACGAGGAGATGTGTCTCAGTCACTGCCCAGGCGAAGAGTTTGAGAGCTGTGGAAATGACAAGTTCTTTGTGGTGTACCAGACGCAGGTTCAAGGTAAAGTTTGGTGCCACAGCTGTATTTATAGGGCACACATGAGCAGGACGGGCTTTTAAGAGAGCTCAGCTGTCAGCCACAACAAGTGTGCAGTTTAGACAGATAAGACATAACGTCTTATCTTTCACACGGGATCTATTCTCCAACACATTCAATTTGAAGTAAGATAATGGATAGAGCATTAAAGTGCCAGTCTTAGATTTAATCTGAGTACGTCAATGTCAGTATGGTGAAAACTGTGTGTGTGTTTGTGTGTTATTTCGGTTGGATGGCGTTTTAAGTCTACCCTCAAGCAGATTCTGTTCAATTTTAGTTTCATGTTTTTTTTTCCCAAGTTTCCTCAGGCAGACCTTTGTCAACACAGAGGGTAAAACATGATAAACACTGATCTTCTAACACGTGGTTCTGCAGTGATTCAAGAAAACCCTTTCAGTCAGTCAGCTCTCGCTCTGAAAATGTTTTCTGAATGATAAAACACTTGATTTTTGATCTAAGCCCTGATTCAATTAATCTCCACTTATTAGGCGTATTTAAAGATATTGGGGATGATGAAAATAACTTGACCCCCGATCCAGAAAGTCTGAGCCTACAGATCGAAGTTGGGAAAGGACATGAGATTTACAGAGCAGTGGCGAGCAGCAGACATCAAAAGGCATGTGAGATTTGAGAACCTCTTGCTCCGTAAATAAACCTTTGAAGGAGATTGAGTAATTGCAATAAAACATGCAGAGGGGCGAAAGCAAGCTTGAGATCACCTGCATGAACTAGCTCCCACGGGTCACTTCATTTGGCGATTAGATGTTCAACTGCGAGCTCACATATTTGAGAGTCAACAATGGCACTTCAAAGGTAGAAGCAGAGTTGTCCATGACACTTTATTACAACTGACTTAAAATGTTTTCTTTGTAATTTTCAGGGAAGAAATTAGGGAGCAAATGATAAATGAACTTTTTCTTAATTAATGGATGGATCATTAAATTCCATTTAGTTGCTTGATTACTTGATACATATATAAAATAAGTAACAAATTAGGAACTGCTTGATACCTGATTTCTTATAAGTACTTGATGTGTGGCCTAACAGCAGTTCTATTGGGTTTTTTTGTTTTGTTTTGGTTTTTTACCCCACGTAGTGATTTATAAAAGTAGTTAATAAATTGCCCTTCGTTACTGCTTGATTTTGAGATCACGTACCTTTCCTGAGTCATTGTAGAGGAGTCTACTCAGTCGTTGCTTTATTTCTACTAGTCAAATAATCACCAAGTCTCCAATTTTGTTTTCACCTGATGTGATGTATTATATATAGCAAAAGCTGCTTAGTGATTCTTATGTTATTATCACAATATTTACTATTAAAACTATTATGACACTGTGCTTAGTTTGTTTTGAACTGTGATCAGAATTGTATGACTGCAGTCATGACAGAGACTACAGTCTAAAATTACATGTCATTTGACTCAAATAAACAAAAGAAAAATGATGTGAAATGTACCAATGAAATAATCAGCCGTTGCTTTGAGGAGACGCAACAGTTTAAGTCATCCACCAGTTAAGCCACGACTTCTGATAATATGTTTTGGTTCTGAGTGATTCATAGATGTTTATTATCAGAGAAGTATTTAACAATTACACATATTACCTAATCAATAACTACATGAACTGCGTTTAGGAGTTTCTATTTAACAGGTGTTCAGCTTTTAGTTACTTCTATAGTTATTTCTCCATTATCTTGCAATTTAATTACCAGAAAAAAGTGTTACAGGTTTTTGTAGGAGAGTAAGTTTCCATCATGCAGTGACAAATATAATGATGAGACTCAAAAGAAGAAAACATGAACCAGATGTAAAAAATAAATAAATAAAATGAACCAGTGGTATCCAAGATTGTTCTGTTGTCAAGATCACCGCTGTGTTTATTGATGAACAGCCCACAATTATAGATTTATTTATTTTATCAACAAACGCTAATGATTTTCAGTCTCTTTATGGCACCGCACAGTTCTCTCGTCAATGATCAGGAGAGGACTTCTTGTACATAAAGATCCAAGAACACTTTAGAAATAGCAGAAACCACTGAAAAAGTGGGAACAAAAACAAAAACACACATGCACACACGTGAACACCCACACACAGTAAATTCAGAACAGCGTCTGGGGAAACAGGAAGTGCTCGTTGCCGGTCGTCTACCTCCTGATCTGTCGGGCAGGACGGTGGCTCTTTAAGAGCTTTGACATTAAAGCTGACACTTTCATTGTTTGGTTTCTGAATGAGTTGAACACAGAGCTTTTTAATACAAACATTTGCTGTGTTATGGGTGGACCTGCAATAGTTAAAGTCGATTTTCTTCTTTTGTTTTGGGTTAAAGAAACTAACAAGGTTTTGCCATTTTTAGTCCGGTGGGTCCCCCGTTCAGATGTGGGTGCTGTCTCTTGATTTGTAGTCCATCTTTACTTTCTTGAGTCTCATAGTCGCCTCTGCCATGATGTCCACTGCTCTTTGAGCTAGTTTCATCGTTATATGACATGAACCATGAACAGATACACGCTTGTCCCAGGAGACAGCCAGGACAGAAGCTCAAGGGTTCTTTGGTTGTTTTGTTTTGGGTTTTTTTTTCCAGTAGTACAGATGGGAGACAGTGAGAGCAACATAATGCTTCTTAAAAGTAAACAAATATTGCTTCAGATGGCACTGAAATTGGTATTTGATTTGGAAAAAAAAGCTTCTTTATTCTTCTTTTTTTAAATTATTTTGCTGTTTAAAGTCTGTTAGGGGTTTAGTCAAGTGGGATTTGTGAGATTACGAGTTTACCCGAAGGGTTTGAGATCATGTGAGAATCATGATTTGTTAGTCTGCTTGTTCAAAGACGTACAGCTCTGCATGACTTCTTTCTAGAATTATACATCTAAAAAAGAGTCAAATTGACTGTTTGACTTCTACACTCAAACTCTCCTCGTACATTGGCTCAAATCTCTTCTGAAGCCCTCTGCATTGTTTACCCACAGCCTCCAGATGGTAATGTCTGTATCGGTCAAAACTAAAACCCCATCCTGGGGTTTTAGTTTTGAGTTTCAGATGTCTCATGTCTGGTTTCTTGTCACCTTGATCTGATGTGTGTGAATTGGCGAAGCTTACCTGCGGCCCAACGCCAAAATAGATTTGAAAATAGGGTTTGCTGCTGCTATTTTACTTTTTAACTTCTTTTTTTTTTTTGATATACGTATTCCCTGTTTTTGTTTTAAAAGTGTTTGTGTGTGACCTCCTGTTGTTCCTGCTGTGGTCCATCTTCTCTTTGGCCCTCCTGCATGCCCGTACAGGCCTACCGCCCCGTCTTTCCTCGTTCCCCTCGAGTCTGTCTGTCTGTCTCTCTAAGCTTCTATCTGCCTGGTGTTCAGTTCTCTTACACCTCGTGTTGCCTGTCAGTTTATATTTTTGGGGTTTTGACTTCTAGTTGTGTTTTTAGCAGTATATTTAGTAGATATAGAAGGGTTTTGTTGAGTTATACCCGTGTTCTGGTCTCCTGTATCTGTTGTGTCCTTCACACAAAAACCTTAGAGAACCTTGCATACATTCACATAGCGAGTTAAAATGTCATACAATCGTGAAGCCGTATGTGTTGTGAATAATGTACAAAAACGTACCCATCAGTGCTACCTGCGACAGTTTATTTGTAAAATATTCTGTCCCCACATGTATCAGGACTTTTAACTTTTAACACAGAGCATAAATTTTCACTCGTAACGACAGCTAGTTTCCTCAGCCACGCAGACTGATGTCACTTCAATCAACTGCCTGCACAGCCAAATAAGCAAAGACAAATGTTAATTATCTAAACACTAAAATTATTTTTTTTTTAAATAAAAAAAAAGCTGAAGTAAGAGTAAACTTTAGGCATGTATTGTGTGCAATTCCATTAGATGTTTGAACCAGCACTAAAAAGTAGCTTTTGTAATAATCAGAAATTTACACTCTTCACAAAATTACCCCGGCTGTGACCATTTCCTTTTCTCAGAAGTTCTTATGATCTGCAACCCTTTTCACATCATTGCAAAATTATGTCAATTAGCAGGAAGTTATTGAGTCACAGAATCTATTTGAAACACAGTTGTTTTTAAGTAAAATGAAGAAAGCTGTTGCAGAATGACTGAATAAACTATCTTACATATACAGCAGACCATTGATGCTGTCTGTCTGTCTTTGTTCATTGTCAGATAACCGCTGCATGGACCGCCACTTCCTCCCCACTCGTGCAAAGCAGCTAGTGGCCCTCGCCAGTTTCCCCGGAGCTGGCAACACCTGGGCTCGCCACCTCATTGAGCTCGCCACTGGCTTCTACACAGGCAGCTTTTACTTTGATGGCTCACTTTACAACAAAGGTACGCCTCAACATGTATCACAAGCATTCAGTTTTGTGTTTATATTTGAGAATTAGATAAAATCCCCGTGGGATGACATTGTTTCACAGGATTTAAAGGGGAGCGCGACCACTGGCGGAGTGGGAGGACTATCTGCATTAAGACACACGAGAGCGGCAGGAAGGAGATTGAAGCGTTTGATTCGAGCATCCTCATGATACGAAACCCATACAAAGCCCTCATGGCAGAATTTAACCGCAAATATGGTGGGCATATTGGATTTGCTTCACAAGCCCACTGGAGAGGGAAAGGTAAGCTGCTAAAATCTGTGGTTCAGACAGTAGGCAGTGAACTTTACAGGACGGTTGGCGATGAGATCAGAGGGACATAGCTGTGGATTGGAGTGTGTGCCTCTTTGAAACCTGGGATAAGACGAAAGTAAAAGTTAAAATTAGCAAAATGGGAAATAATCAAATCAAATAACCCAATAATTATCATAATTATCCATCGTGAAGAAATTGAGAAATTGCAATTTTTGACCCAATCCAATCTGACTGAACACAAAGTTCTTTCAATTATTTTCCAAAGATGCTGATCACAGTCTTCAGTCTGTTGGGAAAATGAAACGATAATTAAGCCTGCCATAAGTTCAATGTCCTGACTGACTTTGCACCAGTCTAGTTACTGAGACGCCCCTCCTCGGTTTAATTGGGAAATGAATACTTGCGTATAAACAGAAAATGTTCTCCTTCTTCACAGAAACACTTCCCAGTTTCACTGCAGACGCTTAACAGTTTGACGTTTTTGTAGCATGAAAGACAACACTAGAGGCAAAAATATTCCCACAGATGACTTGCTGCATCAGCTCCTCGCTGTTCCCATTAGAGAAGTGCATATGAAGTGAAAGACGCAAGGACAAAATTTCCCAATTCCCAAAGAACGAGCCTTTGCATGATCTCAGAGGTGCCCATAGGTGGGCTGAACAGCTAATTCAGCTCCCTCCAGTCTTAATAAAAACTAAGATGAGGCTTTACATTTACAACGCAAATGTGAGTAGGTAGAGGAAGATAATATCCACATGGAAAATTGGCATGTTCATTCCCAGCCCCATCATGTGTGAACAAAAACTCTAACATTAATAGAGTTCATATATAAAAGAGGCACGGCCCTGTATGGGTGTGTTTGAGTGAATGAGAAACTTATTGTCATAACTTTGTGGAACAGAATGCTAGAAATTTGTAAAAATGTGACATTTTTTTAACTCACTATCAGAAAGCAAACAGATACATTGATTAAACTGTTGATTCTTTTTTACTTTTTAATTATTTCATTTTAGTGTTGCTCATCGGTTTGTCACAGTGTGTTTTATTCATGCATTCAAGAAGATGACTAGGCTGTTTTAGAAAGGTGATGGACCACCATCTCCTTCCAGAAAAACCTCAATGCTCCTTAACATTGATTCTACAAGTGGTCAACAGTCTTCCAAAAGATATTCCCTTATTTTTTTTAATAGTAGAGAGCGCTGTCTCTGTTGCTGTTTCAAAATCTCTTCTAAGTTCTCAGGAGGAGTAGTGAGATCCTCTGATGATGAAGGATATGGCATGGAATTGACATCGTGGTCATACTCATCTAGCGTTTCTGTGACTGCTGCAATTAGACAGAACTGTTTAATCACAGAGCGAAAATCTATATAATAACTTTAATAAGTGTGATCCTTCCTTCTCAGGGGTCTGGTGCACCCAGGTCATACAAGGAAAATGAGGTCTGCTCCCCCATGTGCTTCATACTTATTGCGTTTTGATCTTCACACCACATCCACCCACATTACCGGTTCTTGGTAACTATGGAAACTGGTTTTGTCTGGGCTGTGCAACGTCTCTCTCTGACTTTCTGCAATATTTAATTGATTTTGCAGGAGCTGGACAGTTGCAGACCCAGCAGTTGGCTCTCTTTGTGGAAACATCATCAGCATTTGGCCTTTTTTTTTCTTTTAAATGAATGTGTACTCCTATTGCTGCACAAATGATGCAGCGACGTGAGCACGGAGACGGTCTTTTGATAGCTGCCACTTCACATGCAGAGTGAACAGCTTCAGTCTGAGCATCGGCACGACCGAGCCACACATTTGGGATTTAAAAAACTCAGCTCCAGAGGCAGACTGTTTGTCTCAGATGTGTATACAGATGCAGCGGCTTCATAAAAGCAACTGAGGAGTAAGTGTGGCTTATTTTGGTGGACACGTCATTTAACAATGTACACTTAGTTTCATTGTATTGAAAGCGAAATCTGAAGTTTAAAGTGCTGCATGATTACATCAGCTGAGTTTCAGGCAAGGAGTCACTGCTATTTTGGTCTCTCTTTTTTTTAAGTTTCAATTTCTCTTAAAAGCCAGATGGAGAAAGAAGTAGTAAGATGTGATCAAAAATGCAGCTACACATATCCACAGCAGCATGCGAAAGTTTGACCAACCATGATCAAATCTCTTTTATTGTGAATAGCTAAGTAAGTAGAGACATACATACACATGTATGTATGTATATACATATATATATATATTTATATATATATATATATATATATATATATAGTTTTGGAGTAAAACAAGTCGCAAAAAACCCAGCTTTGTTCTGATAATCAACAGCCACAGCTCTCCTTAGAGGCTGTCTCACATTTAAATTAAAGTAAATTATGCTCAAAAATAAAAAGAGTGAAAGAAAATTTTAAAAACTACTCTCATGTTTCGTTGTTTTTATGATGTTACTACAAAATGGCAATTAAAATGTAAGTCCAGGATTTTTCAGCTGGGCCTTACTTCCTTTTCTTTTGGGTATTAAGTATTAGTCATTTTTTTGAATGAGAAAAGCACGATCGGCATTTTCTAATCAGTGACAAAACAGCTACAGAGTAAACTGAAGCTGTTTCTGAGCACCTTTAAAAGTAAAGTAAAAGTGCTCAAAAGCAGCCTGACGTTGCTCTCACTTTTACCATCCTCCTCAGCATCTGTGGTATTTACACAGACATGCATGTTTTGAGATGTTAACAAAAGTCTCTTTGATTGGAATCAAACTTGACTTTCATGCTCTTTCTGATTGGGATGATCTTGGATATAGAAGGATTACTAGCATTAATTATTTTTCACATTCCAGTCCTGAATACCAGACTATTTAGACACCGTTTCAAATTTGATTGTCATTCCTATTTGTTTGAGCCTGTAAATGTAAAAGAAGTGCTCTTTAATGCAGAGAGCAAAGTACAAGGACATGAATGGAATACAGCAATAGTCAGAGGGTCTTTTAATCCTATTTTTGTGTAAAAAAACAAAAAAACTCAAAACAAACTAATTAAAATCATCTGATTTTCGTAAGTCTTTGTAAAACGGAAATACAACCACAGACAAATGACAACATATACCTTCTTTCATGGTACCATAAGTTACATTTCTACTTCAGTTGGGTTTAGGTCTTGACTAGGACCAGGCCATTGTTGTTGTTGATGTTGTTTTCAGTAGCTCTGTAGCTGCAGATTTGTTGATGTATTTTAAATCATTGATTTGTTGCATGACAAGTCACTGCATAACATTGAAAACCAGACTCTACTGAGATGGTTTTGTAACCATGTCTAGATTAATGTGCAGCACAAATTGTTTATCCAAGACCCTTGCTTATGTCGTTCCCTATTGGCACATGAACACTCCAGAAAAGGACAAAATACCTGTTTTTATAGAAGCCTGAACTCCCGCTGATGATCACTTCATCAAGCAGAAAGCGGTTACTTAGTACTGTCTATGAGATTGTTGTATTTTTTTATTCTTTTTTTATTAAATTAATAATTGCACCACAAGACAGTTCATCTTCTCTTTCGTCTGAGTTTATATTTGTGTAATACTAAACTCCACTACATTCAGATGAATTTTATTATGTCTTTAGATACACAAAAAGAGAGAGAGACCACTGGTTTTGGTGAGAGTTTTGAAAACTGTGTCATCACATATTGTTGCCCCAGAAAGTGTAAAGAAAAATGAAATATTAAAATCACACTTTACTTCTAAATTGTTGGTTTACTTTTATTCTAAATCCCACAAGACCAATTCCTGTGCTCCCGTTAATGTTTTCATATTACACTTTCAGTAAGAATCATCCCCCATGATATTTAAGTGCAGAACACTTTCTGTAGTCATCAGGCCATCATGTTGTGACTTTAAATAGCAATCGCAGCCTGTCAGTTACAGCTTTTAAGCACTTTTGCTTTGCCACACATAATCCAGATCAAGAAAATGTTCATAATATGAAAGATGAAAATTTTCCAGATTTCCAGACTTTCCAGAGATATTTAGCAAAATTTCATTTTTAAAAGTTTGCAAAGCTTACATGAAGTCATAAACCACCTTTTTTACTTTTAGTCAGCAAACTAAAGGCCCCATGAATGCAATACCTGTTTAAAAGTTGAGCTCCCGGGTTCTGCTTGGGGCTTGTCTTGCAACCAGCGGCACATGGGATTTGACTTGTAGGGAAAAATGGATCCAGTTGAATAGAAGTGAAAATTCTGTACTAAAATGCCTGTAAAAAGCTGAAGATGAAAAGAGTGTGGGTTTCTGCAAGACAATACTAACAGACCTCACAATCCGAAATGAATCATGTCGAGAGGCACTGTCTGAAAACTGTGCCACAAACATCTTAAACACTAGTCCTTATCACAGACTAAAGACGCAAATCTGCGCACAGACCTCAAAGGAGCCGAATATTCTCGATGGCCCAAGACGCTCTCAGAGCTGGCTTTTTAAAGGGAAATAGTGGCAACAAAAAAAATCCCCCAAACAACAAAAGAGATACTTCTCTTGGTTAACAGAGGGAATGTACCAGATGTGAGTAAGCCAGGGGTTGCTCAAATTTTTGCTTTGGGCTTGTTTCCTTTTTGTGTGTGCCATTTGATGCTTTTAAAAGATAAAACAAATAAAGAAAATATGAGATTTGCTGAAATATTTAATTTGTAAATATGTGAAATAATGTGTTTTTAGAAGTCGGGTCATATTTTCCTGAAGTTCACATTCACAGTGACAGAAATGTTGACCACGCCAGTGCGTATTAAAACGACCTCAGTCATTGGTTTTGGAGACGGCGCTGAGTGCTCAACAGGGTTTAAACTTTAATGGCAGCCACTCCCAGGAGTGAGGTTGCACTCTAATGCAGCTGAGATCCTGCCAGCTGCTGCGTCTCTGGGCCAGTAGATCAGCGATGAGAAAAGTAGGAAGGCTGTAGTTTGACTGATAACCAAGAATGTGCATTAAACTGTCCAAACATGTCAGAAATAACCTAAAATTAGACTTCAAAGGCAAAATGACATCAACACTTTGCTGTCATGGTTCTTGTTTCCTTTTCACTCCCCCCCCCCCCCTCCCCCCACACGGACCTTTTATTTTTTTTGTTTTTTTACTTTTGCATAATTAAATGCTACTCTGTGCTAAAATATAGTGTGATGTGTTTTACTAAAGGACTGCCAGGTACATCAAGGTAAATTGTCTCCCTGTTTTTGCTCAGAAAGACTAAAATAGATAAAAATTTTCATTTCGAGTGCAAACATAACAAGCATTAATTTCCTGACTGAAAGAGGATAAATGTTTTTCTCCACGTTCTGTTTCACAAGATCATAACCATTACTTTGAGCAGTGCGCTGGCGCCCACGTATCCTTCTTAATTCACTTCTGTGCTCTCCTTTCGCTCTGCAGAGTGGCCCGAGTTTGTGAAAAACTACGCCCCTTGGTGGGCCTCCCACACGTTGGACTGGTTGACTTACGGGAAGAACGTCCACGTGGTCCATTTTGAGGACCTCAAGAGGGACCTGTTCTCCCAACTCAAGGGCATGGTCCAGTTTTTGGGTTTAAACGTTTCAGAGGATCGCCTGCTCTGTGTCGAGGGCCAAAAGGATGGAAACTTCAAGCGATCAGGACTACGTAAGCTTGAGTATGACCCATACACGGCTGAAATGAAAGCAAACATCGATAAACTGATCAGAACAGTAGACGGCACCCTGAAGAAAAGAAATATATCTGGCGTTCCAGCAGAATATATGCCAAGATGATAAAAGTGATCCCTTTGTTTGTTTTTTCCCTTCTTTAATTGAGCTATTTTTGTCAACAGACTCTGCACCATAGGATTACAAGACTTGCTTATTGGATTGTTTTTCTCTGTAATAGTTTAAAGTTGTAGTGAGAAAACCTCTGCCTCTTTTTTTTTATTTACCTCTTTTCATTTTTTTTCATCTTTTTTGATTTTTCTGTTAAGCTTCATTTGCTTCACGCATTCACACACAAAGCAGCTTTAACTGGGAAGGTTTGTGTTTTTTCTCTTTTGCTCAATGAAAAGCACTTATTACTCCGCTCTATGCACATGCACTGTGTAGGCATGTGCACATGCCTTAATACCAAGAAGATACAATAGCTATTACCACAGAGAGCCTCATCTGACTGTACAGAGTCATTTGTTGCCTGTGGGGATGATTTTTTTTTTTTTTTGGAGGGGGGGGGGGTTAACCCACAAGATGTGATACAATACTTTTGTACGAGCTTAGTTCATGCAAAGGAGTGACTATTTAGATAAAATTAAAATACACTTTTCTGCTGCTATCACATTTACATAACTGTTTTGTATATGAAGTTCTCTGAAACTCTGCTACATGTAGAGAATGACCACCAGATGATGACACTGACACGGTGTGTTTCCATGTTGTCTTAAGTTATTCACCTTACTTATATTTTGTCCATCGAGAGATAAAGGACTCAATTCTTTGTTCATCAAGGACATGATTAATCACGTTTGAAGGCACTGACCCAAGGAAAGAAGAATGATTGTTTTCAGCATTTATTTATCTCTAGTGTGCAGGTTACAAACATTGTAACTGGAATCGATGCAAAAATCACTTCACTGTGCAACACTTTCCCCAAAGATCGCAGAAGGGTTAGATATTAAGGATACGTTATTGGTTGAAGGCTACCTGTAGTTATGTGGTTGTTGTAGATTCCTTTTAACATTCAGTCATGCTGAGTGTTATATTGATTTGTTGTAACAAAGACATAACCTTTCTACAGAAGTTGACACAATTTCCTGAGGTCTCGATGAAATAACTGTGACATGCTTCGGTCAGAACACTACGCAGATCCATCTTTTGATTGCTTTCAGCTGTAGTCCAGTCATAGACGGTACCAATTCCTCTTTGAGGTACACTTATGTCACAAATATTTAATTTAACTGGTGTAGGATGAAAAAACATTACATAGCAGATGGGAATGCTGAAGCAAGGCGGTGGCTTGAGTAGTCAGTCATGTTGTAAGATCTCCATCACATACGGACTCAATAAACCCTGGGGTTTACTGTCACTCCATTCCTGTGTTTTAAGTTGTCAAATGCCAACATTAGGTATATAATTTGCCATATAAACACAAAAAAAATAGTAAAGTAGGAGTTTGGACTTCTTGCTTCTGAGATACATTTGATGTATGATGATTTAAAGTTGCTGGTGGAGATACAGATGGTGAGGTTGGATATTTCTAGTCTGAGCGGTGTCTCTGATTTAAAGGCATTTTTCAAGCTCACAGGTGGCCGCATTCAAACTGAAAGTATTGAGTTGAGTCAATAGTGATTTCAAACACCAAATATAGGCTAAAGGACCAGTGTTTCTTTATTTTTTAACATATGTCTCCTTTTAAAGCTTGTAATAATTTCATTCTTCCCTGTTCAATAGTATTTATCAGCAGCACATTTTATTATGGTACTCTGTATGCCCTGTCATATGTTTGAAGGTAAGAGAATATGTATCTGAATTATTATTAATAAAGGAATCAATAATATAAATAATAATAATGATAATAACAAAGTATCCTGTTGACTGAATGAGGGCCAGATAACTAACTTCCACTTTCTGTATGATATAAGTATATTTTTATAGTGTGTGCTGACACATCAGAAATATTTGTAATGCAAAAAGCAAATTGGACAGATGTTTCTATTTTTAACATATGCTTTAAACTTTATTGGCTCTTGCTTTCATTGACAAGCTGGTACCTCCTTGGCAAGTGTCACTTCTGAATGTATTTTCTATGGACTGAATGTAATGTAATGAGGCCCAATAAAAGATTAAATTAACTTCTATGTTCTGCTGTTTAATGACAGAAACATATATAGAAAGACTATAGGGTTGTCTGCTCCCTTCAAAGCTTCAAGCTATGCAACAAGTAACACCTGATTCTTTAATATGTGAAGCAACCTGGCCTATTTTACATTTTACCATTTGTGATCTATTGAATTATACATAGATATTTCTGTATTATAATAATTCAGGCATTCCGAATGGATCAAAGGAGAAGCAAATAAACTTTAATTTGTCACAAGGTTTCAGTTTGAAGGGTGATAATATTTTCTTTCTTGTTGTTACATTTATTATATCCAAATTGGGGGCTTTATTCTAACTAAAACAAATATTTAAAACCATGTAAGATGTTCGAATCATTCCTCCATATGGTCCCAGAGTTGTTGAGAGTTCAAAACCTCTGAATAACTTCAAATGCAGTACTGAAATCATGAAGGGGATGGACGTGTTGAGAAACCTCCCTGTCAGCAGACTGAGCGTGAAATTTCAAACACATAAAGGAAACAGCCCAGATCTGTCAACACTCCTCTCTGGCCAGGATCAAGCCGGCGGCACGGCGCAGTCTGAGCGCTTGGTATGGTTTTTATTTTAAGATCGTACGTTATCTACATTTTGAAAACTTTGCTGTCAAGCTATGTTTAGTTTGATTATATTTGAAATATTTTTAATGTTTTCCTTTTTTTTTCTGCAGAAATTTCCAAGAAATCTTTGTTCCTTTAAATTTAAAATGGAAACGGGAGACGGCAGTTATTTCTACGACAGTTATGAGTTCAACTACACTTACGAAGCCAACGTCACTCCAAAAGAGGAGTTTGTTTTTCACCACACGCCTTCTTCACAATGCTTCAAGGACATCATTTGTGTGTCGTTGATGGTAATCAATGTAATCATTTTCCTGCTGGGTTTCTGGGGAAATGCTTTGGTCATCTGGATCTCTGGCTTCAGGATGAAAAAGACGGTCAACACCACGTGGTACCTGAGCCTCGCCATCTCCGACTGTGTCTTCTGTGCTTTTCTGCCTTTCAACATAACCCAGACGGTGATGGAGGATTGGGTTTTTGGTTACTTCATGTGCAAGTTTGTTTCTTTTGTAATGTTTCTTAACATGTTTAGCAGTATCTTCCTCCTTGTTGTCATCAGTGTCGACCGCTGTGTGTCGGTCATGTTTCCGGTGTGGGCTCAAAACCAGCGCACCGTTCAAAAGGCATCAGTTGTGGTTGTGCTGGCCTGGCTTGCGGCCATTGGACTGAGCATTCCCTCAATGATTTTTCGGGACGTTAACACTCATATGGGTAGGACCTTCTGTTTCAACAAGTACACATTACACCCGGATAGTCACAAGATTGTTGCACTGATCCGCTTCCTTGCAGGCTTTGTCGTCCCTTTCCTGATCATTATCGTCTGCTACTCCGTCATAATCTTTAGACTCCGAAGCAACAGGTTAACAAAATCCACAAAACCCTTCAAAGTGATGACTGCACTCATCGTTGCTTTCTTCATCTGCTGGCTGCCCTACCATGTGTTCATACTGCTTGAGCTGAACCATGAAAACTATGACCACAGCATTTTAACCAACGGGCTCAAAGTAGGCACGTCTTTTGCAGCAGCAAACAGTTTCCTGAACCCTGTGCTGTACGTCTTCATGGGCAATGATTTCAAGCAGAAGTTCAAGAACTCGCTGTTCTCAAAGATGGAGAACGCAATGGGAGAGGAAGGCCGCACTATCAGCCGATACCTGTCCAGGTCCAGCTCCATGGACGGCAGAGCTTCCACCCACATTTAGGGTCTGGGCATGGATCCCGAAACTGGTTCAATCAGCGCGCTGATACGCCAACAAAAATGTTCTTTTAAGATGTGAATTTATAGAAGATTTATATGTCATTGTTTCCAAGAACGCATCCAGGAATCAAAATACAATATATTTTCAAAAATAATTGCACTTTCCTGCTGTTGGCAGCACACAAAGACAGATCTGACGATTTATACTCGCAGACACATTATTTTATAAAATCCATACACTATAACATCTATACTCTAGCATACACTAACAACTGCTTAGTTCATGTTGAGGTTATGCTGTTATCCATTTAATTCAGTTTGCAAATTATTGTTTGTATAAATTTGCTGTTCCTTTTAACTGCTGTACATATAAATGTTTTAGTTGTAAAATATTTCGTTTGTAGAAAATGAGCTATATTTGTGATACTGAACATGATAAATGGATTTTCATCATATCGTCTGAAAATACAAAATGCACACCAAACAGAATGATTTGTGTATTTGTGAGCAGGAATGTTGGAAGGTATTACATTTCTCATATAGTCACTGGTTGTTATTAGAGACATTTATGAGTCTGCTGAGGTCTTTAATTGCAATCATGACATTTGTTTTTTAATTCATGAAACAAGAAGAGACATCGAGCTATATAGAGATTTATGTTGCTCGTTTGGGTTAAATTGTTCATTTTGCTCCACTGATCTGTGAGCTAAAACCATCAAGAGAAACAGACCTGTTCAACTAAAGTAAGCAACACATTTACTGCAAGTCATTCACATGGTCTTTTATTTTTGTAAATTCTATTTTAAAACTTCCTTTTTTACTTCACTTTGTACGTTGATCCACTTTTAAAAGTATGTTGTGCTGATGAGGAAACTGTACAAACTCTGTAGTAATATAGTAATGTTATTAGTGATAAACAAGCTGGGAAATGGACCTGTACATATGTAATTTTATATACGAGAGCTGTGAATAAGGTTTGTGAAATAAATGTCCAACTGCTTCTTGCTCCATGTGTTCTCTGAAATTAATTGGGAACAAACTTTTTGACATATTTTCTGGCTCATCTACAATGACATTTTATATGTGTTTTGAACATCGTTTTGTTTTACAGTAAGTGATAACTGATTGAAAAACGTATTTTATTAACATTCTCTATGGTTTAGGAAAATTTAGATGAGCTCAAAGATGTTTGGGATACGTTGGTTAAGAAGTAAAATAAAAGCATCAGGAAACTTTATTTTCTGATCTGTTTTAAAAATAAAAGTTATTAAACATCAATGTTTCATGTATCTTCTCTTTTTTTTCAGTTAATGTTTCACTCATTTAAATAGTTTTGAACATGTCCCTTCAAAAAGGGTCCCTGACCAAAGACACAGGGGGTAAGCAGTACGTCTCAAAATTAACTAAATAAAGTAAAGAAAGTCAAACAGAAAAGGGGAAAAAGACATAAAGGGGGAGGGAAGCATGACAAACTGATTAGGGTTGACAGCACACAACTCAACTGACAAAACAGAAAGGCATATCACTGACCACACAAGGGGAAGAAGAATCCTGAAAAATCAGGGCAGATGAAATCCTGTAAAGAATATGATACACCCTCTTTCAATTTTAGTCAAAATGTACAAAATCAGGAAATTACCTTTTTTTAAAAAAAAAAAAATCTGTCCCTCAGCGGGTGTTGAAATGAACTCAGCTGTCTTAAATTTCCTAGTGAGACATACCCAGAAAAACCCACCGGGGAGGTGTCCAGGAGGCATCCTAACCAGTTGCCACCTCATCTGGCTCCTCTCGATGGAGGAACAGCAGCTCTACTCTGACCCCAACTCGATGACTCAGCTTCTTGCCCTGTCTCTAAGGTAGAGCCCCGACACTCTGCGGCAGAAACTCATTTCCACTGCTTGTATCCACAATCTTGTTCTTTGGTCCAGCTGAGGACCCTGGTCTCAGATTTAGAGGCATTGGTTCTCATCCCAGCCGCTTCACATTTGGCTACGGACCGCTCCGGTGAGAGTTGTCGGTCATAGCCGATGAAGCCAACAGAACCAGATCATCTGCAAAAAGCAGAGACCAAATTCTGAGGTCACCAAACCGGACCCCCTCCACTCCTCAGTGGCACATTCTGTCCATAAAAGTATGAACAGAATCCACTGGCGGAGTCCAACCCTCACAGGAAACGAGCCCGACATACAACCGACAATACAAACCAAGCTCTGACACTGGATGTACGGGGACCAGACAGCCCATATAAGGAGTTTCTGGTACCCCATATTCCCAGAGAACCCAAGGTGATTTTGATTTATTTATTTATCATTATCGTCTATTTATTGTTGATGTTTTGTTTTTAAACTGCTCTGGAGCTCTTCTTTTTGTTCTTCTTCTTTTACCATATTTAGAAGACGCATGTAGCCACCGGGTGCAAAATCTAAAAGCAATCTTAAAATACTGTAAAGTGACAACATGTTAAATCTTGATGCTGCTGGCTGCAATTGTAACTCTAACTGGAATTTGGCAAAGTCATGCAACATACAAATGTAGATTATTTTGGCTATTAGAGTACACTGACTGACAAAACCGACTTTAGAAAACTGCTCACCTTTTCCTGTAAGACTTCCATTTATGAAGACATGACAAGATTTTGATTATTTTATCGCATAAAATCATAAAATGTTATTCTCACTATTGTTTTTGTCCTTTTTTTTTGTGTCTCCATCATTAGGTTTCTTTTAGCCAACACTTTAGTTGCAGTCAATGATGACCACCTCTACTCTACTCAGTGCTAATTCACAAATGTTAGTAACAACCAACACAAATGCGCTGAACGTAGTAACCTTGGTAGCTGCTTCGTTTAAGCAGGTTTATGGTCCTAGTGAACAATGATAATATGCTGTCATAAATGTATAATGTTTATGTTATTTATACATATATAATAATGTTAATAAGCATCTATAGCCCCTTTGAGACATCCACCATCCTTTAAGATAGAGTGTGTTGGCATCATAACTTGGATAGGTACTCTTGACTTTATGAAATAATTTGCAACTTGTCTTACTCATCATGAGGATATTTATTGCAGATTTCAAAAGAACCTTCACTTGACCCTGGCTTCTATGAAGTAATGCCTGGATGCAGAAGCATTCTTTCAAATATGATGTTACAGTTAGGAAGTGAGGTGGCTTCGTGGTTCCTGTTTTGACTCCAGGTAGGGGCCTTTCTGTGTGCAGTTTGCATGTTCTACCTGTGCTTCTGTAGGTTTTCTCCAGAGCCTCCACCTTCCTCCCACAATCCAAAAACATGTATGCGTGTGGTCACTTGTCTATATGTGGCCCTGCGATGGACTGGCGACCTGTCCAGGATGCTGTGATGGAAAATGTATTTTCAGTCACTCTGTGAGTTCATTGTTAATTCGTGGTGTTTGGGTGGAGGCATCTTACACGGCTGCAAAGATGTTGTTTTGAGAACTGCGTGTTATTTTGTCTATAGAGCAGCCAGCTCTTTTCTGGTAAAGCTGCTGTACTAGTGACTCTCTGTGTCATTCTTCAATTAAACTCTCAAAGATGTACATTTGACCGTTTTGCATGCAAAATATCCTTTTAAAAGATCATTATCTGGAGCCGTATTGCCAAATCTTTATTTTAGAGTGCTATTATATTATTTCAGTCCTACTCAGACAATGCAGTCACCTAATGGCTGAAATGTGTTTATACGGAGGTATTAGATAGTTTTTTTTCCTATAACAGATGTGCCCCAGCCTTTCACCTGAAGAGGACTGAGATAGGATCCAGCAGATCCCCGTGACCCTGATTAGAGATAAGCAGGTATAGATAATGGATGTATGATAATACAATTATTGGTTTTTGATAAAGCCAAAAAAGTGTAATAAGAGGCCTGCTACCTGGCAGACTGAATCATGTCTCTATGGTTGTTCTGCTTCGCTGACTTACCGTACACGTCTGCAGTGATATGTGTGTTTCCCTTCACTGTGAGGCAGTAGCAGCAGGAGCAGATGCAGGAAGAAGAAACACAGATGGCAGGGTTAACCAGATTGGAAAATTATTTGAGGGAGGAGGGTAGCTTATCAAATATGACACTGAGCTTCTGATCCTTAAAAATCGTACATTTCTCAAGGGTAATGGGCAGACCGTGTTTACGCAGAGAGAAATGATGGAACCCAGAAAGTTTAAAGCAAATTTATTGATATGCAGCGTTTTAATTTCATGTGGCACAAGTCAGACAGGAGTCCAAAAATAAGCTCACTCCGTCTGTTTTCTCACGCTTGTTTTTATCAAACAAATCTGGGACACATCTGTTAAATATACGTACAAGTTTCTTCCCAAGAATAAGTTTTCTTGTCTATCGCCTGGTAACCTCTGGGGCATTGAATCGCCGTGGTCCAGCTGAGCTGCGTTTTTGTGCTGTCTTCAGTACTATCTCAGGTCCCACAGGGAACATTTTGGAAGCCTGTTGGGCTGGATTTGAGAGATGATGTTTCCCCACATGAGAATCGTGCAGTCATCTTCTCGTTTAAAGACTTAGGTTCTCGCCATCCTTTCCAAAAATGGTGGATTTTTCTGGCCATGTCTTTTCCTAAAAAGGATGGGTGGTGTGAACCTCTGGTGAATGAATGCCGTTTTTAACTTTCTCTTGTAATTTGAAAGTTCTCCTGTTCCAGTTTATTGTCTTCTGTGCTTTGTGCAGCACTTTTGGTTTGCAATTAAAGGACATGGTTTGATTAACCCTGCCTCTGTCGGCTCCTTCATTTGGCTCCTCTTCCCCTGAAACGTGACATTAACGTCAATGTAGAAGTTGGGGTTCACTCGTTGATTTTGAAAATCAATTTTCTGCCCCACTCTTGTGTCTGATTTTCTTCCTGCTCTGCCGTCTGTAAATTGAATCGGTTCAGCTGCAGCCGAAAGCCAACATTTTCCAGGTAAAACGAATCTGTTCACAAAAGAACTGGTAAGTAATTCACAGTAAAGGTTTTGTAGCGAAGGCAAGTGGAGCACCAACTGGGCAGAGCTCATCTTGCAGAAATTCCTCTTTCAGACGTGTTGGTGTAGCTTTGGATCACAATAAGCAGCGAAGGTACATGAAAAAGATTGTCTAAAGAGAACTGGACAAACCGCAGCCACGTGTTTCTGAGGACTGGGTTTGAAGCCCCATTTTCAGAACTCTGGTAGGCCATTCACAGAACTGCATGTTTTTCGAACTTTTTCAAAAGCAGATTTTCTATCTTATTTTCTTTTAGCTTTTCCCTTTAAGGACCAAGTCCTTGCTTGAAATAACGTATATATTTTTTTCTTTTTGGTTTCTTTGCTTTTGTTTTAAGACTAAATTGCTCCATACTTTTTTAGAATGTGATGTGGGCCTGAAATATAAAAATGTATTGGATGTACATGAAATGAAGTCAACAAGAAAGAACATGAACTTGGGTTCATACTCTCTGAAAACCAAAAGGATAAAAATAAATGTATGACTCACTATGATCACATCCACCAAACCTTTTATAATTAAGGGCTGTGTAAAGGAGTTTGTTTGTTCTTTTCTTTTTTGTTCTTTTTCTTTTCTATGTTTTTCTTTGCTCATTTATCTTTTGAATATATACATTTAATTATGCAATTCATAACTAATCTATGGAAAGCTTCCATACAGTACAAAATAAGATTTTTAAGTTGCTAGATATACATGTATAATTAAACACTTATAAGCTACATGCTATGTTGCCTTAAAGTACAATGATTACATCCTAAACATCTGATTGGTCACAGACAGTTCCAGGAGACATTTAGTGTCTGTGCAGCAGAGGATGTCATGTAGCATCTGCAAGCTGCTTTGCGAAAGCTGTGTAAGATAAAAATAGAACCTTTTCCCATCTTCTCTCAATTCATCTCCTGAAAAGGCAACAAGTAAGCAAGAAATGGTCGAGATGCAAGAGACGTCGACTCGGTGTACACAGTTTGAAAAGAAAGGTTATGCATCTAATTACGGGTCCGTGGAAAATGAAAAGATATTTTCATTGTGTGTTGTTGGTTTTTTTTTTTTTTTATGACAAATTAGGAGTTCAAACCATACTGCCTAAACAGTGAGCAGTTTAAATTATACTGTTCAAGGAGCCCTTCAGGTTGCTTTTTTTGTCTGACATGGCTCTTTCCATCCCTCATACTTTGGCTTGAAGAGTGACCTTGAACATTAATGCACTTTAGTCTTTGATGCTGTGTACTTCTGCACACATCACATAATATATGCAGCATCAAGCAAATATGGTCCAGTCATACATATCTTTTTTGCCTTTTGTGTTGCTCCTGTAACCTGTAGGTTAAACCTTTCTATATTAATAATCTTTAAAACATTTCAGTCTCTAACCTAAAAGCAGCAGCTGCAAATTATCTTTTGTTTCTAACTAAATTACCGACCACCGTGCATCAACAGAACTGAGAATGGACTATGTGTTTGCAGGAAAATGGCAGGTAATGGGGCAGTCAAACCATATAACAAATAAATAACTATTTTAGTTCAAATATGGAGATGTGGACAGGGGCCCAAACGACAATCCAAGGTAACTTTAAACTTGTGTGACAACAAAAAGTGTATTAAAAAGGTACTGTGTGTACAAGATGACTACCAATGTTGCTCAAACTACTGTCAATAGAACCAAAAAGAACATTCATGGCCTCAAAGACTGGATCAGTAGGAGTCTTTTCTGGCATGAAAATTACATTTGCCATATACTGTAATGGATTTATTTTGCATAATAAAGTACACAGAGAGAGCATTTTGTCAGTAGCGTCTGCTCAAGTATGCCAGGCGTTGAGCGGGATTGCACAAATAAAATATGAACCCTGTCCTTCTACGCTTAACTTAACATAAAGCATCCTGGTGTGGCATCCGCAGTGTTGCTTTCTGAACCCTCTGCAAAGAAAAAAGGCTTAAGAGGAAAGTGTCTCATGGGCTAAGCTTGTCATCTGTTACTACATACGGTGTTTTAGGGTCATACATTTTGACAAAAAATCTGTTTTGAATAAGTGAAATGTGACCGTGTTTGATTCAGGCAGCCTGAAATAGTTTTTTGATACTGATATTAATGTCCCAGTGCAAATGAAAGCTGATTATTTCTATAAATGTGACGTTGACTAACTACTTTCAAATACATGTGTTTAATAAAACACCAACCATGTAAATATGTTCAATAAACAAGTAGGCAATCACCATATATTTTTGATACTTAACAGACTATTTAAAAAATGCATTTGGTGGTTCTTGTTTGACCTTGATTGATACTCAAACCTGGCCCATGTTCAGTGAAATGCGAACATCACTCAAGCCCTCACTCTGGGCTGCACATGAAAACTAATTATCTGTCATTTTACATGTGCGTACAGCTGAAATAAAAACACAAGCGCTGTTGAAGGTTATCAGTCAGCGTGACATTTGCAAAAGTTGCACCTTTCATTGACGGTTTCCGTGTTTTCTTAGCGGATGGTGTTTCTGATTGACATCTCGTCACAGCAAATGTCTATAACCAATTCAGTGACAAAGTCATACTTTTTATGTTCAGTTGCAGGACCCAGCTGGATATTTCTACTGTGAAACATAAACAGAAGACTAAGTACTAACAGTGCATTACTTAAGTTTTCTTTCACATTTCTTCGGCTCCAGGTTAAAATATGAATTATAATGGAGCAACATTGTTTATTTCCAGCTGCTAAAGGTTGCTTCATAAATTTCAGTCATTTCACTGGGAACTGTTGTTCTACATTTATCTACCTCATCAGTTTGAGTCAAAAGTCAGCTGATGACCTTCAGCTGTTTTAGGAAGTGAAAGTTTCTGTGTTTTGTCTTCAGACGTCATTGTGTTTTAGGCCGCTGTGTCCGTGGTGTCTATGTGTTCACCATTTCTGTTATTAATCATAGTATTCTTCCTTTGTGTTGCCAGTGAATATAATAAACAGTGTTCATTTCACTGAGTGCATGAATCATCTATAGGCAGGTTGGAGGCTTTAAATTATTTGCCCACAAGGTTTGATAGGACCGTCACAGTGTTGAGAGGAATAATAGCATAAATCCTCAGTAATGACACTTTCTGAATACCAAACAGCCTTTGAAACTCTGCACTGAGAGTCATTGAACATTTATATTTATTTCCTACTCTCCTGCAGTTTGGCTGACGTGCGGTGTCGGGTTCCAGTACCACCTGGCTGTGTGCCATTTGAATTGTATTTTGAGGTAAGTTGAGCGTTATTGCTACTTCGCTGCCGTCTGCCTGGAACCCATTACAGCGATTAAACTGTAGCAGAGATGTGCCAGTCAGTGCCATAAATCTGCTTACCTAAAATCCACAGCTACAATGCAGATTAAAACAGAGAGGCTTTTTGAATCCTAGCATCAAACATAGATGGTAATCATGTTTTGTGATGATCAGAGGAACAAAAGCACAGCATTAAACCTAGGAAGTGATGGTGTAATTTCATACAGCACGTTTCAGTTCTGCAAGTTATTCTTAGAAGTGGCCTTTGTGTGATGTGCGCAGCAGAGTTGTGCATGGATTGCTATGGTGCCTCAGGACCGGATCAAATTATAATACATTTTAATGACACTCTGTAAATGTATGTTTGTTTTGCATTGTTATTTTCCTTTTAGTTTATTCAGTATGTTTCCTTGTATATTATTTGTCTCCTTACTGCTCACCTGTTAACAAAAATAACAATTACAAACTTGGTATTCTACTGATCACCTGTCCATGTTTTAGGATTAAAAATAATTAAAATCATTATACACACACACATAATCAATGGGACATCAGAATATTAAATGTCAGTAAAACATAGGTGAAAATCCCGTTTTATATTGTCAGTCTTAAGACACAAATATTAATATGACTCAAACTCATAATTTAACAGAAATAAATATGTATAAATATGTTTGTCATGACAGTTGATTTTTATACAACAGCTAGAAAAGTATATGAGCCCCTTGGAATCAACTGAGTGTTTGAATTAATTTGTCTTAAATCAGATCTGCATCTAAACTGCAACGATGAACATAATCTTTTCAAGACAATAACACACAAACAATTTTTCATGTCTTTATTGAACACACCTATTAAACATTCACAGTACTTAGAAAAAGTAAGGGAACCCATTTACTCATTTCTCCAACAAAAGACCATTGTAGTCAGTAGTTTCCAGACCTGGAGCCCATTTAGTTAATGAAACAAGTTTGGAGGTGTGATGTAGAGCTACTTCTAGGATTGATAAAAGTTACTCAAAACTTAAGGCTGGTTGCTCTTAAGAAGGGTCTGCGGATGTGAACCATGCCTTGCAATAAGTGGATCTCTAAAGACACATGATCAAAAGTAGTTGGTCTGAGCCTGAGAGGACCACAAAGTCACCTGAAAATGTTCAGGCGTGGATTGGTCCACAGCTAAATAAACTGTTTATGAATTAAAACAGTTTCTCTCCCTAGCAGTGGGGTGTTGTCTGACCCTAAACATCAAAGTAAATTCACTACCAAACGGCATAAAAGGAAGAAAAAAAAACCCTGCCTTTTGGAGTGACCCAGTTAGATCCAGTTAGATAGACCTTTGCTGAAAATATTAGTTTTAAAAAATCCTCTAGAATGTTGTCTAAGTCTTATCAGCTCTTATTTGAAGTCACTGCTGCCAAAAAACATCCCACTATCTATCAACCCGAAGGGCTCGCTTACTTTTTTCCTGTCATACTGATGGCGACATTCAATAAAAACATGAGAAATTACAGTTGCTTGAGTGTTATCCACTTAAGCACAATACTATTGTGGCTAAGATGAAGATCAATTCACATTTTATGGCAAATTAATGCACGAGACCAGATAAATCCCGGGTTTTACATATTGCTTTGTGTCACTGTGTATCTACATTAGTCATGAAAGTGGAAATAACATAGAGCACTTAGTGGAAAATTCAGTGATCTAAAGGCTCCAGTCACGAAAGTGAACACTAGTCTCTTTTTCAAAAAACAAGTACATAAACCCTGTGCACAGGAGGATTATAGTTGGCTGTTTGCCAACCATAATACACACAAATAGACAAATATGGCTCTATGCCACGTCTTTACACCAACAGATTTGTAGTCTGACCGCAGAAGGACAACGAAACCTCAGATATGCATCTGCTTCTAATTTATCGCCTAAAAATGAAACATGTTTCTATAAAACAACCACAAAACCAGAGCTTGAAGCATCAAGTCTCACTAGAACATCTGAAACTCCTCACATATGCAAAATGCTCACATATGCTGTCGGGTGACTTTCTGCGGTTTGAAATTGTGAGATGTCGACGTGTCCAGTGGCTGTTCTTCGTCTACGTGACGTGACTGGAACCTCAAACCTGAAACATGCCAGCCTGTGTCTTGGAACGTGACTTCACATATTATTACTAACTCGAATCGTGTGTTTTTAACTTCCAGCTGAACCGTTTATGAGTGACAGTGAAGCAGAAGAGTGGCGTGTGGGATGGATGTCAGATCCAGGTCTCCGACATGGAGGTCCACGTCTCCACGCTGTTTCCTCCTCAGCATCTGAGGCCAAATCGGTTGTGTCACTCTTGCAACATGTAAGCTGTCATTAAGACATTTGTTGGGGGAAAAAAATCATTGAAAATGAAATTAATATCATTCGCCTGAGCAAAGCTGTCATAAATAATGTAGAAACGATTACCCAAAGCTGCTTTTGAATCCTTTTAGCGATCAGACAGATCCTATAGCACTGAAAAGTCAGTTAGCAGCTCTGATCCACAAAGTTACCAAAGCTCATGATAGCGGCTTATCATCAGCTTATCATCACTGTGTCATATTCAATTATGGCTCAGTACAGTAGATACAGTAAAAATACTGCAAAAACAAATAAAGGTGGTGAACTTATGACATCATACAAGTCAGTATTAGTCTTAAACATTAACACAGTGTGGATCTATATAAAATATTCAAAGGGATTAAGTTCTCATAGACAATTTTGTTAAGTTTGCATGTGATGGAGAAGCTCTGGAACCCTTAGACAAGATAGGAAGGAAGGTGCTGAAGGCAATTTCTTTCTTTCTTTCTTTCTTTCTTTCTTTCTTTCTTTCTTTCTCTTTCTTTTGTTGTTATTTTTTGTTAACAGAGCAATCAGCCTCCAGATGGGATCTCTGCATGATTACCATATGGGTCCACAACCATTTATCAGATGTTTCTGGATGCCTCTGTGGAACAAATTCCTGCCAGGAATATACAATATAGTGATCATTTAAATGTCATGTAAACAGTGAGAGATTGTTCATGTGACCTGTTTTTTGTTTGGGTGGGGGATAGGGGGGTTGAATTTATTTATTCTTAACAAATTACTAATTGTACATAGATTTTTTTCATCTGAAATTAAAATGTACAGGTGCATTGAATAGTGACGGGAGTTGTAAGGGGGGTATGGAGACAACACAAAGCAAAACTTTGCCATCCAGTAGAATTGTGTTGTATTTATGGAATAAGTACTCCAGTTTTGTTCAGGGCACCCATATACCTTACCAAAGAAAGCAAACAAAGCCAGCACCCAGCAATCTCTTGCAGAGCAAAGAAAATAATGAGCAACTCCTGAATTACTGCTGCGTTCATTTGACGGAGCAGCCAGCTCACATACTCGCTCATCTGAACCACACAGGCCGCCAGTGTTCAGCGAGTTGATAAGTGAAACAGCAAGAAGCGCCTGAGGGAGGTTCTTGGTAATGGCTGCACCTGTGTGGAGACCCAATTATTTCAGTTTACTTGTCTTTCCAGCAGATCATTTACACACAGCTCACCTGTTAGCCCAGCTGAGGCCATCAAGTCGAAAAAATCGTGTAGGACCTGACATGTTGGCACATGAGAATGGGCCCGGGGGAGGGCGCTTGTAATGTGAAGGGATAAAAGACGACACTTTTACTACATCGAGACAGCCAGCAAGACCAAAGATCGGATGCAAAAATCTGCTTTAAAATAAAATAAATCAGGTTGTCTCACACATAATTCCTTTATGAAAGGAATTATTTTCTGCAAACAAGAAACACGACAGACAGAAGAGAAAGTGAATAAGCCACATAAGTTGTTTAAGGCTTCAGGCAATATGTCATGAGCATACGGCATCCGCGCTGTTCACAATTAATGAAATAAACACACAACCATACAGAAAAATAAGCATACACCATTCTCTTGGTTCTTGTCTTCTGCTTTTTACAGTTTATCGGAAAGATAACTGTTTAGTCAGTTAAAAAAAAAAGTACCATTTACCATGAAGTATCCATGATGTTAGTGAACGTCAAAGTTATTTAGGAACTGCCATATGAGCAACAGTTGGCAGAGCAGTACATTGTGTTGCAACACGATTATTTAGTGTGTGAAAGACTAACATCTTAGTCATACTGTAAACTGTGCAACATGGATGTGATTAACTGTCGTGATTGCTGGTGACAAGCCAACTACAGATAGATTTCTGAAAGGATTTGCTGTATTAAGATGAAACGGAAAAGCAGACAGAGAATAGCCTCAGTATCTTAGATGATCATGCAATATTAAACAGTGTGCGTCTAAATCATTTGTAGTTCATTAGTTCATGAAGTAAAAGTTGCTTCTGCTGATGACTGAAATCCTGGAGGTAAATACTTACAGTATTCCCTAAAGACAGATTCATACAGTGTATGAAATGATTAAATCGTTGAAGTTTAGGAAATTTAGCTCAATTCAGTTCAGTTGAGTTTAGTTTAGTTCAGTTCAATCACAGATATTTGATCCCTGATGTGAAATTACAGTATATGTTGCAGTGACCATCAGTCTCTTAAAAAGAGCCATTCTAGATGGTTGTAACTGTAACGGTCCGTGTTGCAGCAGATCTGAAGAAGCTTCTGGTTGAAAGTTCTCAGTTGTTAAACCGCTGTGTTGTGAAGATGATGCTCAGGGTTGTCGATTACGTTTTTTTATTTCATGAAGCACAAGTCTTCAGCAGCTCCGGAACAAAGACAGCCTTCTTCATCGGTTTGTTCAGGTTTTTAAGTCACTGCCCTGGCACTGCCACCCCAACAGATGACTTCAGATGAGATTTCCCTTTTCACCACAGACTTTACAGAAGATATCCAACATCTTTCTGCAAACACTAAAGGACCTACGCTTCCTTAGGAAAAATTGCATTGTGCTCGGCCCCTTTTTGTAGTCAGAAAAACTGTTTCATCTCTAGTCCAGTCTGTTGTCCAGGTGAACACTGAAGAATTTATACTTCTCCAGCACCTCTCCCTTTAAAATCAGCAGTTACCCCCTTTGTCTTGTTCAAATTCAACACAGTGTGTAAAGGGCAAGAGAGCAAACCTAAGCTGGACACTTGAGATCTCTGCTCCCTCAGACGACAATGTATGAGGAACTGTCTTTCATCATTCGCTGATATAACCACATAGGCAAAGGATTAAAGTGTTAAACCTGTTTTAGACATAAGAGTATGGAGATAAATTCACAAATGCCACTTAAAATCATTCCTCTTCAAAAATGAGGCTTTTCCCAGTCGTACCGCTGACATCTCTGAGTTTGGGGTTTTCAGGGATGGATGGTGAACATGTACTGTTTTCCATGCAGTATCCATCATTGTGTCTTATAGTGTCAATATACACCAATACTGGTTTAAAGAAATATGTCACTTTGAAAATGAAATAAATCTTTACTTTTTCTTGTAACAGCTCTACCTACAGGCTATGTACAGTTCTCCCTTTAACTGTAAAGTCAAAGATGTTTTTGACTGATTTAATTTCTCCTTTTTTTTAAGATATCAGTTCAACACTGCTATTGTGTAATCTTCAACCTCTCGCAGTCATGTGGGGAAACTAACTATTGCGATAACACTCAGTTAAATCAGTTAAGTTAAAGGAAAAACAGCGTAATCTGTTTCATGTGCTCTACGAGAACCAGCATTGGAAAACTTGGTGGTGCAGAGCTTTGAAAAAACAAGTGCTGTAATTAGATGTTTGACTGTGATTTATTGATTTCACAAGAGCCATCTGGACAGGCTGAGGGCAACCAAAGACAGCCTTGTGTCCTGTTTTCTTGTCACCTGAGGGGCGGGGGAAAAAAAGGCACCTTAACCCCAATCCAGTTGTTTTGTAACAGCACTTGTCATTCTGCCAATGGAAGTGCAGTTGCTGCACTCTGGCGATGACCCTGCGGTGAGATGGACATTTTGGATGCTGACAGCTGAGGGCAGTTGCTGCTGTCACTGTGACTCTCCTTTACTCTGCCATCCATTTTGAGACCGCCCTCATCCCTGCCTGCTGAACCATCCATACTCAGAGAGTGTAACGAGAGCCACCATCGCTCTCCCTCTGACTGTCTAACGAGATCCTCGATCTCTGACATCCAGCTCGGTCAAGCGGAACAAAGCCTTGTCTCACACAGAAAGGCAAGCACGCTGACGGCTCCAAAGAGGCCGGCTGGGGAAGTGTGAGTCGGCAGGGAAGGAGGCTCTGTGCTTGTGCCAGAGGGATTTATTTTCAACACTGACAGGTCACCTTTTTTTCAGTTGGGCAGATGGATTTTTTTTTTTTTTTTTAACCTTTTGAAGCAGTTCCAGCAAGCATTGCAAAGAGGGTTATTTTAACAGTCTGTGACAGTTCATCTCTGAAGTTAGCTTCAAGGTAACATCTCAGTTGAAGTGAAAATCATGCTGGTTAATATAAAAACATATTGCAAAATCTGCAAGATATGCAGATGATTGAGAGAGCACCATGTTCCGTGCATCACAGTCCTTTAAGAGCGCTGTTTCAGGAGATGAAAGGCATACTTTTGGCATACATCAGAGATAACAGATGCCTAGCATTTCATGAGACTGTTTCATTCGGATAGTAATCCCAAAGAGATATGAGGCATTTAATAACGGAATTAGTGCTCATCAATGATTTTAACTGCAGAGTCGTGGTGTTATCTGCTTCCACAGCTGAGGAGCTTGCAGCTCATGTGAGTTTATGCCAGATGTGCATAGAATTATCCACAAAATAGCCCCAGGGCTATTCATCTCATGCAATCCATTTTCTCCCCCATCAGCTGCTCATTCTGCCATATTTGCCCTTGCTACTGGACCACAGCGAGGTTTTCTCTAAATTTCTGCAAAGCAAAGTGAAATAGCCAAGACGCAGCTGCTTTGATGCCCATCTGTGATACAACGCTGATGGTTCACATTAGTTCAGCTTCCATTTATTCTGTTAAAACACAGTATTATACAAAGGAAAAAAAAAATCTTGCTTCAATCCACAGTGCAGTTCAAGTACCCACACCATTAAATTAAACACAAATAACCTTTGCATCTTTAATCACAAATCATTTTTGCAAGAAACAACAGTAAGTTCACTACCAATTTACCTGTTCAAAATAATATGAGAAGATGAAAGCGCTCTAAAAGCCCTCTAATGTATCTTCATTCAACATACTTCAAACGTTGTTTGAAAAGGATAGTGCTGCTTTTCTAAAGCTGGATGGTTCACAAGGACTAAATTGAAAGTGAATGCGAAAAGGAAAGACGGAGATGCTGTGATTTTCACAAAACATTTTAAATGCTGAAAACTCCCAAAACAGTCGATTCAGCTCTCGTTCCACATTGGAAATCGAAACAAACAGGAACATCATCGCAAAAAGTAGATTTACAGTTCACATTTAACGTCATTAATAAAAATTTAAAAACCTCTCTAATAGCTTTCTAACTTGCAGTTTAACTCTCATAATTGTCTATTTTCAGGCAAACTGCATTACCCAAATACATCTTGGCAACGTTCTGGTGACATAAACCCACAAATAAGGAAGTGAAAACAAAAGCTGAAGTTGTGTAAGAATAAACAAACAAAACAAAATACAGGGCAAAAAGAAACAAATCTACAAATTCTTTCCAACTCAAATCATAATTCAGATTTTCTGAGTTGCGAAAGCAAAATGTCTCATCCAGCTGACTGAATCATGATGTGAGAAGGACTGATGTCTCAGCCTTCACAATATTTCCCCCCCAAACCACAAAACCTATTACTCATCTTTGGGTTTAGTGGTTCTTCACATGATAGGGCCACAAATGTCCAAATATGTACAAGAAACTGTTGATTCAAACCAAAATCAGGAGAGCAGCACCTTGCGAGCGTGTTAAATCTGAGAAGAGGCTTCCACAGACGTTGACTGATGCTGACATTTAAACTTGGCTGCGCACATTTAATAGCATTGGTAGATATAAAAACTGTCCTCAGTTACACGTAAAGCTTGTAATTGCAGCCGTGGTTACAAAAGGTACCTCTGTCAACTTAGGGTCACTGATTGCTTACATCAGTGATGAATTACCTTGGAATTGTTCTGTTAGAGAGAGCAAGAGAAAAGGTCAATCGTTAGAGGACCAGGAATCAATCATTTATACAGTGAAGTTTGGCAAATAAACAAAAGTTAAGAGGATCATTCGCTGAAGATTCACAGCAGAAAATTAGTTTCACCTGATAAAACTATAGAAATGTAAAAAAAATAAAATAAAATCAGGAAAAACTGTTGTGGACATGTTAGTGTCAGAGTTGGCCAACAAGTTCATGTTGAAACTGTTAGAAAGTTCATTTAAGACATTGTCCACGTAATACACGTCGCATTCTGCAGCAAGGCTGAGCTGTAATATGGTACAGTGAAATGTATTTTTGGTTTATTGCTGCTGGTTGCAGCCACCAGTAAAAGCTGCAGCCAAACAGAAAAATACCTCAAAAACTGCTGATTTGAGCGGGTTGTGGCTGTCGTCACGACTGTTGCCATGGTTGTGTTTTAGCTATTATGATTCTGGCTGTGAAACATTAGTTGGTAAAACTCGCCGACTGCTTCCTGAGGTCGTGCACGTGTGTGAATTCCTGCTGTGAGCCTTCAGGGGCTCCTTATCAATGGGCCCTGTTTCATGCATTATGGAGAAAAAAGGTCGTTCCATGCCAAAGACTAATAAACACGTCCTGCTGCTGTGGCAAAATTATACAGAAATGAGTCCGACTTCAGTCACAGCTGCATGAAGAGCAGGGCCACGTCCCGCAGGCCGCTGTCTGTCTATTCTACCCATCACAGGTAATAGGTTACAGCATCCTGACTGAATATGCACAACTGAAATTGTTACTTTGTTCTTCACATCTTTACTTTAAATCATTCAGAGAACCAGAAATCCAAGTAAATGTACATATAGGCTCCTTGTCACAAGCCCCTCTTTGTTTTCAAAGTGTGCTTAAAAAAAAAAAAAAAAAAGAACATGAACCTGAAGCACACTGAAGCATCTTTGATTTTCCTCTGAGGTTAAATTGCTGCAGCAAAGAGGGACACAGCTCAGCTTTGGTAAATATTAGCTTGCAGCTCCAGGGCTTCTTCTGAGTTCAGCATGCGACTCAACTGGACAAATGCAGAACCTTACATTTCAGACCGATCCAATGAATCTCTTTGGTTCCACTCAGGATCATTTATACAGTCGTTCATTCAGAATCTTTCCTGTGATGTCGGGTGGCCATGTGTTGCTGCAGAGTCACAGGCTGCACGTGAATAACAGTTATTTAGAGCCGATCGTCTGCCGTGACCATCTGCTTATGATGTGTGTGAATGCGCTGGCACTAGTCTTCATCACCTCATGCTCTCAGGTAATGGTAATTTCATTAAAGCCAACTACATTTAAAATATGCACATTATAGCATTATATTCCTGTAGAATATGAAGGTTGGGGGGGGGGGGGGGGGGTGTAGTGCACTAACCTACCAGTGGCATGACTCAGATGTCAAGTTTCATGTTAAAAAAAAAACTGAATGGCAAAAGCTTAAGTCTTGAACATACTGATGTTAAGATGTTAGTGCAGCAGCCTTCACAGGAGATGTGCTGCAGCTGGGACGTTACCATAAAAGAGCAATGCTGCCCTCTACTGAACATGTAATAGCAGGAAGAATAACGTGTGCTGTAATTCAACACGTCTACAACACAGGTATGTGGCATTCAACATCTTTATGTCTAATCACTGGCTCATGGTCATTGTTGATGGCTTGAGAACCGCCTTTGGCGAGCAGAAGCAGCGTCAGACCGACTGGTGGCTGAAACAGAGAATCCCCTGTTCAACAGGCGTTAACATCAGAAAACAGACTGTCTGAGACCATTTATGATGTCTGTAGATTCTCAGTCATCAAGATAATGACGATCCTAAATCATCAAATCAAAGACAAATAAGAAGAACAAAGAAAATTATTCAGTTTGGCTTCACTTCAAGCATGCAGAACCTGTTTATGAGAGTCACTGCAGTAAAACGGTATATGAGAAAACATATTCTCCTTCGCACAAGGCCATCATGAACCTCTGAAGGAGCCACATATTTTAAGGTGTCTATTAAAATCCTCTGTTTCCATTAAATGCTCAAATCTAACCTCGTCTCCGAGCTACGATACTACTCACCAGATTACCAAACACCACTAGTCTGTGACATATCAAATGCATCTGCTGCAAACATCATTGTCATTATCGTCAGTGGAAGAAATATGATAGAAATATATTGTTTTTTCTACTTCACTCTAATCTGCACTGCTGTTTTACCTGCTGCCATTGATTATTTGCAGAACTGCGTATCTCATAAGCTTCTCTGTGATGACACCACCAGTGTTCCCGGTGATGTTAACCACTGGATACTGGTGTGTTACTGCACGGCCTTCACTGACCGCACATAGGTTTAAGAACATCTATTAGGTCATGTGTCTTCTTTTGTATCTATCTTTATTATTTCTACTTTTATTTAGATTTATTCAAATTTTTTGAAGTGCATGGCAATTAAAGACTAAGTGAGAGAAAAATGGCATTTTGATCTTTCTGTATGTTCTGCACATATCACAAAAATTAAATCTTTAAAATGTGTTGATCTTTGAATCTTTTCCACTTAAAATTAACTTTAACTAACACTGTTTTAAAAAAATTGGCTTGACAAGTAGGTACATGATTGAAAGTGAGCACATCATAGGACCAGCCAGAGTTAGACAAAGGAAGAGAGGGTAGATTAAGGTGGTTTGGATCCAAAAAGGAGAAAGTTTAATAAAAATATAGGTTTAAAAAATGCTGGAGATGAAGAGGAAGTTGGTAGTTGGTTGTTGTGACAAAGAAAGGTGCAGAAAACAGGATAAGACAGAAACAGGTGACTTCTGTAGCCACCACTAAAATGCGAACACACCCAGGAGAAAAACAAATATTACACTTGTCCCAAATATGTGTTCCTAATGAAAACATTAGATAAATATAAATATACCAGCAGGATATAGAATATTTAAAGTCTAAAGCATGAATTAAGGAATGAGTATGGTGACATGTCCAGGGTGTAACACCTGCCTTTCCCCTGAAGTGACCTGGGAAGGACCCCTGCAGATACCTGTGACCCTAAACAGGTATGGTGTGGATTACATAATCAAACATATGTAAACAAAACAAATGCACGCAAAAGTACCACTAATTGTTAGTCCTTCTTGTGTTTATTCATGTTCATCTGTGTGGAGGGTGTACTCTAAACGTTTACTCCCGCTTGTGTGCCAGAGTTGATCTACTAGTTGATCAACTTAGATGTGTGTGAATCTTGAATGCTGCGTTACATGAATGCAGATTCCTCTGCGTTTGGGCTCCTGTTTGTGTCCAGCTTGATTCCCTGTGTCACGACTTAATATCTGTGCGTTAACCATGTTTAGTCAAAGAAATGTGTTAGTATGTAAATAATCATAGTCCTTCCCAGTCCATTGGTCATACACACACACACACACACACACACATACACACGTATATATTTACACACAAACACCATATGGCCAAAAGTATTCACTAACCTGCTCTAATTCATCCCAAAGCTGTTCTATCGGGTTGGGGTCAGGTAGGGGGGAGGGGGGGGGGGGGTGCTGTTGCGTAAACACTGCCTGACAGTTCAAGCTCAGGGAATAACGTTTACTCCTCTTATCCAATAGTGAACGACTACGAACCACTAGTTGTATTGCTGAATTTTCAGCCAATCAACGTTGCTGTTTAATGAAGGTTTGTCCAATAGTGTTGGGGAACCTTCGTCTGTAGCGCATGAGGAAGCCGATGATGTGTATGTTTTGTACACAGTTGTGCCGACGCAGAAGAAATTCAGCGAAGCTCTGTAACGGAAACAAAACGGGAGGTTGAATCTACATAGTTGATGAACCTTTGTCCCGCCGCCTCCGGGCGCCATGCTGAGCGCGTCTCCCCTGCCGGCTGCCGCCCTCCGGATCTGCACGCTGGGCTGAAACCAGATCGAAACTGCCTCGCCGAAGGATGGAGCTTTTAACTCTGGATCGTCATGGCTGCTTTTACGATGTGGCGCTGCGACAGCGGCCGCCGCGTCCTCGGAGGATGGGGCCCGCTGCTGTGTGTCGTCCTCGGCTCCCTCGTGGTCCTCCTGACGCCCCTGATCGGGGTGGAGAAGCAGTGCTGCGCGGCCACGAGGGGCTTCGCGCGGCTCCGCTGCCAGCTGTGGGGGCCTTTGGAGCCGCATCCAGCTGTGCAGTCGACCAGCCTCGCTGTCCCCTTCACTGCCCTGGATCTGCTGCCTCAAAGGACTAAGCCGAGCAAAGGTTCTGCTCAGTTTGATGTACTTTTGAATTGATGTAGTAAATAATAAATATAAATATAAATAAGACGGGGTCTAATGGTTCTGTACTTCACCTTGCTGCCACATGTTAATGAAGAGCCAAAACAAGGATGTCTTGAGCACAACTTTTATCATATTTAGTGGTAATTTAAGCTGCCTTGTTTGTGAAGGGAAACGGAGAACAACACTCGTCTATGGCGTATCCCAGCAAGAACTGTGGCTTTGGCCCAGAAATGATTTCTGCATTTGATTAGGGTTTGATAGGTGGCATATTTATAACACATTGTGGACCTGTTGTGAACCACGGGACCTGAAACCGGGCTTCTCTACAGTACTGTTGACGCTGCTTTATTCTTTCTTTTTTTTTTTCCTGATTCTATTTGCAGAGATGGTGCTGGAGTCCAAAGCGGCACTGCAGCAGGCTCTGGAGATGAAGAAACTTGGGAAAAGGGAAAAGGCTCACAAACTGTTGGTGCATGCGCTCAGCATGAACCCAGACTTTGTGGATGCTCTGACAGAGTTGGGGACCATTCTGGAGGAGGAGAAGGATGTTGTCCAAGCAGACCACCTCTACACGAAGGCCTTGGCCATCTCTCCGTGTAATGAGAGAGCCTTGGTGAGTCGCGACCGAACTCTTCCCTTGGTGGAGGAGATAGACCAACGCTACTTCAGCATCATTGACAGTAAAGTGCAAAGGCTCATGTCCATTCCTAAAGGCAACTCTGCACTGCGTCGAGTGATGGAGGAAACCTACTACCATCACATCTACCACACAGTGGCCATTGAGGGCAGCACGCTCACTCTGTCTGAGATTCGTCACATCATTGAGACGCGGTACGCCGTCCCTGGGAAGAGTCTTCAGGAGCAGAACGAGGCCATCGGTGTGGATGCGGCAATGAAGTACATCAACACCACACTGCTGTCCAGATCAGGAGCCATCACCGTCAGTGACGTCCTGGAGATTCACCGACGGGTGCTTGGATATGTGGACCCAGTGGAGGGTGGGAGGCTGCGGACCAGCCAGGTATTTGTGGGCCACCACATCCCACCCCATCCTCAAGACCTGCAGAGACACATGCAGGAGCTGGTTCAGTGGCTCAACTCTGATGAAGCGCTGCAGCTTCACCCTGTGGAGTACGCAGCTCTTGCCCACTACAAACTCGTGTATATACACCCGTTTATAGATGGAAACGGACGCACCTCACGTCTGCTCATGAACCTCGTACTGATGCAAGCAAGCTACCCGCCGATAACTATCCGCAAAGAGCAAAGGGCCGAATATTACGCAGCTCTGGACACAGCCAACGAGGGTGACGTCCGACCCTTTATTCGCTTTATAGCCAAATGTACTGAAATAACTTTGGACACGTTGTTGTTTTCTACAGCAGAGCACGCTGTGGGGTTGCCTGAGGCCGGCCAGGCTCCCGGCAGCCCCACAGCCCCGCACCATCCCAACTGCAAACAGACCATCCCAGTCCACAACTGAGGTAGAGGAGAGGACAACGCAGCAGTCGGTTTCTTATTAATCCCATCGTAAAATGTGTTTCAACACCTCTTTCCCCGGCACACAACCTCAGCATTCCAGTTTAGTTTTGTTCCTTAACTGTTGCAGCATGCTGAAGCAAATTTGGATTTAGATTTTCATTCAGATCAGTATTTTCCTTAATAGGATGAGTTATACTAGAGTTTGAGTTTGTAGCCATTATTTCTAGTAATTTTTCTACTTCTGTCAGAATACAAACTTAACTGGCTTCTGCAGACACGAGGAAACAGCCCCATCATTTCTGTTGCAGTCGACTACAGTGAGCAAATGTTAATTATCTTTGTGATAAAAGTCTAACACTGTAATGCACTTTCATGTATTTATTTTAAAATAAACGTGTTTACTGAATTTTCATTGTCTTCAGTTTAGATGAGGAGTGACGTTCCGCATTTAAACTGGGATGAAACATGTACTCAACTTTATTAAAACAAACCCCAAGAGAGAGAAAAATGACCAAGATTAAACAAAAAACTGTCCTTTTATTATTTACTAATAGTCCTAACTTAAAACAGTGACTAGAGGAATCATACAAAACAGCAATGCACATAACACAACCTTCTAGCACTGGACATAAAACTAAAGGTGACTTTATAGACTTTTTTTTTAAGATTAGGGCACTGTGGTGAGAGCAACATGTCTTCTGTTCTGAACGCTTTCTTTTTATTACAAACTTAGAGAAAAAGTACTTTATATCCTAAACATTATGTACACAGAATCTTTCATATTCACACAAGACTGGTGGACAACTTTTCATTCCCTGACTGGGGGGAAAACTGCATAGATCCTTTTTTATTTCATGAAAGAGCTGCAAACATAAAAGTTAGATGACAGCTGTTACCTGTTTGTTTCAGCATTAATGTGGCATCTTATAATAAAGAGAGCGACCGCCGTTGAAGAAAATCGGGTCCGAACAAGGTTTCAGATTCACATTTAAAACTCTCCGGGATGCACGTAGCAAATATTTGATCAAAATATCTGAAGATTAGATTACCAATTCATTATTTGGAGTGCAAAACTAAAGTTGATAAAATTTCTCCGGAAATACAACATTTTATGACACAAAAGCTGGAATAAAAACATTTCTTATACTTATACGTGGACGCTGAATTCCATAGAATTAAGGAACTGTGGTTCATTTCCTCTTTAAACTTATATATATTCTTAAAAAAAAACAACTTTAGGTCACCGACGTGTGGGTACTGTTGGTTACTCAGGAATACAACACAAATCCCCATCGGAAGCGTGTGTTCTGCTCTGTTACAGACGCACCTTCACACTTGAATAAATGAAGACTCGGAAGTTGTTTGATTATAAACTCAAACATCTGCATTATGACGAGTGCAGCTTTCACTCCGTAATAAACACTCAAAGAAAGAAAAAGACGGTTGCTCCTCTCAACAGCATCATAATACTGATGACGAAGAGCAGATGGTAACTCGGAAATGGCGCTCGAAACCAATGAATTCGTTGTGGTAAACCGTCTGAAAAGCATCATGGGTAGTCTCGTTAGCTGCGTCCTTAGATCTCCGAGTAAGTTACACAACTAAAGTTCTAGTTTCTCTTCATCACCATAGCACATCCACATTATGTTCACACACCGAACATATCACAGCATATACCTTATAAAACAACATTCACAATTGTAACTATTTAGAATATTAAAAAAAAAATACTTTGCAATAAATTTCTGTCAGATCCCTTTAAAATGCACAACAAAAAGCAGAGAACTTGCAACAGCAGGCCAACAGCTTCAGATTCAGTATATTTACACACAAGTATGATACAGTTTTATAAAAGAGCCTGGCAGCTTCCTTCAAACGCGCCCCACAAAAACTGACACACAAGGAGGGGAAATTTGAGGACAATTAAGGCAGTTTCGCACAACATATGATGAGTGTGAGACTGAGTTTAAAGGGACTATCAGGTAACAAATTACAGAAAAATCACCGACACCAATTTGTAAGGACACAAGATGGCTTTCAGAGTGAAGGCTGTCATATTTCTGCCGCTCACCGCCTCTCACTTTTTGAGAAGCATCCTGGCAAAGTCTGAATTTGACAAAGGTCTGGACTCTCCACTTGCTGTGCCGGCCATCGTTTCAGCTACAGTCCCGTTCTCTACTTTGGCTACATCCGCCGTCTGACGATGCAAAGACCGCGGGAGTAGAGACAGCTGGGTGCGTCCTTTCCCTCTCCTACAACACGGGAGGAAAAAAAAAACAACTGATTTATAATTTTATTAAAAGTTTCAGGTCTAACAACAACAACTGCAACGTGCACGGGTTTGAGTCAGTACAGAATAAAAGGTTGGAACTCTTACGATCCGTAAATCTGGCGAGGCATCATGTCTGTCGTGGGCCTGCTGGAACCAGGTTTATCCATTAAGTTTCTACGAGGAGGGTTGCTTATAGCAACAGAGATTTTGTTGTCCTCTACATCCATGCCATCCATTTTCAGCACCGCCTGGGACGCCTGCGTTTCATCTGCAAACTCCACATATGCCAGACCCTGCAGTCACACAGCGGAAGGTTAACGGATGACGGACTGTTCCCTGACTTTGCTCCTCCTTTTTTTCCCTCATTTACCCTTTTAAACAGTGACAACAGTGGCACCGCTGTCCTAAAACCTCACCTTCGGTTTTCCTGAGCGATATGTGACGAGACGAACATCTTTAATGGTGCCGTAGCTTTTGCAGATTTCTTCCAGCTGCTCTTTAGTGCATGAAAACGGCAGTCCAGAGATGAAGATCTTGTGTTTCTCCATTGATGTGTTGTATTTAAACACCTAAAAGGAGATTCAGGCAAAAATATCACGTATATTGTTCCGTTTATGGGTTTTTGCAGGGTCCTCCAAGAGAATTTATTTTTCCTAGTCATTTCAGCCAGACTAAAAACAACATCTCTATCTAAATGCATATAAAAAAAATATGTTTTACCGTGTTCTCAGAAAATTTGACAATAAAAATGCACATTAAGGCTTGGTTCAATGAGAGGAGTAACTAGAGCCAACTCTTTAACCAGAACTGCAGAGTCCTTAACAGTCTTTTAGTAAAAAAGTGGGAAAAAAAAAAAAAAAAAAAGTTTACTCACCTTAAAGTCGGGATTTTTGTTTTTATCTACACAAGGAGACACAAACATTGGCCTGCCCTCCAACTCCTGCCTGTCCAGCTTCAGGGCTTCAGAGACCGCCGCCAGGGATTCAAACTGTACATAGCAGTAACCTCTGAAGAATCCTTTGCTGCTGAAGATCGGGCGGATCTGTTTGATTGGACCACAGGTCTCAAACAGCGTCCTTAGTTTAGCCTCCGGCTCCTTCAGAGTGTATGCCAAGTTGCTGATGAACACGCTGGAACCGTCATCTCGAAGCTCGGGCGTGTCGTCATTGTGCCTCTGGGCTGCGACCGCTGATCCTTGCTGGGCTTTTTTAAAGCCAGCTGACGCGGTCTTGTGTTCAGGGGGAGCATTCCTCCCGAAGAGTCCGGCCTCAGTCTCCATGTACTCGTCTGTAGTGTTGTCATCATTTCCTCTGTGCCTCTTAGCGGCTTATGACACAGAAGACAAGTTAGGAAATATGAATAAAGAGAAAGGAAAAGTGATATTGATCTAGCTTTTTTTACCATAGTCCTCGTTCCATTCATCCCGTTCATCTTCTTGCTGTGCCTTCCTCTTCTCCCCAGCTCGAGTTCCCTTCTGGGCCTTTTTCTGGGCCTTCTTATCAACTTTGGCCCTCCGTCTCTGCTCACTTCTCCCCTCTTCTTGGCGAGCCAGGTTGGCTTCTTTCTCAGCTGCCTGAGACATGAGCCGATTGTAGAAACGTCAGCCAAACACCCCCAAACGACGCACCGATCCCTTACAGCGCCGACCTGTGCTCCTACCTTTGCTCGTTGATCATTCACCCTGTTCAGCCGCGTTTCTGTCTTCTGCACCGCAGTGTCCCAGTCCTCCATCGAACCTGGATGAGGTCAGCAATGTTGACTCATTGTTGAATAACTAATTACAAACGCATTCATCGGTTGCTGCTCATAGAAGTGGTGTGACAGATGTGTTCAAATTCGTGAAACGAACGTGGTCCGGATAAGAAAGAGGAGGACAGCCGTGCCACCAGCCTATATCACTGAATTCAAGTAATGGAATTATATACCGACAACTCCTGGACTGGTGCAACAGTATTTGTGCACATCCAAGTGGCTGTTTGAAGCAGGACTCAGACTAACTATAATGAGCCAGCAACTCCGTGATGTTCCAGGTACAAAGGCAACACTGTTCATCCTCACCTTGAACACAAAGCTAGAGGACGATGCTGTCAGCAGCGCAAGGTGATAAAGCAATCATTTATATGCAACTAAACTAAAAATGATAACAGAGAGCAGGAAACGAGCAAGAAAGAAAGGAAAAAAAACAACGATTTGGAAAGGACCAGATAACAGCATTCAGGATCTGGTAGCAGCGGAATCTCAGGAAAATCAGGAGGCTGTTTGTGATCAAGGAACGTCAAAAGGACTTTCACATGAGCAGATGATGGTGCCATGTTATAAGGTTTAAATTCACTGTTCGTCAATTTAGTCAGCACAATCAGCCCTCATTTCCTCTGTTCAACATCACTACACAGAGCTCCAACGAAGGCACTCAGCAAGAGTGAATCACTGAAGCAATCGCTCTGGAAAAATGAAAGTATCCCAATTCATGTCAAACAGTGTAATCACATCAAACAAATGTTATGTTTAGGTCATTCTAGTGCTTGTTGGCATATGGAAACAAAAAATCCTCCGTGCATCAGTCAGTGTGGAGACTTTAATAACTATTGTAATTGTAAACCTGGCAATTTATTAGGAAACTGTTTCAAATTTGTATTGAAATACCAAAATACTCTACATTTAATTATGATTTTTTTTTTTTTTTATGGTGAGACTTACCTTCTACCCTCTCAAAGGTGAGCAGCACTTCACACACGTGTTCTGGGTAGTCTGAGGTGCACTGAACTGCTCTGTGGAGAGCCTTTCGGCAGTGAGTTGAGTCCCCATAAGACCTGTAGATGACAAAAATATATGTATCAAATACATTAGTCTAAAAGGCATCTCCGTGTCATTTCCCCCCCTTTCAAAAAGGTAAAAAAAAAATAAAAATTGACCTTTCAAGGTTGTAGTACTCCAACCACATGTTGGCATATTTGGCGTTCCCTTTAGTCATGATAGTATCCCACAATTCTCTGGCTTTTTGCATGTTCTTGCAGTGGAGGGCCTGGAGGCAAAACAAAAGGAATATGGTGAGCTTCATATTGCACATTTTAGGATTATCACAAAAATAAAAAACACAAAAGCATGATCCTTTTACGTGTTCTGCTTGTCAAAAAGCCACACATTTTAACAACCTGATGCTATTATTGATCAAAAACTGATGCTTTGCATCTTATTTCAGTAAATTATAGTGAAGCGATTTTGTTTCAAGGTTGCCAGAATTGTGTCGAACTAGGTTTTGTTATGCAAGTTCCGGGTCATACTTAACACTCCTACTACACTGTCACGGTGAAAATAGTTGTCATAGTAACACTTGTTACCTCTATCCTCGCCCAAATCTGCATGACAACACAAGAAGGATCTCCACTTTCACCGAACCCTGCAGTTACACAAGACTGTTAGTGACAATTACTGGAGCTGCTCAAAAATACACCAAGAAAAATCCACCTACTTTCTTCAACATCTTGTTTCATGTAGTCAAGACATCGAGAGAAGGCTTCTCGTAACTCCTCTAACTCTTTACTTGATTCTGAGACGAAAAATGAAACAGGAATGATATGTATGAATAGCATGTGGCATAAATTAAATGTAGGGGTTATTTGACCCCCGAACAGGCGAACTGTGCTTGATATGCAACCGCTGTCACCTTTACTGAAATCCACGCGTCTTCTCAGGTAGTCGAGGTACGCCTGCCAAATCTCCACATAGTCTGTTGCTTGAATGAAGCCGGCATTCAGCGCCTTCTCAAAAACATCTGTATGACAGAGCAGAAAGATGAGATGTCGACATATTTAAGATTTTTAAATGTTTGACTGAAACAACACATATGAATCTACCTCGACAGCATCCTTCACAGATGCATAAAACTAATGTTCTAATGAAAACGGAAGCGCAGCTCTTGCATGAAGCGTTTCCTTTTCCTCTGCTGCCGTTACCTGACACAGTGAGATGGTCCGACCCGTGCCTCTCCAGGGCCAGCAGGTAGTTCTTCCACAGACTCATGGTCCAGGGACAGTTCCTCACAGCCCGCTCATGGGTGGAGAGGACCAGGTCTTTGATCTTCAGCTGACGGTCCTGCAGAGCCGAAAGAGAAATGTAAAAAATTTAAAAAAAAATACAAATGCAGACAATATGTTACGTTTTATCAATGACTATTCAATGGGTCACTTTTATAAAACGAGTATGTTTTCTTTTGTTTTGTTTTGTTAACTGTAAATTGCATAAACTTCCACTTGCTATAAGTGAAAGTTCAGATCTTTACACACGACTACACACAGAGGAAGCCAGTCGAAGCTTCAAAATGACAATCTGAGAAATCAGAGTCAATGAAGAAGACGTTTGTATTCATTTCTTCATTTCCTACCAATGAGACGCAACGATCCGCAAAATAAAAATCCACAAAAAACAAGAGTTGACCTCTGACACTGAGCCAAACGCTGACTAATACTCACAAGGTATGTAGTGTATTTTGCCCACATGTCAGGAACCAAGCAGTTCTCGGCCAGAGCCCGCTCAAATGTCATCTGGATCCGTGGTGGGTCGCCCTCCTTTAGTTCAAATTGGATATATGCCTGATATTCTGCCAACTTAGGGGGTTCTGCTACCAGCTGCAACAGAAGTCAAGGCACATGTAATGCATTAATAAAAACTGAGCGTTTCAGTTAATACCTTTAAAACAAACAAATGGAAAAGGGATATCTATTCAAGACAGTTACCAGTGCCTCTTCAAAAGGCTTGCACTTCTCCATCTGCTGCAAGACCTTTTTGTACTGGTGTGTGACGGTCTCGGGCACTCCCTGTTCAGCCCACTCCTCGTACTCTGCATAGGTGGCTTCCATGTCTACAAAAAGGCAAAGTACGGAGGTCTTGAAATGAATGCAGCCCTTGCTTTGTAAGCAACATTCAGGGTGATCAAACATTTTAAACTGTTCTTTCTTCATCAGAACTAACCCCCTCCCCCCACCCTCAAAAGTAAAGACACTAATTGGCAAACTGATATCTCAAGAGCCACCTTACCACCTGGCCCCAAATGACCATTATGTATGCATGTATAATATATCTATATGGCCTAATTCAGTTTTTCCAGCTTGGCCTTGATATACGGTCGTCATGACAAGAGTCGGCTCCGTTTTTACAGGACACCATCTGGACAGAGGAACCGGCATGCTTACCCATTAAGGGGACTGCCAGCTGGCGACGAAACAGTGTGTGGATTCGCTCGAGCTGAGCGTTCAGCAGCTCCTGTTCATCACGGCTTGGAATCCTGCCAGGAGGAGGCTGAGAACAGAGAACAAGGTGCTGAAATTCACTTCGTTTTGAAGCACATAGAAGGACATCATTTAAAACAGTTGGTATTTTTCTGAGTTGAAGAACAATTTTAACGCAACATGCTCTAGTACAGTATTAATACGAACACCTGCAAATGTAAAGCACTTAAACTGCCAAGAAATAATTAAAATCTAAAATCTGCACAGCATCTCAGTCAACAACAATCTCTGCCTGGTAAATACATTTATAACACAAAAACAGAGTCTGTGTAAGACTGCTGAGAAGATCTCTACAACTGATGGAAATACGAACCTGCACCGTGGACAGAATGGCATTCTCAAACTCTCTGTATGCCTCCCACATTGTCTGTCCCTTGGTCATGTGAAGCCCCACAGCTGTCACCGCTCTCTCAAAGATGGATCTCACCTTGTCTATCCCACCTGGTGAGCCCATGCCCCCAATTGAGTACTGGGCATATTCAAGCCAAATATCTGGACCTGTGTAAAAAGACACAGAATCAAATGTCATGACCATGCAAACACCACAAAGTATGAGATTTCCAGCAGAAACAGTAGAGTGGTTAGTTAACTCACAGATGTAGTCTTTTGCAGCTCTCTCAAAGAGCTCGTATACTTTCTCTCGATTTGACTCTTCCTCAGTCAGACTGATCTCATCCTTGAGCCAGTCTAGCCAGATCTCTGCAGGATGTTAATAAAAAAAAAAAAAAAAAAAAAAGCACACACATTTTTACTTGCAAATAATCCCAAGGTGCAGCTTTGTCATATCCGAGCGATGTGACAGACATGTACCAACCTTCAGTGAGAGGGAAAAGTTCGCTCATCTTCTGCCTTGCCTTTCGCAGGCGGAAAAGTTCTCCCTCTTGTTTAAGCAGTTTAATAAGATCAACGTGGCAATTGTAGTCAAAAGCATTGATTGACAACTGAAAAACAAGCACAATGAGGACACTGAGCAATGCAATTCAAAGCACTCAAATTAATTAATCAATCAATTCATAATGGTAATGAAAACTCTGCTGTTCTATCTGGCATGTTGCTGGCTAAAATGTTTCTGCCTATTCATATGTTGATATCTGACACAAGCCTCGTTGCTCATCTTGAGGAGAAATCTCCTTTTCTGCTATTTGCATATCACATTGTTCAACCACTTTTTCTCATTTGCAGAGAACATATCCTCAGTTCCTCATACATCTATCAAAGTTGCAAAGGGAGGCAGTGAAGAGGAGCCATCCCTTCAAATTATATATTTTAATTATGAGATGTGACAAACCTGCAGCTTCTGTCCAATGTTCTGTTACAGCCTACTCTGTATTTTATGATTATATCTGTCAGATGAGCGTTAACAGTGTGGACTACTGTGTCACACCACCTTTAAAAATCAAATTCCTAAGTAAACAAACTTGAATGCCGTTACAACAGACGATCCTGAGACACACAAGTCAGTAAATGAATACTTGTCATGATAATTATATTCATCTAATATTTACACCCACTGTATAAATGATCGTCACTGCTCTACAAACTCCAGCTTTCTGGTGAATATTTACTTTCTACAATCGGGTCTAAGATGGGGGAAAGGTGAACTCTTTAGTAAATGTATGAACGCGTGTTTTCTCGCTGCCGTCATATGTTGTTGTCTCGCGTCAACATATCGAAAAGTGATCAAATGCATTAATCATTGACACGTTACGACCCACTGGCGTCAGGACAGTGTGCACTTTGTATTTTCACGCGTGGCCTCTTATTAGGTTGAAAAGACCATCGTGATCGGATGTAAAAGGGCGCGCGGTGCGAGACGAGCCGTTGGCGTCTCAGTTTAGCCGCAGCTAATCACGACGTCCGTGTCAGTGACGTCGTGTAATATTGTTTACTTGAGAGCTTTGATCAGCGAGCGCTGACGCCACTAGGCACTCCGTTTTCAGCCGGTCCGGGTCTGGACCGAGCGGCTCGCACTTTCAACCATGCGGGCCGTTTTAAGCCCACTTTGTTTCAGGACTCATTCATTCTGGTTAGCTGCTCGGCTAACCGGGGTAGCTGGATAATTACCTGCTCCTCCAGCCGCTGAATTTCCGCTTCGTTTTCTTTCTCGTCCTCGGACGAATCCACATCTTCGTCGTCTGAATTTTCTACACCCATGCCCTCCTCCTCCTCCGACTCCATCTCTCTCTCCTGCATGCCTGCTTCTTCCTCCTCCATGTCTTGCAACTGCGTTTGCTCTGCATTGCTTGGCGCTGCCATGTTGGAAAGTGTCTGCCCAGTAACAACCAGTCTACGAGTCGGTGTTGCGTCAAATTTTGTCTCCCGGTCGAATCAGACCCACCTCCCGTCCTAAACGCGCGCAGACTGAAAACTCGCCCGTCAGGTGTTGAGGGTCAAAACGTAATTTTTAGACACTTAATTTATTTATTTATTTATTTGGGTGATTGTTTGGTTATTTAAACCTTACGCGCAGCTTTTTTGACTGTGGTTATAATAAAGATAATATCAACTGTGTTGAACTTTACGTTATAATTTCGACTAACTGCAGTTATTCACAGTAATCAATATTGAGCACAAGCTTTACTGCTACAATTCAATAACCAAATAAGAATATGAATATATAGGACTATGACGGAAACAAAATATATTAACTAATATGTTGTGAAATAAGTAGTCAGAAGTATACATTTCTTGTTTGAGCCTCAATTTCTCCAATATAACATGGTTAACAATGTATAAGACGTACATCGCAAATGTATTCTTAATAAAATCGCACAGAGTATAAATTGGTGTTAAATTGTATTATAGTGAACGCTTACAATATTGCATATCTTATATTATGCATTTCTAAAGCATTCGGTGGAGTTTATAAACAGATAGAATTGTGTCACATTCGTTTCTGCTACACGCTTGAAGAGGGCGGGGCTTTGCGTGGAAACCGAGTTCGCGATGGAAACAAAATTCTACACAACACCAACAACATGACGTGAGGCGGAGCCTTTCGCACATTGGCCGCTAGTGGGGGCTACTGTTGTGATTCCCACCTGTTTGTCAATAAAGTGTTCGTCCTCGCTCGTACCCACTCGTTATTTTCCGTTCACAGTCGGTATAGGAACATGGCGACGTTCTCCATACGAAAGTCAGCGTCCTTGCTGTTATTAACTAACAGGAGGCTCTTCAGACCAGAGCTGAATGCACTTTGCTCCTATCACAAAAAGGTAACAGAAATGTCTCCATATTGTTCTTGTAACCAATTCACGTAATCTTTGAACGGAGGAAGCTCGACGTTGGTTAGAAGTAGGCGTAGCTAAATTCGTAAACAGTGTTCTGTCCATTAATCTCACATCCTACAAGACAACAGTCACATATATATCTTCAGTTGTTTTTGCTTTGATATTTCTTCCCCCACCTAAGGTAGTGGACCACTACGAAAACCCGAGAAATGTGGGTTCTCTGGACAAAAACTCCAAGAGTGTGGGGACGGGACTGGTGGGTGCACCCGCCTGTGGTGACGTCATGAAACTTCAGGTACGCTGCGGGTCACCAGCAGGAGTTGCAATACCGCGACCAAGACTCAAACATCCCGACGAGCTCTAAACAGTCACACTCTGTGTCGATTTTAGATCCAAGTGGACGAAAATGGAAAGATAGTGGATGCAAAGTTCAAGACGTTTGGCTGCGGTTCAGCCATTGCCTCCAGCTCCCTGGCAACAGAGTGGGTGAAGGGGAAGTCGGTGAGTTCGCACCAAGCAGTCCAGGAAAGTGGACTCGGGTGCTGATGTTGAGAATCTGACTAGGCTGCGTTTGTCTTTCAGGTTGATGACGCTCTGAAGATAAAAAACACTGACATTGCCAAAGAACTGTGCCTGCCTCCGGTCAAACTCCACTGTTCCAGTAAGTTCAGGGGACACGTTGGGATCGAAAGCACAGGTTTTAAGACAAGTGACAATAAATAAACAAACAACAGAGTCAAGAGCAGTTTTGGTGCCTTTGGTGTGTACGTTTTATTTTAAGTGCCTGTGTTTGAGTTTAAATCTGACCCCAATGACTGAAAAAAAAAAAATGGCTTTTGATACTTGTTTCACCTCATTCCTTTTTTTTTGTAAGTGAGAGAATCACTTAGTCACATTTGCCACACGTTTAAACAGAAAATCCAGTTGTGGGAACTTCTGGTTTTTCCTGAAACGAAAGTTCAAGCTCACGGTGTCTCTGAAGCTGTCGTACTTCTTTCTCTTTCAGTGCTTGCCGAAGATGCCATCAAAGCAGCGCTTTTGGACTACAGACTAAAACAACAGGACAAAAATGAGGAACTCACCAAAGCCAGCAATTAAATGTTATTTACTATCCATTATGGGATATTTCATTGATGTCCTGATGCGCTCGGCAGCACGGTGCAGTGTGATTGATGATTCACGTCATGAGGTTGGGTTACAGCATCGGGGTCTTGTTCTTCAAGGGAGCCTCATACCCTCGATACCCGCCTCAGGCTCCACATTTCTGGCTTTTTGGGTGCAGAAGATTAGAAATGTTGAAGATTTTAAAGCTGGAAGTTTTAGTTGAATATAAGACAACTATGGTTCTTAACTTGTACAGCCACTTTTTTTCTAACTTACAGTAATTCTCTACATATAACAACAATGAGATATTTAATAAAGCAGGAATTATTGAGATCAGCTGCGTTTGTCCTTTTTTATCTGTAGGGGGGGGGTCTGAGCTTTTAATTGAGTTGCTTGTTTAAAAAAAGTACCAGTAACTAAAGTTTGTGTTTATTTATTTAAAAAAAGAGAGAAGGGGGAGGGGGCGTATCATCCTAGTTTCTTGTGAATTCAAGGGTTTAAAACCTTTTCAAGTGCGTGTGTCGCAGTCATTCACCGGACCCCGCATCAGCAGGGGCGACCCTCTGCTGGCGGTCCAGTAACTTTTTCAACACGGTCAGAACCGCCAGCAGTACCAGAGCTGAAAGAACACACAGCACCGCGAGCAGAGAAACGACCGCTGCAGAGTCCCGCTGTGGAAACACCCGGGGGTTGGACGTGGGTGAGAGGTTGTCTGGTGACGCCGGAGGCGGTGTCCCCTCATCAGAGCTCGTTTTAGTCTGAGGGTACAGAGCCGTGATGTTTTCTCTGCATCTCTGCTCCTCTCCGGGGGCGGAAATAGTCGTCTTTAAATGGAAAGGGTTAACTGTTTGGGTTTTATTTAGGGACACGCACTCTTCGTAGCTTAGAGTGTCTAAAGAGTAATGAAAGATGCGGGACTTTGGAAGTTTTTCAACAGTGTGATTTTTAGAGATTGTGGACTTTTTGGATATTCTCTGCAGCCAGTCTCCCAAATTATCCATGTTTTCGCACGAGTTTTGGTCTGTTGGTTTTGCCGTCAGTGCAGCGTTGAGATCAGGTTCATGAGACCTGTCGTTTGGCTGCAGGACGCACGGACAGATGGACACGACGGAAATGTTCAGAAGCAGACGGTGGGCAAGATGCGCTGGCTCTTTGCACACCAGGTCTGTGGCCATCCTCAGCCTGCCGCTCAGCAGCCAGCGGTAAAGGTACAAGATGCTGCACTCGCAGACCCACAGGTTGTTGGCGAGGTCCACGGATCTGAGACGTGGCAGGCTGTCGAAGGTGTTCTCGGGGACTGAGCGCAGGCAGTTGCTGTTGATTTTCAGGACCTGCAGGTTGACGAGGGCAGACAGCGAGGGCAGGTCCAAGGATGAGATGCAGTTTGCCGAGAGGTCTAAATGTGTCAGTGATGGAGGGAGGTGTAGTGGGAGGGTCGTGAGGTTGTTTCCCTTCAGCGTTAAGGTCTGCAGTTTGTTAAGACCCAGCAGAGCCCCGGGCTGCACGGCACGGATGCGGTTGTCCTCTAAATCTAGGCGAGTTAAGTTCCCCAGCTTCCTCAGGGCGCCCGCGGTGATATAAGCGATGCGGTTCTCCTGCAGCAGCAGGGACTCCAGGCTGGGAGGCAGACCCCGGGGGAAGCGGGACAGCTGGTTGTGACTGAGGCTGAGCTGCTGCAGGCCGGAGAAGGGCCGGAGTACGTGGTCCACGTTACAAAGCTGGTTTTTAGCCACAGATAAAACGGCGGTGGTTAGAGGGACAGAGCGAGGGAGGGATCTCAGACCCAGAGACTCGCATAAAACCAAAACCCCCGAGCGAGGACAGCAGCAGCCGGGGGGGCACGCAGACAGGGCGAGGCAGGCCAGAGGACAGACGCAGAGAGCGAGGAGGGCTCCACATCTGAACCAACGCATGACTCACTGTGAAGAAAGACGGAGGAGGACACACGTCTCAGACACACTCACAGGAAGTGGTGCCAAACAATACTCGGATGCCTCACTTGCTTGAACTAAAACAGGATGTCCTACTTTATTAAAAGACGGCTTTATTAATCAGTTAGAGTATCCGACAGCATTTGATCCATTCTTACAAATGTTTGGTTTGGGCCATTTCACTTCAGTAATGGTATAGAAAACACATGTAAGTGGCCCTTTGTAATGAAAGGCACGTAGTACAATTTGAAGAGTTAAAGAAGGACCTTAACATTTCTCAGTCAGATTGCTTTAGATCTTTACATGTAGAAAGTTTTACAAAAATGAGTGTCTGCAGATCCAGTGAGCAGGTGATCCAGTGTGTAGGAGGTGTAGTCCTGCTGCATGAATAATAAGTTGTAAGGCTGAGTTTTCTCAGCCAGCTAGATCACAATAATAGAGTATTTATTAATAGTAGACACATTAGTGAATCAACAATTAGATTATTTTCACAACCTGAAGAGCCTAACGTTGCTCACATCACGGCCTATTAATAAAACCATTAACTATGTCCAGTCTCCTCATCCAGAGTGGATAAACTTACCATTCCCCCACTGTGCTGTCTGCTTCTCCGAAGAGATGGACAGGAGTGTGGCCACTGTGTCTCTCACATGATCCACCGTGTCTCTAAAGATAACCGCCGCTGTTCAGAATTCCAGGCTGATGCTCATCAAAGTTTAATGATTGCCTTAAGGTGCTGTATTACCCATTCTAGATCCTCTTTACCGTCCACTTGATTCAGAAGTTCGCTTGTTTGTCGTCGACAAAGAAGAGAGTGAAGATGCTACGGTGCTCCGACAGATTTTGTCATCTGTTTTCTGGGGAAACTACAGGTGAACACAGGTGTGTGAGGTCACAGTCCTGACATCAACCATACTGTGAATGTCATGAAGATCTTCTGTGAAGGAACATGTTGTAGGGAGCTCCTGTGTCCACATGCCTTCCTGTCACCTGCTGGGTGGAGTGAAAGTGGAGGGGTAGTATTTTCTCAAATTATTTAGCGCCTCACCGACAAAAGAGCAGGGAATCTGACACGAGCGCCACAGCGGCTCAGTCACAGCTCCCGTTTCAGTCCTGTGTTTGGGTTGGTCTGCTGTCATGTTGGTTTGATCTTTGACAGCCTGACCTACGAATGATTCAGTTTAAAAATGCTTTTATTCAAAAAGAGGCTCCGCTTCACCGATATGGCACCATTTGATCACGTCCTCCTCTGTTCCTGATCAATTATGTCCCCTTGTCACAATGGATAAGATGGAGCTATTATAACAAAAACAAGACGAGTTTATATATCAGTGCTTGAGGCTGATATATACACCAAAAAAAACACCAAAAAACAAAAAAGGATAACTAAAAAAACCATAGAGCTACATGATAATCCATCCTTAATTTAACCTGAACTGGAACAAATCAGTGCCTCCAAGCTTTGTCCAGACGATAGATGAGCTCTTGCTCTGCGGCGGAGGTCTCTGTATGCATCTGGTTTTACGGCTGGTGAAATATTTAAACAACCTCGTGTAGCCGCCAGTGAGGACAAAGGGGCTGGAGTACCTTCCTCTGAAGTCCTGCTGCCGAGGGCGACGTTCCCAGTGGTCTCAACAAGGCCAATCCTAAAACTGAGAGGGAGTTACTGTAATGTTTGCAAGTGCCGGATTAAAACACAGTTTAATTCTCATCACAGAGCCAACTGTCATAAATATCACATTGGGGTAATTACCTTAAAATAGTCAGCCATGATTATGAGGTCAAAGCAGCTCAAAATTATAGACCTCCAGTCAAACATAACATGCACGAAGGGAACATCTTTTATTTTTGGAGCTTCCTCGCCTTTCCTAATGTTAGGTTTCCTCTGGGCTGTATTCGTGTTTCATCTGGCCCTGCTTCCATCGTGTCCACTGTTGCACTCACAATGATGACAGAAACACCACTATCAATAGTTTTATTGAACAGAGGCAAAAACCAAACTGTCATTTTGTAAACAATAAAATTGTCACAGAGGAAGAAATAACTGAGGTTCATCAGAAAGAAAAAGAAAGAGTTTTAACGTGACAAAACAATGGTCCTTCAAACATGTAAAGTCAAACGTTTAGTTTGGACATTTAGGAGCGTCTAACTTCAGTAATGAGACTGAGTTGGAGAATGTCGTTATCTCTTATATTTTATAAAAGCACATTGATATGCAAAACTATCCCTATACTGTAATATAACTAATTTAAAATCTTTACCTTAAGTACAAAAACTTCTTATACTAAGTAATAAAAATACTAAAAACCTAATTCACGATTTCTTTTAAACAAATACCCCTGCTACTCGTACACTAGCCAGTTAAAGGTAGATCACAATTATTAACCAAATAAATATGGAAATAAAAATAAAAACAAAGATATGCATGCTTTTAATTCACATACAGAAATAAAACTCCAGAAATTTGAGTTCTTAAGGAAATACAATATCATTTGACATACAGCAATAGAGGAAACAAAATACACCCTCTTTCAAGTCACCCTCAGAGGTTTAGTTATTTAGACAAAATATATAAGAATATTCTGTCCCCAATAGGTCTTCAAATACAACCTCCAATGAACAACACGACATATTACACTGTACGTACTTAACAAAAACGAAGCCTAAATGCAGAATCAGTGCGTGAAAAACGAAGTTGCCCCTCTCTGCTTCCACAGGAAACAGGAGTGTAAGTGGCAGCCAGGGGCTGCAAATTAACTCGATTAATGATCTTCAGCATGGGTGAGCACCTCTATAAAAAGATGAAAATTCTGCAGTTTGATTGTCTAGAGCATTTTGTTCTTTGTTAACATAATGCTAAGTAGGAAAAACATCAGCATTATTCTTAGAGAAACAATTGCCCATCGGACTTTGAAGGGTTTAAGGTTATTTGCAAACAACTTTGAGTCAGGCAGTTTATTCACAGGAGGAAAGCCTTAATGATACGAGTGGCTATCCCATCATGTTCACGCCAAGGTCAAGTCATACTATTCTCAGAGAAACTGTAAAAAAAAAACAAAAACAAAAAAAAAAAAAAAAAAACCATCTCAGTCACAAGCCAGTACTCTCCAGCCCAGATACATGGAGAGGATTGTGTTAGGAAGGGCATCTAACAGGAAACCAAAGCCGAATTGACATGCAGAACAAAATCATCCACTGTGTTGATTCCTAAAGGGGAAAGAAAAGGCCAAAGGAAGTTGCTTTCACATATAGAAAAAGACTCAGCAAGTTCGGGTTGTTTGGAGGGACTGTCAGTAGAAAGCATCTTCTTTGTAAAAGAACATGTCAGCCTGGCTCAGATTTGCAAAGCTGCATCCGAACAAACCCCAAGACTTTTGGAATGATGTCCCTGGGACAAATGAAACCAAAGTGGTGGCAGTAATGCACAGTACCACGCTGGGCGCACAGAGGTAGAAGGGTGATGATTCATATTTGCTTTGCAGCCATGGGACTCTTGCTGCTTTGCAGTTAAGTCGACCATAAACTCCTCCGTAAACCTAAAAATATTCAACAGTCAAACCGGTTTGACAGGTAAAGCTTCGATGAAAAGGAGTCCTGCAACAGGACTATGATCCCCAGCAGGTCATCACAGAACTGAGTGGCTAAAAAAGAAAACAATTTCAGTGCTGCAGTCAGTCCGGTCAAGGTTCTGCCCTCAGCCTGTCTGAGACGCTGTGATGGGACCTGGAGAGTACTGTTCGCAAACAAGCCCAAACCTTGACAAACTGACATAACAGAAAGGAGACTGGGACAAAACACCTCCACAACAATGATGGAGACCAACATTTTCATCCAGAGAACAACTGCTTCAAGTTATTACTACAAGCTACTTTTATATACGTCATTTTTACAGACTGCTTCTGCATTTTGGCTGATTTTGTTAACTTGCACCACATAATGTAAAAGCCTAGAAGTGGAAGAGGGTGTTCCCCAAAATTATGTGAGGAAAAGAAAAAGTAGATATTAAAAGTAAATATTTATATATTAAAAAAAAACACGTATTACTCATCAAGTTTACTGGCACTTCATTGCGGTTTATTTACAGCACCAATGGTTTTACTCTAAATTGTTGCTTCAATGGTAACACTCTCAGCTGTTTGAGAAAGCAGCAGGACACGCTGAATAGCTTTCTTAAAAATCTTTTAAAAGACGTTCCTGTGTCTAGTCTTTTCTCCAAAAGGTTTTTAGTAGGAAGATCTATCATCTCAGTGAAGTGACGCAGCCTCGGTGGAGAATGGGTGGCGCCAACCACCAACACCAACCATGTGGACGACTGCTGGCAGTCTGGGTGGTACACGAGGACAAACGGGCCGCAGGAAAACTTCAAACTGCATTCACAGAAATCAGCCGCCATCAGTTAGATCTGCCGGCTCATTTTTTAAATGTTAAAATTCAATTCTGTCACTATGTCAAATTTGCACACAGTATGTACTGCACATGTATAAATGTATGTATTCTCTTTTGTACTTTTTCCATCATTTTCTAACTTGCCTCGATTCTCACATATTTGTGTATATAACACTTCTACTGAAAATACTCCATTTGGTCAGTATTGATCTTAACCGTGATCATTTTATTGCATGAAAACAGTGTCACAATCCTGCATTTTCAAAGACACTTTACAGGCGTATAAAAGCCATTCTGAATGTAGACTATATTAACAATTGATTTTTTTTAAAGATATATTTATATGAAGCATCACTTCATTCAAATTCATTTCCCTTCACGTGATATTTTCACTCGTTTCGCCTAAGCATGTGGACCTGTCCCTCCAGCAAAATTCTCGATGGTGTTCTAGTGGTGGGCTTTTTTCAGGTGGCAGGTGCAGACCGGATGACTAGAACTGGAGCTGGGACTGAAGCTCTGCTTCACCTCCTCCCTGCTCTTCACCTGCTCCTTGTATTTAGGTTCCTCTCTGCGCTTTTCCACCTCATCGTCATCTCTGACCCTTCTGACCTCCTGGCGAGGAGACGACCTGACGTCCCTGCCCTTTTCTCCCACCAGAGCCTTTGAGGGCATGCGCAGGTGCTTGGGGGAAGCCATGCTCTGAGTCTGGACCCTCTTGACGTGGTCCACGCCTTGCGGCCTCTCCTGGAGCTCGCTAGAATGATTGCTCCGTCCAGTTTTATTGGCCGTGTACTTCCTGGGTGGCTGAGGAGGGGGCTTGTAGGCCTCCAGCTTGCGCTTATGACTCATGGCAGAGGCACAGCAGATGATGAAGACCATGACGATGAGAAGAGAGGTCACAACGATGATGATGAGCAGATTCTCCTGTAGGAAGTCCACGACTCGGCTCAAGACGAAGTCTTTCAGGCGGATCATGGTTGTGGTGATGGTGTTGGTTAGCGTTGGAGGCTCTGTAACAGCGGTCACATGAACAGGTGCTCTGGTGGAGAAAGACGTCGGGAAAAGGAGCTCCAGCTCGGGTTCATCGCCGCTGCCGTCCATGGAGAAGTTGTAGAAAAGAGGAGTGGAGTAGCACACGCCGCAGCACAGCCAGAGCAGCGTCACCCAGGTGACGTGAAAAGCCAGGTGGGATTTCATCTTCTTACCGCGACTCCTGCAACAACAAATAACGTAGAGTTTAAGAAAATACAGTTGATGGACATTATAGACTAATTTGACAATTTATGAATTCCTCAAGTTACTCAGTGGATGAAAAGATTCGTTACTGTAATAATAAAGCAGAATTCAGGTTAAAAAACAATGAATTTACACACCCGATTCTGGTTCTTTGATCCAGTTTCCTGGAAATCACATTCTTTACGCTTTTCCTTGCACTGCACAGTCATGAGGACGTCTAACCCCTCTAACCAGTTACGCAAACATATCTGAAGTATAACACTATCCTCCATCTCGACTCAGGTTTTTTTAGTTTTCTGCTTCTCCCCATCCTTCAGGGGATCTATTTTAGCCGGCCCCAGAGTAGCTATTACTTATTTGGGGTGGAGACAGCGAGTTTGGTGCTGAAGGCCTTATAATTTGTAAAGTAGAGGGAGGCCACCCATCCACCACACCAAAGCCAGGAGGAAGCGATATTCCAAAGGGAGCAGGGAGGCGTGGGAGACATGCGGCTGAGGCCTCTATATTTACACTGGGCAACAGCTGCTGTGTAACCGCCCACAGCAGCACAGACCTGCTCCGAGACATTTTTGCTTCCAGGAAAACCCAAGTTTCTTACAGTAAAGCTGACTGAACCAACCTCCCAACCTAAAGTTCTGTGTTTTTTCTCTATTATTTCCAACAGCTTCTCTTCTTGTGAAGAAAACCTGCAAGCAGCGAGTCTTTTACCATTTTTTAAAACCCTTTTTAACAGTGTGTAATTATGCAGCGTCAAGCTGTAAAGACAAGCCTCTAATCAGCATCATACGCCAGTTGGCTGCTGCCTCAATTTACACTGAGCAGTGTGAACCCTTCACTCCTTGTGTGGTCGGACATACATCATGTATTCTACTAGACCGGATCGTGGGCTCGGTCTTGATCCTTGGATGTACGGCGGTGTGAAAACCCCGCCCTTCAAATCCACGTAATTACAACTAAAATGATATTTTAGGCCTCAGATAATCGCTCATTACATGATGAGTGAAGGACATCCAGAGATTAGTTTTGTCACTAATCATGACGCCTGAGCATTTCTTCTTTCCATTATTTGTACTTAGAAGTTTCTTTAAAAATCAGAAAAGCACTTGCACCCATTACTGGTGCACATTAAAACCAAGTTGTATGACTGTACCTCAAGTTAGATGCCATCATTATTCACACTTATCTCAAACTAAGTCGGTGTTACGTCTGGAAACGGTTACTGCCTCGTATTCAGTGAGGACCCCTCAAAAGACCTTCTTTTGGTCTCTGTAAGTTGGCTTCTCACAGGTGTCGTCAGATTGGCATCTGAGATGTTGGAGGCCTCAGAAATCTTGTCATGGTCTATGATATAGCAAACATTCATTTTTTTAAGTATCCCCAATGAAAGTACTAGTTATGCAGAAATACGGCCCGTGTGACTGCTCTTTTGCATTGTATAATTACGATTAGAGATTCAAACAGACTTGTTATCTTGTGCATCATACAATTTATTATTTTCATCTGTAAAGTACTTTACATTTTTAAAAAAGGTACCTTTTAGGTACCGCTAGACTTTTTTCCTTCTCTTTTTTTCACATCTATATTTAATTTCCAGTCTTTTTATGATAGAAAACAGAATACACAGAAACCTGATTCTCTTGAACTTGAATAGAATAAAATCCGAATTAATATCACTGCAAACATCCATATGGGCAGTTTCTTAAAAAAAAAAAAAAAAAAGCTAAATGTGATGGAATAAAGACTTCAACATTTTCATTATAACGGCAATAGAATTTAGGAAGAGAAAAAAAGCTTGAAATATAAGCATTAACATCATTCCTTTGTAATCAAAATTGCTTAAAACTGCAGACAGAAAAGTGAGGATATGAAGAAAATGGACAATCCTTGTAAAATCCCAAACTCTGCACATTAACTGATTTACCTCCATCTCCATTCCTTTCTGGCAATATCAGCTTCAACTTCACAAAAACATGAAAGTATACTTACAGGGCGTTTGAGTTTGGCTGGTGTGCTGGAGAACCGAACGCAGTGAAGACGACTGCAGGATGAAGAAAAATAGATGGTGACAAGAGAAAAGGGAGAGTGAAACTTTCCAGGCACTCGTCTGCCCTGCTAAGTTATACAGAGAGCTTTTATTTTTCTATATAGCACCAAAAAAAAAAAAAAAAAAAAAAAACTCCTCACAGCAAACCAATGCCCAGCCCTCCATCCTCATCTTCCCCTCCTTCTTTCTCAACTTCCCACATTCCCTCTGCATCCACACAACATTCTGCAGGATTTCTGCCCCACTTTTTTTTCTTTTTTTGGGAGGGGGGAAGGTTCATCATTTAGAAATGGCACAAAGTGAGTCTGATTTTATTTTATAAATGATTACTCTAAATGGATGCTTCACAGAAATAACGTTATTTTTCCAACAGAGGATTTATTCATCACATTATGTCTTTTCACTCAACGTTTGAGTCCAGCAGCAGCAAAGATGTTGCAGCAGGCACATCAGTCCTATGTTTTAGGAGACGGTTATTTCTGGGTTTGGTAGGGCGAGTCTCACCAGGCTCAGCCTCTGCCTCCCACCGAGTCCTCTCTAATTAAGCCCATGTTGATTACAGCCTTACTCTACAAGGCAGCACAGGGAGAAAGCGCCCATTTCATTCCAAAAACACTCAAGATTAGAATCAAAATATCATCTTCTTCATACACCTATCCCCAAAATCATCTCTAAATATGCAGGACATTTATTTCTGGCTTCTCACAACCAAGTTACTAACGTGACGATATTGCAGCTGGTTAGCACGAGAGTTAAGCGTGAGGAATTTCCAGCTTCACAACACAGTCAAGTTTTAATTGTTGCAATAAAATTATTTTAATGACAAACTACAATTACAGCTCTTAAACAAACCCGTTACACAGCATGTAACTATGTTCCAACTGCTGTAACTGAAGTGTCATTAGCTGCTTCAAAACCCTGTAGTGGTGTTTTTTTGCCGATTTCTACTGGATCAAAGCGCAAGAAAGGTTTTTCTGTTAAACACATTTCCTGTACAAGACAATCCAAAGTGCTTTACATAAAAGGAATGTGAAAAACATACATTAAAAAGTAAAAGAGTTGAAAAGCTGAAATAGACAGACGCATAAAAAGAATTAAACAAATTAGATGCAAGAAATAACCTGTGACCGACCGATCTCTTCCCCAACAAAGCAGCTCATTTCCACTAAAGCCCAAATGTGGCATCCTGCTGCCTGAAAACCCCACAAACAAACCAAAATGTGTCCAAAACTGGTACCAGACTGATGCAACACTTTTTGTGCATCCTCATAACAGCTTCAGCGTTATAAAAACTTGCATTAATTTGAATACATTATGAGAAGGAATATCGGCCCATACCAAAAATCAATTCAATTCCCCAGAGAGAGAGAGAGAGAAAAAAAATCATTTTGATGCATTTCATTTTGTTCATGTGAGACATAAGGACACTGGAAACATTTTCCTCTAACTACGGGTCTGACAGATGTAAATACTGTCTAAAAGTATTTGCTCACCTGCCTGGATTTGCATATGAATTTAAGTGACATCCCATTCCTAATCCAGAGGGTTCAATATGACGTTGATCCACCCTTTGCAGCTACAACAGCTTCTACTCTTCTGGGAATTCTGCCCACAAGGTTTAAGAGTGTGTCCAGAAGCGCATTTGTGAGGTCACACACTGATATTGGACAAGAAGAAAGCACGTCTCCACTGCTCTAGAGTCCAGTGGCGGCGTCCTTTACACCACTGCATCTGATGCTTTGCGTTGCACTCGGTGATGTACGTCTTGGATGCAGCTGCTCGGAAACTCATTCCATGAAGTTCTCTGCACACTGTTCTTGAGCTAATCTGAAGGCCACATGAAGTTTGGAGGTCTGTAGTGATTGACTCTGCAGAAACTTGGTGACCTCTTCGCACCAAGTGCGTCAGCATCTGCTGACCCACTTCGTCAGTTTACGCGGCCTACCACTTTGTGGGCGAGTTGCTGTCGTTCCCAAACAATTCCATATATCTTATAATACAACCGACTGTGGAATATTTAGGAGCAGGGAAATTCCACGACTGGATTTGTTGCACAGGTGGCATCCCATCACAGTTCCACTCTGGAATTCACTGAGCTCCTGAAAGAGACCCATTCTTTCACAAATGGTTGTAAAATCAGTCTGCATGCTGAGGTGCTTGATTTTATACACCTGTGGCCATGGAAGTGATGGGAACACCTGATTCCTATTTGGATGGGTGAATTAATACTTTTGGCAATATAGTGTAGTGTGTCAAATCACCACAAATTCAAAACTTACTCAAGAGATCATTTTAAAAATTCTTTATTCATTTTCTTATAATCAATGTTTCATACTTGAAGCAAGAATATTGAACAGAAATGCTGAACAGATCTCCACGAGGCTTTCATCCTGCTTGGTTCTCGACCGGTTTAGTTTTTCATGGGTCATGGAGGTTCTGCTTCTCATGATGCGTTCTGCCAAACAAAAACGGTGCAAGGGGCACAAACAGGAAACATTTCAAACCCATCACCCATACAAATACCCTCTCCAGCACAACCACGAAACAAAAAGTGGAGTTAAAACAAAAAACAAACCACACACATCTGGTCATGTTATTTACATAGCACTCACTCATTTCTATAGATCTCAGTCATAAACATACATCTTTCATCTGCACTTTTTTTCAACCTACATTGTCCCTTTGGATTGAAACTACTACTCATCAAAACCAACCTCTTATGCCAACAATCCTGTTAAAAAAAACAAAACAAAAATCATCTACCGTGCGAGTCTGACATACAGGATACAGCAGTATAGTTTCTGTCAGACCCACATGCAGACTTCCTTTCAGAATTATTTTAGATTCACTGCTCAAAGTGCATTTCAAAGCCATACTGACTTACACGGCCGTGGACTCAGTCACCAGTTTCCCGGTTAGAAATCATTGTTAAAGATTTTTTTCTCTCTATACCCGTACCAAGATGGAAAATGTTAAAAATGTCAGTGGCTCAATGCTCCTCAAACTGTGACCACTAATGCTGTCCAGCGTACCGTCGGGTGGGCCGACAGTACTTCATGGTGTCAAGTAGGTTGGCAACAGTACTTTAGGAACAGGATGTTAGTATAACGTATAGCACCTCAAAGCCGTTTTAAATCCCCTCCCCACTTACGACACAAACTACTCACACAACAATCCCTAAATACACACTTCCAGGGTCACCTCTATGGCACTTTCAGATATTTACGGTGGCAACTACTGACGAATGCGAAACAAACCGAACCATTACTCATCTCTGCGTCCCAGTAGGAGACATCTCTAAACCCCCCCCACCCTGAAAAAGAAAAACAGAAAAAAATTATTGAAACAGAAAAGTCAAGATTGGACAATAAATTTTGTATTAATCAATGCTGTATGAACAGCCGTCCTGATCTGGGGCATCAGCCAAATGAACGGTAAAGAACTAACGATGTGGAAGTGCTGAGGGGGATACAAGCACAGCTGGAACAAGAAACAGGCTAAAATTAACTGAAGTGGTGTCTAAACTATTTAAGTCCTTCAAAATTAGAGACTCATACCTACTACTGAGTCCACTTCATAACCCCTGAAATTTAAAAAAAAAAAAAAAAAAAAAAAAAAAAAGAGGAACATCAATAGTGAAAGGTACCAAAAAGGCCAAGGACATTAGGCACGTAGACCTTTTTAAGTCCATCATGAGCAGCTTCATTACCAGGTGGCCCTGAAATGCTCACGTTTGTGTGATTACTTCTCGTCATATCATATTGACTGTTTTTCTTATTGTACAGAAAATACAGATCTGTAATGGCATATAAAAAGCAAAAAAGAAAAAACAGGAAATAAGCCAACTACACGTGTGTTAAGCCCATGGATAAACAATGAGGTTGGCGACCGCACCTGTCATGAAAACCAAATTTACAAGTTGATCTTCCCATGTGTCGCACATAAAACATCAAATCAATGAACCGGGCAGTGCCCCTGAGTCACAACAGTAGAGTGTTTACAGAAAGAAGAACCCGGATTCTCCCTCATCATCATCATGAACAGCAGCCGATCAGATTAGTGGAATGTTTTGTTTTTTTTCAGCAAGTGCACAGTGCATGTTTATGAAGCAGTTTAGGAGCGTATGCTTGTTAATACGGAATATTGCGTCCAGTCAGAAGACCGAGAACCGACAGACATCCAAAGAAATGGCAGAAAGCAGGTTTTATCTTACGCAGCTTCGACACAAACGACAATACATCACTGATAGAATATCTGAGTAGCGTTGATGCAATGGGTTCTCTTTTATAAACTATCAAATTTGAAAAAAAAAAAAAAAAAAGTCACTTTTGATATCAAATTTAAAAACTTGCTCATTTTGATTTTGTAGTACACAAGTGGTGACATTATTCTCCTACCATAAGCAGTCTACTGCACTCAGATGCACTGTTTGCATTTTTAATATTCTCATGGAGAGAGAAAAAGGAATACTGTAAAGGAAGTGTAAACAAAAAGTCCAGATTTGGCAATATTACACTTTTGGAATATGCCATTATGATACACTTACTTAAAAATGTAATTGCTATATATCAAAATAAATGGGGGCTGTGGTTGACACCGGAAATGTTTTGGTCACTAAAATATGAGAAAAATTAAGACCTTTTTTTTTTTTCTTCTTTTTTTTTTTTTAATACAACTAGGAAAAATAAAAAGACTGCCATGAAATAAAAGGAAGAGTCCCTTGTCACAAAAAAAAAGAAAAAAAGAAAAGAAACTCTGCTAAATTTACCACGTCCTCCTTATTCCACCTGTGTTAAACTGAGGGTTGGGGCTGGCTAAGAAAAAGTTCATCTGGAATGTTGCTAGGGATTGTAGCGCGACAGGGCTCAGACCAAACGCTGTCATTAGGATAGACGGCGACTGCTCCTGCCCACTCCCCAGCCAATGGAACGTCCTGAATTGAAGCAGGTTGGGACAAAGGGTCCTTAAAGGCCAATTTTGGACATTTCCTCTTCAAGTTTCAAGATTCGCTTCTCCTGAGAGCTGATCAGGTCCTTGAGGGATTTCATTTCTTTTAAGATCTCCTCCAATTTTGCTTCAGATTTCTGTGGGAGAAGAAAAAAAAAAATGATACACATTTAGGTATGCTGATCTATGTAAATATGAGATGCAGTCTGCCAATTATAAATAAAATATTGTTACATTTGAACTAAAGTCAAAACATGAATGTTGGTTTCAATTGCATGTAAAGGTGTACATTCTGTGTTGAACATGACTGTTTAAACGTGCTTTTCTTCAGGGTTAACATTTTCACCAGCACTGGTATCCAGTGAGCTGTGATTACAGAACTGCAGAAAATCATGTGGGCTGGGTCCCAGGCGGGTGGTTGTGTGGTGGAGGCCAGCTGTACACCCCTTAGTTTGTGGGTCACAGAGTAGGATGAGCAACATCTAGTACAAACTGCCCAGCAAAAACAACCAGCACTATGCCAGATTCAAAACGCACCCGTCTATGAGCCCCTGGGAATCTGCTGCAAAGAGATGAGGCCAGCCGTGAAGATGCGTGATGACAGCCTCAGTTGTCTGATCATGCATCGTCAACATTTGCTTTGTTTTAACATCTTACATTTGTTGCTGAAGAATAAACCAAATGTCTACATACTCGATTGTTTATTGAGCCCAGCATCTCAAAATCATAACTGATAATTAGTTGGCTCTGTAAAAAAGGCCCCGGTTTACACGTTGGCATCTAACTGCAAAATAACAAGTAGTACTTACAGTATCTTACACTGCAAAACTGACCAAAAAAAAGCAGACACTTACAATGGATGGAGTTGGGGAGGCGACCTTGTTGGCAGGGCTCGAGTTCTCTGTGTTCTTTGTGGCCTTGCTGTCCAAAACGTTCTTTTTGACCACCTTGAATTCACGGTTCTTGACCGGGACGTAGCCGTTCTTCAGAGAGATGAGAATGGGGTCTCCATTCTTGCCCTCAAACCACTCCTCGGCCTCCACGGCCGGGTCTCCTCCAGCTGTGTCTGGGTACAAGTCGTCCTGGAACAGGTCCGACTGATGGGAAAAGAACAGAGCGACGAGATGTGAGAAAATCTTACCAGGGCAACACATGACTATGGTACCTGAGATTCAATAATCACAGGTCTGGTAACTGCATGTAAAAACCAAAGTGGCCATTTATAGGGGGACTCACCTTTCTTGGAACAGTCATCACAATAGGCTCACACTTCCTTTCATGCAGTTTATAGAACCTGATGGACAAAAGGCTCTTTGTTACATTCAAGCACATTATTAAACAACAAAAGGCAACAGTTTCTTGTGGATGATCATAAGTTGGTCACATTCTGCCACCTAGTGGTGAAGTTGAGGGATGTGGCATAGGGTAGGATGTGATAATAGTCATTCATCTTACCTTGCTATTTCGCATTTATTGACATCAAGACCCCTCTTGGACATGTAGCCCATTCCCCTCTGGGGCTCTTTGGTGACAAAGGTGTTCAGGAAGTGAACATACGGTGCTTCATCTGTGATTTCAAAATAACGTATGCTGCTGTCACCCTGCAAAGAAATCAGTTTTATTTTAGACATTTCTGCTTTTTTTTTTTTTTTTTTTTTTTTTTTTTTTTTAGTTCAGTTTATAGTTGCGCATTTTAAAATAAAATTTTTTTTTTTTTTTTAAATAAACTCACTTTCCCGCAGAGGTAAACCACATTGGTGTCTGGGTCATAGAAAGGCAAGAGCACTCCGTTGCTGGTATCCATTTCATTCACGGTTATGGGCTCGTCCATGTTTTGCTAAAAGTGGGGGGGATAATGATAAATCACAGCTTTGGAGGAAAAAGTTGTTCAAATTACATTACATTACATTTAGCAGACACTTTTATCTGACAGGACTTGCAGAGGAATAAAAGAAAGCCACAGTAACAGTCGATCACAGCATTCAAATAAGTGCAGCTAATATGACATTTAGTGCAGTTTAGAAAGTCGAAGAGAGCAAAGTTCACATCAGAAGGTATTCTTGGTGTGCTCTTGCGATGGGCGCAGCGCTTGCAAAGAGGGGCAAGTCTTTACGATCAAGTTCATATAAATAGGTGTGGACCACCAAGATCACCTTGTAGGCGAGTGTCAGGGACTTTGTTCATTGAGCTACAGTGGCCTGCGTCTGTTAGAGTAAAACACGAGGTGTGACGTGTGGCCGCCTGGGATGACTGAAGACCAAATGCTGCATTCTGAACCTTTTATAGTGGTTTAGTCACACAAGCTGTAAAGGCCAACTAGGAGGGCGCTGCAGTAGTCGAGTCCGGATATGACCGTGGCCTGTACCAGGAGTTTGCCAGACCCTGAATAAAAGAATTTGCAGAGTGGCTTCCTCCAAATGGTGCAGCATAAATCGAAATATGACCAGTCCACACCAGTCTCCCTCTGCCACTCCTGCTCACACCTCACTTGCGATTGAGTGTACCCTCAGAGGCAGATTATTGATGGGGCCAGCTCAACACCTGGCCTGAGCTTATGTAAAAAGGACAGGCAATATACTAAATTTGGGTAATGACACAAAAGGTATCTGGCAAGGGGCTAGTAATTTACAGGAGAAACTGAATGTTTAATTTCTCCAACTTAATTTCATGTTTTTAGTTCCTTCAGGGGTTTCAATATTAATTAATAAAGATTTTGGTGGGCAGCTTTCAGCTATCCAGAAAGCCCTGAGGTTTTAAAAAGACTTTCCTGAGAAAGGCCTCAAAACTGAATTAATTAAAAATGTGTCATCTTTTTAAAACTATTTTATTTTAAAAGATGTTGAGAAAAATGATTGAATTTCACAGAAGGACTGGCTATACAATGCTCGAACACAAAAAGTAAATTCAATAAATGAAATAAAAGTGGATGTTAGGACACCCATCAAACATGTGAGCTGATGTTTTGTTTTCAATTTGTGCCACAGGACACTGGTGCCTTGATTCATCAAGTTGACTACAAATCCCTACGTATATAGAAGTATCCTAAAGTAAAATTCCACAACAGACTGTGTCCTTTATCAACTGGGGATGTTGAGAAGATTCACATAGGCCATCTCGAGCAGCCGACTGCTCGCACCAGCCAGCGGGGAGAAGGGCATCGTTACTCTAACCTACATACAACCTGAGGGATTTCTCCACTATCTTTGTGTATATTATTTTAAGGATTTCAAATCCTCTTTTTTTTTTTGGAAATCATAGTATACCTTAAAACCTTAAGTTGACTGATGTCTAAGTCCTATGTGGGGCAGTAAATGCATTTAAAGTAACTTACCGGGTTCCAGAGAGCCAGCTGTCTCTCACTCATGCGGCTGAAGCCCGTGGTAAGGACGTTACCATCAGACAGAAAAATGGCCCTCATGGGTCGGGCACCTTCGTGTGCCTTCTCCTTCTCCTGTGCAGCACATTTTAGATGTCAAGCGTATACTCAGGAAGTTATCATTTTGTGTTCATCTCCACTAAAAGGTCGATGTCAATTACAAAACAATGAGCCTACACATGGCACCCGTGAATCTGCCCACTTTAGAAATGCAATTCATAAGTTAATAATGTGGTGCCAATTGTATCTGTAGATGCATGTCTGGCAGGTTAAATTATTCACTTCAAGAGAGAAAAGAAAGAAAAAAAAAAAAAAATCAAAAATCAAAAATGTGGAAATGAACATTGGTATGAAACAGATGTCCTCACAGGGCTGCAGCTGCATTAAAGTCAAGCTCTCACGACAGCTAATGCAACACTGCAGCTCAGTACAAAAGAATTTTCTTGGAAATCACTCACAGCAACGATCATTCCTTGGCGAGGGTCGATGACTCGGATGGACTTGTCCTTGCAGGCAGTACAGATGAGGCTACCATTGCGGTTCCAGCAAACATTGTAAATGACATCAGGATGCATGTCCTCCAGGGTGATCATGGATTCACCCGTGCCCACGTTCCAGATGATTATCTGGTTGTCACAACCTGATGAAATATGCATGTAAGGTGACCGTTCCAGCAGAGCATCATAGTCATTTAAAATAGTTCATCTTTGTTGCAGCTGCCACATTTTTGGCATTTCAAAACTTCAAGCTTAGAAGGTCAAGTAAGGGCACATATAGCAGCTAGGGCCATTACCTGCACTAAGGAGGACATTGCGCGCTGTTGGATGCCAGGTAATGATGCCAACACGCTTCGAGTGGCCCTCCAGAACCACCACTGGCTCCGACATAGAAGTGACAAGGCCATTCTCAGGAATTTGCCATACCTATGGTGCATTAAAAATAAATAAATACATTTTAAAAAATTGAAAATCAGAATGGTTGTCATTTTATGTGTGCGCGTGTGTAGAGCCCAAGATAATGGTCTTACTACGTAAATACGTGACAATAACAAAAGCAACCTGAGGGGGGCAGCAGCAGCCAATACTTCTCCATGTGTTATTCAATAGCAGGGAAATACTAGGAAAGTTTGTTACCAAGGGCAACAAATACAATCATTTTGAGAAAAGCATATAAACCTGTAAATAAACAAAAGACACTTAAAAGATTGTTATACCAACTGTTTGGTTAACTGAAATTACACAACTATTTTTCCCCTCTTCATTTATGGATATAAAGTCTTGTGTCTCAACTACTTGAAATGTGTTTGGTTATGTCTGCTCAATTCTCTATGGATGATGCATTAAAAACCAACAACAACATTTATCCATGCCAATACTTGTTTGGGGATGAACACCACACTAACCAAGCTATATTTTAAATTGACAAACATTAACAACAAATGTTAGCAAACAGTCATTTAGGTTGATGTCCAGTGTATGATCTTTTATATGCTTATTATTCACTCTTCGTTTTGTGTTAAATAATGTATGCCATGCGTACATCATGCTCCATATCTTCATTAGCCAACCCTAATACACTAAATGTTATGAAAACTGGAATAATGGTCTCCTCTTTATCATGTTTGTAGATGTGTAAGCCATGCACAAACCACCAATTCAGTGCATTTAAGCAGGAAATGTGGACTCTCAGGTACGGAAGATGTGAAAACCTCTCAGCCTTTAACAGCCCAAATAAGGAAATGTGGAGAAAAGTGCAACTACAGTCTCATAAAAGTCAGTGACCTCAGCTCAATAAACAGCTAAATCATTCCCCAGCTCTGATTCCTACAGCATATTTGAGCCTTATCTAATCCAGAGGGTGAGGCTTGCAACCATTCCTGAGTTACAACAGCCTGGCCTCTTGCAATAAGCATGTAGCCGCTTGTCACTTTTAAGCTCAAAAAATGTATGTTGCCAACTTATCTTGATTAAGAGGTGTACGTTTGCATGTTATAGGCTAGGTAAACCTTACCATCACAGTGCAGTCCTCAGAGCCACTGGCAATGACCTGGTCATTGTGGGGGCACCACTCAATGTCCAACACAGGACCTGTGTGACCACATACTGTGGGGTAGGATTTGTCAATGCGTCCTGTCTGTAAAGACAAAGATAAACAAACAAATAATAAGATTAGTCTTATCCTGGTCCCTGGTTTAAAACAGGACAATTGCAGCATAATCCTAATTCTTACCTACAAAAAGAAGCTCACCAACACACAAACTTAAACAGATCTTTTCCACATAATCCATGACCCCAAACAAAAGACAACTGTTTTGGAGTGGGTGATTCAGAGAGGATATTTTGAATGCTGTTCAAGAGCACAAGGACAAACTTTACACCTTTAAGTTTGAGAGCTGGGAGGTCATCATCATAAGACACTACCGATGAAGTCTCAAATATTTGAAAACTAAATGCAACTTTTCCTGATTCATTCTGCGATTGAATTTGTAAAAAGAGTTGCCACCAATGGTGAATTTAAGACAGTCAGCAGGAATCAAGAGATTTTCTCGAAGTTCAGACTTGGGTTGCGTGATAGGACAACACAAATAAGAGCATTTGCCTACAGCAGGACAACAACTCCTGCACAGGACACACTTAAAGGGGTGTAGAAACAGGCATATTGGTCTGGCCTTGTAACTTTGCAAATGCATTGTGCTTTTGAAAAGACAAAAGGAAAAAAAAAAAAAAAAAAATCCGTTTACTCCAAGGAGTATGTGTAAAGCAGGAACAGGATGCAAAGCAGGAAGGGAATGGACTGATGACCAGGTGCAGAGACAGAAATAGTGCAAACAAAGCCAACAAAGAAACTGATCAGAGATTTAAAAAAAGAAAAGAAAAACAACAAAACTTATATTGACATTTTTAGTGTTTGACTTTTTTTTTTTTTTTTTTTTTTTAAATCATTATGGATCACGCCCAGTTCATTTCAACATTTTGAACACCCAAATGTAAGCAAACATATTTTGGATCATTTACATTGTCTAACTAGTTCTGACATGCATGACAGCAATCTCCAACATCAATTTGTTCTGAACACACAGCTTTTTTTTTTTCCCTTCCATTGGCAACCACTGTAAGGACAATGCATCATCTTAATATATATAAAAAAAAGGGATAAATCTTATTCTATACATACATAAAACAGCGTTAGTAATGTATTCATTAATGTTCAGTCTTCAAAATGATGAACCAAAGCCGCCCCCTTTACAATGAAGCTCAACATGCTGATCATCCTAAGTAGAGCCAAGGGGGAGAAAAAAAAAAAAAAAAAAAAAACTATTCAGAGCGTTTTACATTCCACACGCAAGTTCAAGGCAGCTGTGGTATGAGCATGACTAATGAAAAGTAAGATCTTTCAGGGTGTCATATATAGCACCATTTGAGGCATTAATGATCCTTGTGTTTAATTGCTTTCGGGTTTGTTAATTTTAGCATACATCAAGGACTTTTAAAAATTTTTTTACAAAAGCAGGATATTTCAGAACTTCCAGCTTCAAACACTTAACTCTTTGAAGAGACTTAAATCCTTTAGTCCCACCCTCTAACCACCTTAGTGTCTGCTATCTACATCCGTTTATACTGTCGTCTAACCATGCATCAGTAATATGTACATGGAACTCTTAGTTCTCCTGTTCACACATAGTTACTAATATATCTTGTCTTTTGTACCTTTGACAATATATCTGTGTCCCTCCTCACTTTGTTCTTAATTCTCCCTTTCCCATCTCCTTTTTCCTGCTCTACCCCCTTATGAGCCAGGTCCTGCTCAAGGTTTCTTCCTTCTTAAAAAGGGGAGTTTTTCCTTCCCACTGTTTGGCTGAAGGTTTGTCCTCCCACTAGGGGAATTTTTACCTGCCATTGTTTATGTAATTGCTTGAGGGTCATGTTCTGGGTCTCTACAAGTTGACTCTAGGCATTTTCCAATGTATTGGATGCTGTATAAATAAAAAATTAAACTGAAATTTAATTGACTACCGCAACAATTTCCCTACAGGGAATAATAAAATATACGTTTTGAATTGAATTGTCATCGGCGGAAGTCATCTGGCCACTTCAATCACCCATCAC